>CM067375.1:52365349-52521984 GCA_034401795.1 Chaetoderma sp. LZ-2023a
ACCGAGCCAGTCGTTCTAGTCGTAAATATTAAAAAGCACTCTTCTCTAGGCCTTTCAAATAGCCATGTCTGAACACCACTGCAAAGTTAATTTGACCAGTAAAGGGTTAAGTTGACATGAGAGGAGATAAGCTTCTATTGTTTCGATTTCAGAAGTCATTTTCATGGAATCCGTGACCATTATGTTCCTACCTTTTTTTTCTTGTTGATCTGCGTGCCTTGGACAATTTAGAACAGATTTAGCTTCTATGTCCTTCTGGAATATGGGGGCTAACACCGCTAGAGCATGAATTACAAAATGGCTGCCAGCGGTCATTTCGAGAATGAGGCGGGTGATAACTTGTGAACTAAGTACACCACAATCATGAATGATTGGTAATTTTTCATTCATTTCACCATGAGAAATCTGTTGGGATGGCCGCTGTCGGTCATGTTGAAAATCAGAAAATTGTATAATTTAGGAACCAAACGACCTATATGCACAAATACAATGTCTTCTTCCACTAGTTCTAGCATGAGCAAATGGATAGGGCAATTATTGTCCACCTTTAAGGTCACTAATCCTTTATACAATATGGCCGCCTTCTGAGATATTAAATAAACGCGAATTCTCATTAACTGCGACCAACTCATTGTTAACAAGTGTGACACGCTATGGTTGCAACCATGGCAGCTTGTCATTTCACCTGGAAAATTCATTATTTGGCTATTGATTCCATTTGATGTAGGTAACCATGTGTTCAAATTTTGTTGTGATATAATCCTCCAATCCTGAGATATGGGCTTTGTTAGAAATGTCAAAAGTTTGACCAACCGACAGACTGACCGAACAATATACCGACTTATACCACCTGCTGGTTTTGGCCAGTACTGAGATTCTTCGCACTGACACCTACATATTAGATGATTTCTACAGCAGATGCGTCTTCAGTGGACTGTAATCCTGCTAGCTGAAATGAACGCAAGCGAATTCCTTTGATTGCAGGAAGCTTATTTTCTGACTTCATGTAAACATATATAGCTCATTGGTATACCTTCCGACGCAGCATATATTCGCTGTCTTTGATTGTGTATTTCTGATTGTATGGATCGTTCAGGCGAATGATCCGCTCTGCAACTATGTGCATTGTCAGAACTGTGTGAACCACTTTCTATAATCTCCCCAGCGGTTATTGCCACCATCGGCCGTCTCTCAGTCCTCCGTGGTTTGGGGCAGCCAAGCACCAGATGAGGCACAACCCAATGATCCTCGTATATGGATCAGATTCTTGTATCGGTGGCATTGTGAGTTTCTCTTGTACCTTGCTCTTCTCCACCTTCCGCGTCGTGCCCTTGGCATTCAGGATCTATAGCCAGACTCTCCTCTCTCTCATGATTCTGAACGACGTGTTCAAGTTTGAGAGAACGACTCTTCAGGCAGGCCAAAAACAGAGATCATGGCTTTTTCCCCACCTATGCTGTCATTCCATTCATATTATCTTTGTCTGCTTTTGGACTTCTCGGGACTCATCATTCAGAGAGTTAATCTTGGAATAAACTCTCTCTACCAAAAAACGCATCCAATTCGCTCATTACATCTTCCTTTAGAAATTGACAGTGAACGTTTCCGAGGGCGGAATTCCTGACTGCAGAGAATGAAATGTCTGGCCGGTATTGTCAAACGGATGGCACTTACAGTCAGTTAGATATACACGCAGATCACGAACAGCCTGTTCACCTGTCTTGATTTTGCACAATCTGCCTGTTTGATTTTAGCATGTTTGTTGCGGTCGGAATGGTAGTGCACGCTGATCAGCACTCTGTTTACATCATTGACGATACAAGTGTTGTTATGTAACTGTCTCTCATTATTGAGAATGGTTTTAGCCAACCCGACTTCATCTTTGAGCCCTTATTCATTGTTGACTCAATCCATATGTCAAGGGCCACGCAGAAGTATGGCTTCCAAGACATGGACTGTGCAAACGGACAACTTTAGATATATGCAGCCTGTTTATCTGATAAGCGCCTTCAAAGAGCTGGACTTGACAACTGAACTTTGTCCATAATTTGAAATTATGCGCTTATCAGTCGAGCGGCCACATAACGTGTGTAATTCATGGCTTTTGAAGATTACCGGATTTATATAATTGAAGAAAAACCTATGTGTCTCTCAAAGGTTCACTCGTTTGTGCAGTTTCTTCTATAAGAGGTTTATTATCATAGACATGTTTGCGCCAACACCCATGTTGATAAAGAACCCTCATACTAAAGGTATTTTATTTGGCAGGGGTGTTATCGATTAACATACTCGTCCTTCGGCTCGTTGATTAATAGTCATGGTAAACAGTTATAACATGAACCTAATCTATGCATCTTCTTTTGATAAGGGGAGTAACTGATTGTCATGGATGTGCTTCTTTTTATCTGAACCTTTCATAAACCACATACATGTCTTATCATGTACGGTACAAATACTAGAACAAAGTCTTTTCAAGGCATTGGATTCATCTTGGAGGCTGTTTTACATGTCAGAATATTTAAAATCTTGGAAGGTGCTTGGTTTGTATAAAAGGTCACGGTGACATCAAAAGTGAAAAATATCTGGCTATCCATTTCCCCATGCTGGAATTAATGGGAGAGGACATTGCATTTGATATATAGCTTGTTTGGTTGCTAAGTTAGGCAAATTTTGATTTTCAACATGGTCGACCGTCGCCATCTTGGATTTGGAGGTCAAGGCAATTTCCAAACACAAAATCGACCATCCTATCAGATTTCGAACCTCAACAGTAGTGGAAAATGACCCCTCATCCATTGTTCTAGTGCTCATATACCACCTTTTGTTCCTAAGTTATACAGATTTTTATTTTCAACATGGCCAACAGTCGCCATCTTGGATTTGAAGGGCAAGATTGCCCCCAAATAAAGATTTAGCCATCCTATCAGATTTCGAACCTCAAAAGCAGTGGGAAATGACTCCTGATTTATGATTCTTGTGTGCATATAGTTCGTTTGCCTCCTATGTTACACACATTTTGTTTGTCAATATGGCCGACAGGGGCCATCTTGGATTTGGAGTTCCAAGGCACGTAGATCAACAAGGAAAAAAGGTAGGAACATAATGCTCACAGATTCCATGAAAATGACTAACACTAATACCCATAGTATATAGTTATATATTTGTATATTGATATTCCACGATATCTAGACAACTTCTCGTTAGTCGGCCTGCAAGTAAGATGCACTTGCTATACTAGCAAATCCTGTTAACACTTTAATGGCCAAGTTTTATCAGGAAAATCAAAATATATGCTTATTGAATGTCCATTTGCAGGCCAAGAGACGGCTAATTTTGAAATGTTACCACTGGAATGACTGGCTCGGTAACCGAGCCAGTCATTCCAGTGGTAAAATTTCAAAAATAGTCTTCTCTTGGCCTGCAAATTGGCATTCTTCAAGACCACTGTAGAGGCTGGTTTTGGCCAGCTTCATCGTGAGAGGGTTAAATATTTGTAGCCCATCGTCCCCAGAATCGCATACATAATATGATCGATCGGAAGCTGTTGCTACCATAGGCAGCAACATCTCCTTGTGCAAATAGTTTCAAATTTACCCTATCAAATGAGTTAGGTTTACCACCTGTCTTTTATGATTCTTTTGATCGGTGGTGCCGTGTGCCTTGTAGATAACGTTGGCTGTACGAAAGCGTATGGTACTACTACGCAATACTCCATGTCCTAAACAGGCGTGTATACCTATCTCTGCTGTAACACAGTAAATGAATTAATGTTTTTCTTTTCTTTTTCTTTGACGTTGTCAGATCATGGTTTTAAAGATTCTAATAGGAGATTTCCTGTTATTGACCGAGTGTCTCGACAAAAGAGAGGCTATGTTTATCTGGAACCGTGTAAGTAATTAATGTACTGGGAATCTCTCTCTCTCTCTCTCTCTCTCTCTCTCTCACTCTCTCTCTCTCTCTCTCTCTCTCTCTCTCTCTCTCTCATCCTCCTCCTCCTCCTCCCTACGTTCCCTTCCCTCCCTCTCTCGCTCTCTCACACGGGCGCACTCACGCACGCGCGTGCACAAGCACGCAGCTGCAAGGTGATATCGTAACCACCAGCTTAGGGCAGCAAAATAAATGATATTATTTTGCGATAAGTTTTTCAAAAATTGCACAGCCAGTATCACCATCACCATCATCATCATCATCATCATCCACATCATCATCATCATCATCTTGTATCAACTTAACCCCTTAATGGTCAAGTTGGTCAAAAACGACCTCTGCGGTGATATTGAGAAATGTCCATTTGCAGGCTAAGATAAGATTTTTTTTTAATTTATCACTGGCGTGACTGGCTCGGTAACCGAGCCAGTCGTTCCAGTGGTACATTTTCGAAAATCCTTTTCTTGGTCTGCAATTGGACACTGGCTAAGCAGAAATCTGAATTTTCTTGACCATTACACTTTTCATGGATGCCCATTTGAAGGATAACAGAAATCAATTTTTTGTGAATATTCGTTATAAATTTACAAATATACTCTTTTTGGCTGCAAAAATAAAAATTTCCTTGAACGGTATCGGCAATTAAATGGTTAATTGAAATAAATTGTATTTTGATCGCTTTAATGCGCTGTTGACGCAATATGAGTTAAGGGCTAGTGACGCGTATTGTTGGTCTAAATTAAATACCTAATGCATGCCTGGTCCTGTCAGCTAAAGTGAGAATTTCTTTCTGGATATAGACATGTGTCTGGACTCGCAATGGTCCTGCTCTGATGGTTTTTGTATCTATAAATCCTGGGTGTGTGACGGATTCCCAGACTGTTATCATGATGAGGATGAGAACTGTGAGGACGGTCACCCTCGTACCACGCTCACTCCACTGACCACTACACCACTCAGCCCAGAGAGCACTACACCAGGTGAGATGCTACTGAATACTATTGGTAAGACTATCCATGTACATTTTCAGACCAATCCGGCATTTACAGAATTAGAAATAAATTTGAAAATTAATATTTATTAAATTTTGCTGTTCTCAAGGTTTGTACTTATTTCAACATGAAATAGGTTAGAGAGTGGGATGAATATAACGAATGAGAGAAAGAAAGAAAGAATGAATGTGAGGCCGAGCAATTCGGATAGAAAGTAGGCGAATGAGGGACCGCTCGAACTAGTGCACGTGCGCACGTGCGTTCTTGAATGCGCACAAATGCGTGCGTATGTTTATAATTTATTTACTAAACTATATCATAAGATTTCTTACATATGTGATTAGTTGAGTGGTTAATTTATGCCTTATGTCAAATCCATGCCAGCATTAGACACATATTTCTGTCTTACAGACCTTGTATGTCGTCCAGAGAGTTTCACATGCCTCTATATCCGGGCATGTATTCCAGTTACGTGGTTGTGTGATAATTGGAGAGACTGTGCGGATAGTAGTGACGAATCCGCGGCCGCCTGTGCCTTTATAGAAACAATCAGTCATCAAACCACCACCTCCCCCACCACAACAATAACCACTACTACGACCAGCGTCCCTACCACAATCACAACCACTACCACCGCCGTCACTAGAACAATTGCAACCACTACCACAACCGTACCTACCACAACCACCACGACAATGACGAGCCGGACGTCAAGCAGAACGACTACCGATCGTAGGACAACAGAATTGGCACCCCCTACCAACACGACACCAGGTACGTAAGGGTTTTAAATATATATATATTTGTAATATTCGCGAGCTTGCAATCGAGCATTCGGGGATCGATCAATCCCAACACAGCGAAGAGTGGGTGGAGATTCTTTTTAATTTATAAAATATGATAAAAACTTTTATTTTTGGCGTTTGTGTTGAAATCTAATTCTCGTTTATGATACCATTGAATAGATTAACAAGGGAATGACAGGCACCATCTGACAAATCTAAAGCACCGATCTTTAGTTATTTCCTTATATGTTTTACTATGACAACTGACAGAATCTCCATTTTTGAAAATATCTGAAAATGCACTAATGTGGACGTGAACAATGAAATGAACATAACATCGCTTGTGAATCATGGTGCATAGTTTTTAAATGACCCTGCACATGTTTCTTCTAAATAGCTTTCATCAAATCATTTGAGGAATGGCTCACCAGATTAAAAAGTGAATGATATACGCTATCTGACATAATCTAAAAGGTCAATGTTCATGTATTCCATTTAATGATGTTACTAATGGCAACTAAGGGAATGCACGTTATTAACGGAATGATACAAAATGCAATTATGTGTAACTGAAGATTAAATGGGATAACATAGAATCTAAATAACCTAGGTCAAGTTCGACTTACTAACCATAGTTAGCTATAGCTAACTAGATCCCATACGAACTTCAAATAGTTAACTAGCTAGTCAACTATAGTCGACCGAGCACCCGAGCCCGGTTCAGATGGTTAGTGCGAAACTTTGCATAAATTTTAAAATGGCGAACACCCGATAGCTTGGCACGAATAAATAAATGCATATAGGATTGCAAATATTTCACTAAATAACTTAGGTTTGATGAAATTATGCTTTACCATTGTATGTCAATGTTCCCAAGCCCATATTCTTTTCCACTTTGTTTCATATGGACGCTTTTTTACGTCGTATCGGACCGAAATTACCCATTTTCGTAGGACATCAAGACAGCCGACAGAGTGTTAATGGATACTGGTACCCGGCTTGAAATTGTCTGCAATTTAGTAATCCAATGGGGAATCTGGTACCAACGAACTATATAGTTAACTATCCAGCATTCGGCTTGGCATAGCAACTGCGCATGTCAGTCGAACTTGAGCCTGGTGTGATAAATTATTACACACATGTTTGAATTGGTGCCCTTTTGATTTAAACGTATTTTATTATAGGCTTTTTACAAAGGGATTGGGTACAAGTTCTTGCAACTTAGTTAGACCGTTTCTCAACAGTATTATAAATAGCACCTAACAAATAAATGCAATTAACTGGCAATGGTTTGTTCACACAATTTTCCAATAATAACATATAAAGAGAGAGAGAGAGAGAGAGAGAGAGAGAGAGAGAGAGAGAGAGAGAGAGAGAGAGAGAGAGAGAGAGAGAGAGATGGAGGGAGGGAGGTGTGGGATGGAGGGAGGAAGGGAGAGAGAGAGCCGAAGGAGGGAGGGAGTGAGGGAGGGGGAGGGTGAGGGTGAGGGAGGGCGGGAGCGAGAGAGAGAGAGAGAGAGAGAGAGAGAGAGAGAGAGAGAGAGAGAGTGAGAGAGAGACTGTTTAGACAAGTGTGTACTCCTCTTAGTTCATTGTCGCTTGCGATGTACATGCTATTGTTAAAGAGGCATATCCGCACTATAACGGGCCAAAACACCTCTATATACCAGACAACAAATCTGCTAGCTTTATTTGGTCATATCATCACTCAGTTAGTCACAGTCATTATTTCATGAATCTATTTCCTTAGTCCATCATATGACATCATAATCAACTACGTGACGTGTATGGTAACGTCATAATCATGACGTCATGAATGATTCGATTAAACCCGTCTTTAACGTAGACGTAGGCCAACACTTTATACGATTTGTATGTTTTTGCTATTTAATAAACATGCTGTTGAATATTCTGAAACTAATTTGACTGGGTGCTGTTGCTGCCATAGGCCTACCGGTATAATTTTCTGGACATTTATAGTCAGGGAGTTCAGAGATCGATCGATCCCAACATGAGCGAGGTGTGGGTGGCGCTTAGATAGAGATGGGCGGGGCATATCTAAAATTGGAAATGTCCGTTATCAGATATGTCAAGCGCCGATTCGTGACCTTCATTGCTGCTAGCATCGTCAGTTAAACTGTCTTTCTGTTCATTACGGTCAGTAAAGTTCATAAATAAGTTAACATTTCCCAAAGCAATCCAGAAACATGTTAATTAGTACGAAATGATCTGTTGAATATTTTGAATATAATTTGATTTAAAGACACTGCTGTCGTAGGCCAATATATTCAACGGTAACTTTTATTTTGTTTTGGAAACATGTTAAGTTATTTCTGATATGTAGGAGTGCACTTTGTCACGTGCCGTCTCTATAATATCTGTCAGGATGTGGTGGTCAAAACACATGGCTCATCTCCAGTCATTATTCGCATTTGGTTCATAGCTGCCGGCTTTTGGGAGATGAGCTCTCTTCCAAGCAGTTACCAGATTGCTCAACATTACACATATAGCAAAAACTCTTGTCATGCTGGATATTTTTTTAACAATTCCACTCAAAGATGTTGGTGGCTTTGTCACCAGCAACGTTCAGCCAAATTGTTTTCAAATTATTTAGCATGTATAGAGGTATAACTCTTGGAATATGTCGCTTGCAAGAACTCAGACGGTTAAATAGCAAGTAGGTATTTGAGGGAAAGTTCATGTAGAGAAACATCAGCCATTCGTGAACTATACACCTGTGCAAAAGTTAAGCACCACCCTATTTTTACGCACATGCGAGGGTATATTCATGTGCTATGAAGAAAGCAATAGCATAAACATTTATGTACCCATCCATCTTAGTGCAAGAGGTAATAATGCAACTAGAGGAATGCTGATTATGATGGTGGGGAAACACTGTATGTTTTTGTTTGAACTTGAAAACGAGGCCTGAATATGGTTACGTTAACACAACTGACAACTATTGCCCTACAGTTGACACACGTGGCTAGATTGTCATTAATGGTGTCTGAAAACGAAGTTTAACATCTGTGCACGAGTTTGAGACTGTCATTATTAATACCGGGTATATCCACCTTGTGCCTGGATGACGGCCTGGACACGACGTCTCATGCTGGTCACCAACCGACTGATACGCCATTGTGGTATTCGTTGCCATTCAAGATGGAGTGCGTCTGTTAATTCCTGTAGGTTCTGCACAGGAGGATCCCTCCTTCTCACCATGTTTCCCAGAATGTCCCAGATATGCTCAATAGGGTTCATGTCAGGGCTCCTTGCTGGCCATGGTAGGGTTTCGATGGCATTCTGGCGGAGGTATTCATGCACAGCTCTAGCACGATGTGGTCGGGCGTTGTCATCCATGAATATAGGGTGGGTTCCAGGTGCATGATTTACAAAATGAGGGACCACAACTCTATCCAGTATGGAATCTTGATATCTTTGTCCATTTAGTGTTCCAGGTACAGTCAACAGATCCAGCTTACAATCAAATGAGATGCACCCCCATATCATAATGGAACCTCCACCAAATGGAACTTCTTCCATGATGTTACGTTGGTCGTATGCCGTGCGTCTGGACCTCCATACACGAGTTCGACCATCTGTGGCATGAAGCAGGAACCGACTTTCATCGGACCAGTGTACCCGTCTCCAGGATCTCATGTTCCAGTGTCTTCTTTCGTTGCACCACCTCAGACGCTCCTCTTTGTGGTGTGCAGTGAGGAGAGGACGTCTGACAGGTCTCCTAGCTTTCATGCCAGCAGCATACGGTCTCCTTTTGACGGTAGACATTGACACTCTATTGCTGGCTGAGCACTCTGCTGTTGGTGAATGGAGATCTCCTAACAAGGCGTACTAGGGCTCGATCATCACGGGCAGTAGTCTTCTTCCGTCTTCCAGATCTAGGCCTGTCCTTCACCTCGTTAGTTTGCCCATGTTTTGCAATCAAACGACTGATTACAGTATGGTTAATGTTCAGCTGTCTGCTAATCTCTCCCTATGACATACCAGTGGTATGCATGCCTATGATTTGCCATTTCACACGATCACTTAACCTTCGTCTTGCCATAGCGGTTCACAATCAAGAGCTAATTCTCTCTGTACAAATAAACCACGGTCATGAACACAAAATTCCTAATCTTGTCGCCTATATCTGTATGTAATGTTCTACACCTCAAACTGGACTTTTACATAACTGAACACGTGTGCTGTTTCCCGCCACGCACGGACATCAAGCGGCGTGAAGTCATGCATGCATGTGCATTTCGTACTTGGAATTATGTCAGCTAACGCGGGGACAAAAAGTATGGCAGCCTAGTTGTACCATCATGTTTCTACGTTCTATTGTTTTTGCTGGTGCTTAACTTTTGCACAGGTGTATAGATGGGAATAATGGCTGGATGGTATGGGATGAATAAAGACTGGGAGTCCATGTGGTTTGAGGGTCGGCTACTCTCTCTCACACACACGCACGCATGCACGCACGCACGCACGCACGCACGCACGCACGCCAAGCCGACAGATAATCTAGATAGGGAACGTGATAATGAATGGGCGAAAATAGATCTGGAACGAGGTTCCATATAATCATCTCACTATTATCAACAGAGTTTTAAAATTTCGGATGAGGTTGATAATATTGGCATTAGCCCCTCGTGTGTCAACCGCGCCTCAAAGCGCTCAAAAGGGCGATTTTTATCAATTAAGCCTTTAATTTGTTAAGAGTTTTCAAGAAAATTGAAAGTTTTGCTCAGCGAATGACCATTTGCTGACCAAGAGAAAACTGGATTTTTGTAAATTCATAACTTGAATTTAGAAAAATCGTTTTTAAAAGATGTTTTGAGTGGTTTGACGATTAAAGGTTAATGGTCAAGGAAATTAAAAATTTTGTTTAGTCAGTGTCCATTTGCAGGCCAAGAGAAGACTATTTTTGAAAATGTGTCACTGGAATGTCTGCCAGTCATTCCAGTGGTAAATTTTCAAAAATAGTCATCTCTTAGCCTTCAAATAAACAGTTAGACAGGCCTCAAAACAACTACAGGGAACGTCATTATAAATCACAAGTTGACACAGGAGGGGTTAAATTGGACAGAGTTTGGGATTCTATTTAGCATATAGACTGGGATTTTGACATATCTTCCAATAACGTCGATCACTAGAATCTCAGTTTAGATCTTCCGTTAGCGTACGATCGTCAAGGGCAGATAATCTCACCCTGGCAACTAGCGCATTGGAAGCGAGAATGTATGAGAAAGATTTTATTTACTGATCTATTTCTTTTTAGCGTGTCCTCCTTCAGAGTTTGAGTGCGGTGATGGGAAATGTGTTGCTGGCTTTTTCTATTGCAATGGCTGGCCGCAATGTGATGACGGTTCAGACGAGCCTGATGACTGCGACAGTACGTGAATAGTTATCAGGGACGAGTTGCTGAGTAATCAATAGTGCGCATGCTCGGTATCGCTGACTGGATGACGCAGACGATCAGCAGTATATATCGCCTCGAAAAGTGACTCAGTTCTCTTTTGAAGAGAAATTGAATTGACGCAAATTTATATAATTATATCAGAAATAAAATTGTATTTGGTATATTAATCTGACACTTTATTCGACTACGGAATCGAATTAGTAACAAAAAAAACCTTATTATTTTGGAGGCTATAGATTGGGGGAAAAAATACTGAACTTTGAAATCCGCATTTGAGAGGGTCATAAGCGATCTACGGCTATTCTAACTCGAACCTCATTCATTTTCCCTAAATTGTTATGAATAGACCTATGTACTCTATAACCACTCGCACAACCAATCATATTATCAATTCATCTTTCCAGGGTATCCATCTATCATCTGACGTCATATGACGTCATAATCAGCTACGTGGTGTAAATGATGACGTCATAATCATTATGTCATAAATGAGTCTATTTAGCCCGTCTTTATCTCCTGATATTCAGTTGTACGAATTGTATGTCTCTACTATTTAATAAACATGCTGTTCAGCATTTTGAAACTAGTTTGGCTGGACGCTGTTGCTGTCATAGGCAGCAACAGCGCCCAGTCAAATTAGGTCCAAAATATTCAATAGCTTACCTGTATAGTTTTCTGGAAATTGATAGTCAGAGAGTTCATAGATAGATCGATCCCAACACGAGCGAGCTGTGTAGAGCTAGAGCTTAGATAGAGATGGGCGGGGCATAGCTAAAAATGGAAAGCTCGCGTACGCGTACTCGCATGTACACATACACAGGAGTCAAATAATCCACCAGTTTGCAACACGGTGTGAAATGAATATAGGGAGCTTACTTAGTAATTTCATAATGTCATGTTTTCGCAGACTGTGACGCGCGTTGGAAGTTTCGCTGTGGCAATGGTATCTGCCTTAATATCCGTCACTCAGTTCTATGTAATGGATTGAATGACTGCAGGGACCATTCAGATGAAATCAACTGTTGTATGTCACTGTCTTTTTCATTTCGATTTTTATTACTTATTCTTTGATCGCCATTTCCTTCTATCCACATGCATATGAGTAGGTATATGTGCATGTATTCATACATACATGTGCGTAGGCATACCCACGTGGAAATTTGGAATTTTGGGTGCTCGTGCGCGTGATTACATGGGTGCGTGTGCGCATGCACTAGTGAATTATTTTAATTACCTGTTTTCTTTTTAGGAGAAACGAAAACCTCTTCAAACCTATTTTTAGAAATGGCCATCGAAATTGTTTCGGCCCGATCGAACTGAAATTGGATCATCTTCTGTGGTTTATATTTATTTGATTTGGTATCAATCCTAAAGATGTAAATGATAAATTGTCACCGGGTTTCCAGAGTTCTGTTTTCCGTCCCCAATGAGTCCCGCGTTGGAAATGTATCGTAGCTGCGTTTTCTCGCTGAGTGCTGGACAGAATGACTTGAAACTTGGTTAGCAGCTACATCTAATGGTTTCAGAGATAAGTTAGCACATTTGCAATGGACGAATTCATTTTTAGCTACGCCAGGTCCATCTCTCTGTAAACTCCACCCATGTTTTGCCTGCGTTAGGATCGATCCCTGCACTCTTTGAATCTCAATTTCGAGAAAACTGTCAAGCTAAGCTGTTGATTATTTTAAAACAAATTTGACCGGGTGCTGTTGCGGCCTGTGGCCCTGTCAAATTAGTTTTTAAAATATTCAACATAATTGTTGTTATTTAACAATAAAGACCTAAAATTCGTCCAACTCCTCGGATTATTAAGCGTTTATAACGGACTAAATCGCGTCATTCATAACGTAATTGATTATGACGTCATCCTACATGTGACGTGCTTGATTATGACGTCATATCATTTTGTGATACAATGGATACATCAGTTGATATAAATCATATTTCTATTATTATTATTATTATTATTATTATTATTATTATTATTATTATTATTATTATTATTCAGCATGTACAGCTAGTCAGCGCTCCTGTGCCGGAGAACAGGGAATTTGTATTCTCTCTCAGATGTGGTGCAATGGTGAAAAGGACTGCCCTCAAGGGGATGACGAAGGACACCATTGCTGTAAGTCTAGTGGCCGCAAGTAGCCGTAACTTATAATGTTCACCTTCTACTAGACTAGACGATATTTGTCCTGATAGTAATCAAAGTATTTGTGTTTAAAGAAACATTAAATACTAAATACACTTTAAAAGTTTTAAAAGCTTTTAAATTTTCATCGCCCTAATGTGTATGGTCTAGTCCATACTTGGCAGATTCGAAATATTTTAGCCATTTTGCCACGCGTACATAATTATGACCGTGTACTATTATGTTCCAAGCAGAATTTGTTTTGAAAGCAAATATTTAGGAAAGCTGTTGCTGCCTAACGCAGCAACAGATTTTATCAATATTGTTTTCAAAATTCCTCCAGTCTCTTATCGTGTACCAGTAGATCATATCACGTCTCTCATATCACATCTCATTATCAAATTATTGCACTTTGCATCACATCATATTAAAGAACACATACTATTGTAGCCCCTAAGTCAATAATTGGTGTAGGATCCATACTAATCCTAGCCGTCTCTGACTCTCGACCAGCCAGTTGACATATAATTTGATAGACGTGATTTGTTGGTGGTATGTCGTCCAAATATCTGTCAAAAGGCTGGGTGAGGGGCATCGTCCTAGTGCACGATCCTCGCCCTCCCACTACGTTCCCGTACGGTGTGTGAGAGGAAGAAGAGACTAGACCCCGATCCAGACATAAATCCATTCCAGTTATTGACCTTCACCAATAAGCCATTGCCTGTTATACACTCCCCAATTAATCATTGTTGTACGTACACTACATAATTACCATATCGTAGATAATGATTGCAAATATTGGACATCATGTCAGGGCATATTTAAGTAGAACTGTAATTCTGTTTTGTGTATTCATTTTATTTGAAAAGCAATTGCCTGATGCGCTGCTAGGCTCAATATACTATTGTTTTAAATCTATTATTATTATTATTATTATTATTATTATTATTATTATTATTATTAATATTATTATTACATTAGTGGAGTGTGGGAGTGATGAATTTCAGTGCGATAACGGGCCTTGTGTCAATGCAAGTGGTCGCTGTGACGGAATCGCACATTGCCAGGATTTTTCGGATGAAATGAATTGTAGTCAGTGATATTAACTGTATTGATATTAACATTTAATTAATGTGTATTGATATTAACATTAATTTTAAAGAGACGTATACATTTTTTGAAAATAAAATTGTTTAAATTATACACTTTTAGAGGCTTAGACTGTGAGCCTATATGTAATGAAACGAAATAAATCTTAACATATGATGATTCCATTCCGTATAAATTAATATAATTTGTTTAATTTGCGAAATTGAAATATAGGCACGGGCCTCTATTTGAATTTCGCAACATAAAAAATTATATTACATTATGTGGAATGAAATCATCACATGTTAGGATTCCTTTCGTTTCATTACACATAGACACTTAATTTAAAAGATCTTGCTATTCAACAGTCAGACTCCCTAGCAGATGATATCACTGCCACGGATGACTGTCACAAAATGTTTCGGGCAGCCCGAGCCCTGAGAGTTACTGACTACACACCACCACTCATTGTGCACAACTCTGAATGATACCTTATCAGGACTGACCAGGGAAAAGTCGAGGCGATCCGAGAATGGTTCAAGGAACAGTTCACTGACAGCGATGATGAGCCCTTGCACCAGTTCTCAGGAGGCCCCAGGCCATTACTAACAGCAATTAAATCAGCAGAAGTTGAGAAGGCACTTAAAACCCTGAAAAATGAACTATTCAAGTATGCAAGCGACATTATCTCATCGTCGCTGTAGGCTAAGGCACCCTTATCGCGCTACCCAGGCCCAAGAAGCCACCTGGCCCCCAGCCAATCTGCGGCAAATTGTTCTCCTCAGCAGCATACGGAAAGTCCTATCCAATGTTATTCTATGCCGCATCCGGGACAAGATCGATTACTTCACCGGATCAGGTCAAAGTGGCTTCAAACGTGGACGCAGCTGCGCAGACAGTGTATGGGCTCAACGCATGCTTGTGTCGCTAGTCATGTCCAAACACTGGGACGTCCACAAAATTGGCATTGACATGTCACGAGCCTTCGACACAATTAAACGCTCAAAGATCCTAGGTGTACCACGCCAGGCCAGTTGCAATGAAGATGAGCTACGACTAGTGAAACTACTGCTTGCAGACACCAAGCTGAGAGTACGAGTCAAGTCAGTGAAGTCTGTAGAGTTTGAGACATCAATCGGCTCCCCACAGGGAGATGGTGCTTTTCACCTGCTACCTTGCTGCCGCATTGAAATCTGTGCGGGAAAGTTCAACAAGACAAACAGCCCCCCCCCCCCACCCCACCCCGGTCTCAATACTGGGCATGCAACTAGAGATGGAATATACCGACAATGTGGACTTCATAGACAAGGACGAACTTCTCCCAACAGCTGCAAGCAAACTAAAAATTGAGAATCTCTTTATGAATGAATCCAAAACAGCGTTCACCCATATATACCTATCGACAAAGTATGAAACTATAGAAAATGACGACCCACTTCGTGGCGGCGAACCATGGAGGAAAAGTACAATCCTGGGCTCACTGCTTTGCAGTACTGCTAACCTTTCTGCACGCTGCGTCATAGGGAACATAGCCTTCCAGTCCTTATGGAAGCTATGGATTCGTAGATCAAAGATGCCCTTGATAAAGAGGCTACGTTTATACAATGCAACCTGCGTATCCTTAATGCTGTATAACTGACAGCTGGGCAGCTCCAAAGGCAGCTCTTGACAAACTCGATGTCTGCCACCGCAACACCTATACACCATTACTTGGCACCGATGGCCAGACAGCATAATTTCCAATGATGCACTATACAAGATGTGTAATACGTCGCCGCTGTCTGTAAAGCAGCCCAGCAAAGATGTCCCATGTTTGGTCATGTGCTAACGATGCCAGAAGACACACCAGCACAGAGCCTTGGAATTCGCCCTACTCGGAGCCAGCAAATACAAAGCCAGGAGAGGATGTCAGTGCATAAATCTGCTAAGCGTGCTACGAGGTGACCTCAAGAAAGCAGGACTCGGTACACTCAAGTCAAGAATGGACCTGAGGAAGGATTTCGGCTGAGGACAAGACACAGTGGGAAAAAGCGAAGAAGGCCTGATTGCAGCTGTAGGATGTTTCTACTACTACAGCCGCAGAATACAGTAATCATACATACATAATTTAAGCTTATAAAAGTATGTAATTTTAACAAATTTATTTTCAATCATTCTGGTGTGAATGTGAATGTGCACCTTTAAGTAGCCATCCATTTTTCATATCAAAATACCAACGTTATATCGAAATATGAAACTTGGTCACAAAAGTCTGTTTTCTAGCAAATTATTGTCTACTATTTTTAATGTCGTCACCGTCGTCGTCGTCGTCGTCGTCGTCGTCGTCGTCGTCGTCGTCGTCGTCGTCGTCGTCGTTATCATTGTCATCATAAGTAGCGTAAGCAGCATCCCATCACCGTCGTCATCATCTTCATCATCACCACCATCATCTTCACCATCATCATCATCTTCAGCATCATCATCATCATTATTATTATTATTATCACCACCACCACCACCACCACCACCATCATCATCATCATCATCATCATCATTTCATCAATTAATAAAGTGACAATAATTATGAAGAGGTTATGTTTCCTATTTCTAGACCAGTGTGACGGTTTTGAGTGTTCTGATGGCCTGTGCTTACCGGGCCGTGTCGTGTGTGATGGCGCACAACAATGTCGTGATGCTGGTGATGAGATGGAAAACTGTAGTAAGTGATCACATGCACGATAACGCAGGTTACTGGGCCGATACTGGGCCAATGCCATAAGCTCCAGATTTTCGTATTTTTGTTGTTTCGAAAGTCCAAATACAGTAAATCATAAAGCTATTCTGTTGAATATTTTGAAGCTAATGTGACTATGGCAGCAACATGCACATGTCAGTTTAGTTGCAAAAAATATTCAAGAGTTTGCATGTTACATTAGAATTACAATTACATTAGAATTGAAATTTTGGAAATTCAGTGCTCAAAAGTTAAAACAATTAATTACTAGCATTTCGATTACGTCACTGAAACGCGCGCGTAATGTTTTGTGTAGTCTGTATAAATTCTGAAAATATGTGTTGGATATTTTGTAAGCTAGTTGATTGAACATGTTTTAACCCATTCGCTGGCCAAAATGGTCTCTTCATTGGTCTTGAGAAATATTCCTTGGCAGGCCAAGAGAAGAATATTTTTAAAAATTTACTACTGGAATAACAGGCTCGGTAACTTTTCGTGAGGTAAATTTTCAAAAATAGTCTCTTGATATGCAAATGAATATTTAAAGAACAACGATTTCCATTTTCTTAACCGAACTTAGCCATTAAAGAGTTAAATTGTATACTTAAGCCCTGGTAACGCGGATTACTGGTCCGGTATTTTGGCCAGTTCCGGCCCAGTAACCCGCGTTATCGGGGAATTATTATACTATTTGATAGTTCGTGTTCAGAGGTTTTAAACAATGGAGGAATCCGATCTGTCACTTGATTATCTGACGTCACTTGTTAGCAAAGGTCACAACCAAACTGGCGTGTGTCCATCACGAAACTACTAACGGTCCGTCACGTAGCTGTCTGAATTGTATCTCTGAGTAATTCACAACTTAATCAATATTCTGCTGAATATTTTTGAAACTAATTTAACTAGGAACTGTTAGGCAGCAATATCCATAATCAAACTAGTTTCAAACAATTCGGCAGCTTAGCTGTATTGTTAACTCGAAATTTAGCCTCTGAGAATTCGTGTTTCAAAATTTTAAATCGATTTTAACATGCGTTGTTAGTGGGCGGAGCTTGGCTAGAAATGGGCGTGGTATATCTAGAAATGTATACCCAAATGGATGAATCCACTTTTAGCTATTTTGAGCCCATTCTCTAATTAAGCTACGCACATGCCTTGCGCGTGTTGGGACAGATTTATATACTTTGAATCCTGAATTCGCAGAATCCCAATTTCATGGTAGCTATACAGCTACGCTGTTGAATATTTTGAAACTAATTTAACTGGGGTCTGTTGTTGCTGCCTATGTATGTATCATCGCGTGTGTAAGTTCCCCTCCACCCACCCCCACCCACCACCTCCAGTATGTAACTGTGGTTTACTTGTAGCGTGTAGGTCATGGCAGAGACAGTGCGCTAATGGAGTATGCGTGTATACTGGATCATGGTGCAATGGCTTTGATGATTGTCAGGATAATTCAGATGAATCCAATTGCTGTAAGTATCAATCAGCAGTTCACGGAGATCCGCAGTGATAATGCGGTCTCCTGTCAACCTCCCACAATTCATCGCGCTTACCACTATTTAATGACTCTTTGTAGTACAGGTTCCGGTTAGCGTTACGCTGTAGTTACATACATACATAAGGTTACATAAGGTTGATTTCTGGTACAGGTCCTGTAAGGTCCACTTCACCAGACTCCAGTTCTTCCTCGTCTGTTCCCTTCCTTATATTTCTTCCGCTTCCGATTGATGCTTTGAAGTCATCATACATGATGCCTTGTGTTCCCCAATATTTGTCTAGTCGGTTCTTAAAAGCATTCACAGATGGCGCAGAGACTATTTCTTCTGAGAGATTGTTTCACAGTTTCACTACCCTTAATATGAATTAGTTCTGCCAAGTCAGTCTGCTCAATTGCGGGTATATCTTTTTAGAGCTTCCTCTTTCACTCATATCACTCCACATCTTGATGAAGTCACTAGTTTCTGTATCATATCTCCCATTTATCATTCTGTAGAGCTCTATCATGTCTCCCCTCTTCCTCCTGTAAGCTAAGGTGGGTAGTTTCAGCTTCCTAAGTCTCTCCGGATAGGTTAGATTCCTGAATCCAGGTATCTGTTTCGTTGCCCTCCATTGAAACCCCTAGATCATTTCAATATGCTTCATCTTACATGGTGTCCACACAGAACTCGCGTAGTCCAGGTGCGTTCTTACTAGGCTCTTGTATAAGGATGTGAAGATCTCCTGGTCCATATGCTGAAATGTTCTTCTAATTAGGGCGAACATAGAGTTAGCTTTCTTCACCTTCTCACTAATGTGGTTTTCAAAGGTCAGGTCTTCATCTATGGTTGCTCCAATGTCTTTTTCGGTTTCCACATTTTGGAGCTCTCTTCCATGGAGTGTGTATTTTGTCTCCGTTACTTGTGTTATCTTCCCAATTTGCATATGCTTACACTTGTCTGGATGACATTTTAGCAGCCATGTATTGCTCCAGTTTCCCATTTTATCCAGATCTCTTTGTAGGAGATCGTGGTCCTCTTCTCGGAGTAATTGCCTTAAAGATCTGTGTGTCGTCTGCAAATAAATACATATCCGAGTCCACAATACTTGGGAGATCATTTATGAATATTACAAAAAGTATCGGGCCTAATACCGATCCTTGAGGGATTCCTGATGTAACCTCCGTCCATCTTGAACATTCTCCATTTATTGCAACGTGCTGTGTCCGATTCTCTAGAAAGTTTGCTATCCAATCTACTGCTGTGTCTTTTATGACATATGCTTTCAGTTTGTTTATTAGACGCCTATGCGGAACTGTATCAAAGGCATTCTGGTAGTCCATGTAGACGCAGTCTGTACAATGGCCTTGGTCCAGTGTGTCTGTCTACTTGTCGAGGACTGCCAGTAGCTGTAGTGTTGTTGGCCTTCTCGAGATAAATCCATACTGTTTTGTTATGAAGAATTGATTCCTTTTCATGTGCTCAATAATGTGTTGTCTAATTAGCTTTTCCATGACCTTGCAGACCATAGAGGTCAAGCTCACTGGTCCGTAGTTCCCTGCTTGGTGTTTATCTCCTTTCTTAAATATTGCTGTAATATGGGCTTTTTCAGTCGTCTGGTACTTTTCGTAACCGAAGTGATTGGTTAAACAGCATGGTCAATGGTAGTGCTATGGATTGTGCAGTTTCCTTCAGGAATCTAGGGTGGAGTTCATTTAACCCTGGTGACTTGTCTATCTTCAAGTTTTCCATCATTTTCTTAGTTTCCTCCACCAATATTTCTATGTCCGGCATTTCAAACTGCACTGCCTTGCTTGGCAGAGTTGGAGTTTCACGTGCTGGCTCGTTTACGAAACACACTGCTAAAAATGACGATAATATCTCTGCTTTATCTTTATTGTTTTCCACTTTCTCTGAGTTGGTGTCTGTTGGATCTGTGTACAAATCCCCAATTTCCACTTTTGTCTTTGATCTAGACTTTATGTACTGCCATACTGCTTTCGGCTTTGATTTTGTGTTTCTGGATAGCTGTCTTTCGAAATTCTTATGAATATTCCTTGTGATCATGCTCTCCTATATACCTTCTGTACCTTTGGGTCTTTTGTCTGGATTGCTTTCCTTGATAGAGCAGTCTTTAGCTTTATCTTTCCTATGGTATCTTAGTCCACCGGATATGCATGGGTTTGCTTTCGGGATGATTTGCAAATCTTTACCGGCACATGTTTGTTTTCTATTTCCTTAATTCGGTTGTGGAACAGCGACCAGTTTACGTTTATATCATTGTCACTTGTAAGGTATTGAGTCCAATTTACACCTTCCAGTTCTTCGTTGACCTCTTTGTAGTTTGCTTTGTCATAGAATTTTCTTTCCTTTATTCTGTTCTGTTCATTTCCGTAGCACTTATATTGGAAGTGTCGCTTTTACCAAGTGGACTTTGGTATTTCAAGTCAGTCACCATGTCCTCCTCGCTAGTAAATACCAGGTCTAGTACATGTGGTGTGTCACTTCCTCTCAATCTTGTTGGTTGTGTGATGTGTTGATATAGGTAGTTATCAAGATTGCATGTGATAAATTTAAAATCCAGCTCCTTTGCAGTTCTAGCTTCCCAGTTTATATCCGGGAAAATGAAACGTCCCATAAGTAGTAGGTGAGAATATCCCCTAGTTGTGATTTCGTACATTAATTTTGTCAGTTTATCATTATTATTTTCAGTTCCGCTATTTGATCTGTTCATAACCCCAACTAGGAGGTTGTCTTGGTGATCAAGTTTTATTTCTATAAACATACATTCTTCAAACTGAGTCTTCATAGAGACTTCTTTGGCCGGTAGTATTTTATTTGGATAGAGCGGCAATCCTCTTCCTATATCATTCTCAATATTCTTTGAGAATATATTATATTCTTTCCCCTCGTCAAGTGTGTATTCTGCAGTTTGCACTATATTTTTGCAGTTTTTTGGACTTCACCTCTGTGATACCAATAATCATTGCAGATGTATCTTTGACTCTGATCTGTAGTTCTTGCATTTTGTTCCTTAGCTGATCCGCATTTGTATATAAACAACTAATACCATCCATAACCGTAGATTTATTTACACTATTTACATTATCCTTAGTTTTGGACTTTACTCTGGTAAGGGTCCTACGGGAACCTTTACCATGGGAACCTTTAGTAATTTCCTTGCCTAAGGCGGCCCCTGAACCTTGTAGTGTTATTCCTCCTGGGCGGTTTCTTCCTTCTGCTTTGCTTCCAAGTATAGTTTCTTCTCTTGTTCTCTTTCTGTTCTGGTCAAGTCATTTCCAATTCTTACATTATCGTATACTTGGTTCCGGTGCAGATGGTGTATATTCCTAAATAAGTCCACTTTCAATTCTTGTTTTTCAAAAGTCACTAGGAGGGGTCTTCCTGTCCTACTTGTAGCATCACCTTCATTACTTTCTTTAGTCTTATCAAATTTCCCTAACCATATCACCTTACTTATGCTACTTTCATTCACTTTTACTTTACACGCTCTCATTACACTTGAAACTATATCCATATCTTCTTTCTTCCACTCCTACCCCAATTTGGAGTCCACTTCTTTCACACCACAAATAATTATGTTGTTTTTCCCTAGATTTCCTTTCGTTCATCTCCGAAATTACTATTTCAAAGGATTTGGTGGTTTCGTTTGCAGTTGCCTGGTCTTCAATGTCTGTTTGTTTGCTGCTACTCAAGCTATCGATCTCTTTTTGGACGATCTCTTTCACCCTTGAATAGTTACATTTAGTTTCAATCTTTTCCTCTAATGCCACTATCCTACTTTCATATGTCACCATGATAGCCTTACATCTCTCCTCTAGTTTCAGATCTGTGATAATATTTTTCTCTATTATCTCTCTACAACAAACACAGAACCACATTAGGTCTGAGCTTTCCAGAATGCTGTACTCGTCTTCACTTTTATTTAAACATGTTATGAAGTAGTGTTTCTTACACCTCTGACATTCTAGCATCTTTGCGTTGGGATCAGTGAAGACAATTTCACAAATTTAGCACTTCCAAGCATCTTCACACTGTTCGTCACTGTCACTTGACAGCGACGGCTGGGAATTCAGTATTGCTGTAAGTGACTGAGTTCTTGCGCTGTTCCTAGTACAAAATCTGGCACCAACTTGCTTAACGTTTGGAGTGGATCACTTCAACCTTTCACTGTCATTTCCATCATGTTGTATTGATTTGTTGCTAGACATTTTACTCCTAGAGTTCATTCTTTATCCCTATACCACAGTTGTTTTAGGCTTACTAACTCGTTGTCAGCTGCTGCATGCAACCTACGATAAGTGTGTAAACATATTAATTTATTTTACTGTACACTAAGATATTTAGGAAAATTTGTAGGTCTACTAACTTGTCGTCAGCCGCTGTATGCAACCTACGGCAACTTGTTAATATTTTGTTTTATTCTACTGCAATATATGCTTACCAGATTAGTTGGATACACTGAAGGTTGACGATGTATTATTGTTGCTTCTGGTGCTTGAAGTTTCAGGTTTCACTATCACCGTCCGTCTCGCTCTGTGTCCTCTCTCCTTCATCTTTGACTACTGTGAACTGGTTAGTTTCTGACAAGTACTTGCAGGTATTCGCAATCTTCTTGAATAATTTTAATTCGAATTTGGTTTCTGCGTCTACCCAGTCATGGAGCTTGCTGTAGTCAGATTTAACTATCCGTTTTTGTATGTCTTTTTTCTACCGAAGGATTTCTTTGCTCCTTTGAATATGTCTTTATGCAGATTTACGACTAGACGATTCTCCTCACTAGAGTTCTCTAATATATACTCGTTTACCTTACTTATGTCCTTTTCTAGCTGAGTTTGCAGATGATCTCTTTCTTCCTCTGTATATCAACTCTCCACTAGGCATTTTTTTCTGGTGTTATACTCAACTAACATTTTTAGATAAGCTGCCAAAACTGTGGTTGTGATAACTTGATATCCTAACTCCTTTATACATGACCACACCTGGTCCAGTTGCTTCTTTAGATTCTCTACACGGCTTCCACGTACCTCATTGCCTAACTCTTCTCTGCCTCGTCCTCTGTGTTTAAAGGTGAAGTTATTGATTCCTCCAGATAGGATTACTATGACTCTATGTCCTGGATAATCGTGTGCTACTTGTCTGCATCTAATTTTCAGTTCTTTACGTATGTCTTCAATTTTTGCTCCCCCAACACTTGAGTCAATAATTGTTGTGTTTCCTTTAATATACCCATGTCTTATCATAAAGATTTTTAATCCTCTGCCTCTCGAATCTGTGAGAGCAAGTATACATGTAGGCATTCGACACTACTGTGTTGATTCCGGCTCCTATTTGGTGCTAAGTGAGGGGGTCCTTCCGTCAGCCGCGGAATGCTGCCTACAGAGGATACCCTAACAGACCCTGGCATCAGCCGCGGTATGCTGCCTACACCTAAGACCACCAACTCAACAGCACAAATTTCAACATGAGGCTCCTGTCTGTTTGACACAATTGCATTAATAGTTATACCTAATATTTACAAAGCTCTTAGGATAGGATATTTCGATTCGCTTGATCACATTAAGTTTTAAATGGTAATGATCAACTTATTATTCGGCAGTTGCCATGGTTGTTTCCCAGAAATGCAATAACTTTATACCACGAAATTATAATCCAATTATTTTCAAGGATACATACATCAAGTTTCTCTGACAGTTCCTATTTGTGATAATTTCATCATTTAAATTCAATTTAATTAATTTTGAATGTTGGATGGCTTCGATGTCCATGGATTTCCGTTGGTTTAATTTTTAGATCTTTCCTTGGCCAAAATTTACATCCGCCATTGTCGAAACCGGAATGTAGTAAGTGCGATGAATTGTGGGAAGTTGGCTCGAGACCGAATAGATGTTAATGTAATTAATCTCTTGTCCAGGTACAAATATCCCGACTAATATGAATACATGTCAGATTTGCTGTTTCTATAAGCTCGCATTTCCAAGATATGGCCAAAAATTAGTGACCTGGTGACATAGATATTTGATTCTTTGACTTCGAAACTGAAAGTAGTTCTATCCTACCCCAAAATTAATTCATGAATCCAGTTTCTCAGTCAATCATATGACGTCATAATCAACTACGAGACGTCATAATCAATTAATTGATGATGGATTAAGCGGTGTTGTACGAATTGTATGACTTTACTATTTCATAAATATGCTGTTGGATATTTTGAAGCCGGTTTGACTGGGTGCTTTTGCTGCCTTTGGCAGCAACAGAATCCAGTAAAATTAGTTTCAAACTATTCAACAGCTTACATGTATGGTTTTCTGGAAATTGATATTCAAGGAGTTCAGGGATTGACCGATACCAACACGGGCGATGTGTGGGTAGAACTTAGCAAAAGATGTGCGGCGCATAGCTTAAACTTGATTTCTGCATTGATTTGCTATATTCTTACATGACAGAGATATAGCCAAAATGCATATTCCGTTATTCACTCAGGGAGCTCATGACCTTACTTAAACTTTCTCTAGTCAGCCACTATATGAATGGATGAGCCAAATTGGGTAAATCTGGCATTCCAGAGTTATGGCCGAAGATATGTATTTCGGCAAGAACCGATTGTCAACCGTGACTGATCCACACTGATCCTTCCACACCTCACATACTGCAATGCCATCTGGACTAACACACAAAAAAACAAATTAACAAAATTGCAAAGCATGCAGAAAAGATGCATTAAAATGTTTTCAAAAACAGCAAAGGGTCAAAACATCTTCAAAACACAAAAACTTCTTAAACTCACAGACATAGGCAAGTCACAGATGATCAACATTTCCAGAGCCTTTCATCACAAAATCCTACCTAAATCTATAACCCACAGTTTTGCAAACAACATCGAAATCCACACATATAACACTAGGAACAAACATGATTTCCACATTAGATACACACGAACAGACACAGGGAAACGTAGAATTTCAGTTGGTGTCGTCAAAGCGTGGACTAATATAGATAAACACACACGCGAAAAAATACTAACACTTAAATCATACAAAGACATAATTAAAACTAGCATACTCAATACATACTAGATCTAGAAAACACAATGCCAAGATAACTAAGATCACACACTTCCTGTATCATTGCCATAGCTACTATCATAACAACCACCCACTACTACTACTACCACTACTACTACTACTACTACTACTACTACTACTACTACTACTACTACTACTACTACTACTACTACTACTACTACTACTGCTGCTGCTACATCATAATTCACTATTACAGCTATCGTGACTACTGCTTCCTTCAATCTGACGCACCTCAACAAGTGCTACTACTAAATAGCAACCTATGGGTTGAGCTGGGATAATTAGCATGCATGACCCCCATCCCCCTTCCTCCACCCCCCACCACCCCCCCCCACCCCCACCGCCCCCCCCCCAATATAAATCTATAATCTCAATAACTAAAAGGAAAAACATAGATGTATTGTATCGTTTGTTATTTTTTCCATGTCTACTTAGCTCAGTACCGTATCTGTACATTCACAAGTATGTCTCACATCCTATGCTAAGCTGTGTGTGTAATTGTATATGTATGTTTAATGTTAGGTGTCCGCCACCACAATAGGCAATGCCTTCGGCGGACAACCCGTATTGAAAATATGTAAATTGGTATCCAAGAAGCAAATAAATAATATTGAATCTTGAGTCTTGAATCTTGATACGCTGCAGACAAACAGACAAACAGACAGACAAACAACCAGTCAGCCAAATGGCATCACCCAGAATACTCATACAGGTTCTGGGCAGCGTGAGCAATGAACCAGATTCCCCTTCATACAATTATTTTCACAGCTTAATAAGAGTTTTCTCACATTTGCTCTGAGATGACTATATATAACCCGCCATTTAATACATAACACGTGGGATAAGAGTTGATTGAACCCAACCCCACGCCCACCCACCCACCCCACCCCACCCACCTCGCTTAAACACCTAGCTAAACACAAAATGTATGCAACTAAAGGGGGCCCCTTTCTAGCTATGCCCCACCCATTTCTAGCTAAGTGGCGACTATTTGTACGTGTGATGGAATCAATGTATATACTTTGAACCCTGAATTCCCAGAATCGCAATTTCAATGTAATTATACAGGTTATGGCACCAACAGCTCCCAGCCTAATTAGTTTCAAAGTATTCAGCATCATTTTTATTTTAAACTCATCAAAGAGACAAAGGCATTTTCGGTCTTAATGGGGAGATATACGCCATTATGACTGTGAGTGACATATCTGATTCCTCCATTTTAATAAGAATTGTTTCTCTAGAGTGCATAACACTGATACTGTTTGTTAATCAGTAAGTTGTAAAACATCACATTGATTACCTAAGCCTATATTATTCATTTCGTCCTTTATTTGCATTCCTTTGTCAAATCTTCCTTCCTTCATTGCCTTTCCCGGATCGGCCCATTGGTCCCAGCGCTTGGCATCTTGGAAGCAGTGCGGCCATCCCCACACTCCCTACCCCCCACGACCACACACCCATTAAGTGCCTAACCTTGAGTTGATAAACGATATGTTATTTCAGCGTGCACTATTGATGAGGTCATGTGTGAAGATGGCAGCCGGAAGTGTATTAAGAGAAACTGGCTCTGTGATGGCAGGCAAGATTGTCCAAATTCAAATTGGGATGAGAGCAATTGCTGTAAGTATAATAAAGGCATTTAAGCATGGTAGCTCCATACTGGGACAGGAGTAACGATAGTAAGTACCGGCAAACCTTGGTAGTTATGACAGCCTCAGACTGGAAATCAGTAACTCTAGTGAGTTCCATGCAGCTATAGGAGTTATGCTAACCTCAGACTGTGAATGAGTTCCTGTAGTAAGTACCATGAAGCCGTGGCAGTTATGACAACTTCAGACTGGGAATGAGTTCCTGTAGTAATTACCATGAAGCCGTGGTAGTTATGACAACTTCAGACTGGGAATGAGTTCCTGCAGTAAGTACCATGAAGCCGTGGTAGTTATGCTATCTTTAGACTGGGAATGAGTTACTGTAGTAAGTACCATGACGCCATAATAGTTATGACAGCCTCAGACTGGGAATGAGTTCCTGTATTAAGTACCAGGAAGCCGGGGTAGTTATGCTAACCTCAGACTGGGAATGAGTTCCTGTAGTAAGTACCATTAAGCCGTGGCAGTTATGACAACTTCAGACTGGGAATAAGTTCCTGTAGTAATTACCATGAAGCCGTGGTAGTTATGACAACTTCAGACTGGGAATGAGTTCCTGCAGTAAGTACCATGAAGCCGTGGTAGTTATGCTATCTTTAGACTGGGAATGAGTTACTGTAGTAAGTACCATGACACCATAATAGTTATGACAGCCTCAGACTGGGAATGAGTTCCTGTAGTAAGTACCAGGAAGCCGGGGTAGTTATGCTAACTTTAGACTGGGAATGAGTTACTGTAGTAAGTACCATGACGCCATAATAGTTATGACAGCCTCAGACTGGGAATGAGTTCCTGTAGTAAGTACCATGAAGCCGTGGTAGTTATGCTAACTTCAGACTGGGAATGAGTTACTGTAGTGTAAGTACCGTGAAGCCGTGGTAGTTATGCTAACTTCAGACTGGGAATGAGTAACTGTAGCAAGTACCATGAAGCCGTGGTAGTTATGCTAACCTCATACTGGGAATGAGTTACTGTAGCAAGTACCATGAAGCCGTGGTAGTTATGCTAACCTCAGACTGGGAATGAGTTACTGTAGCAAGTACCATGAAGCTGTGGTAGTTATGCTAAGCGCAGACTGGGGATGAGTAACTGTAGCAAGTACCATGAAGCCATGGTAGTTATGATAACCTCAGACTGGGAATGAGTTCCTGCACCAAGTACCATGAAGCTGTGGTCGTTATGCTAACCTCAGACTGGGGATGAGTAACTGTAGCAAGTACCATGAAGCCATGGTAGTTATGACAACCTCAGACTGGGAATGAGTTCCTGCAGCAAGTACCATGAAGCCCTGGTAGTTATGCTAACCTCAGACTGGGAATGAGTAACTGTAGTAAGTACCATGAAGCCGTGGTATTTATGCTAACTTCAGTTGGGAATGACAGATATTTTACTACTTATGACTAACGTGAGCTTGTCAAACTAGTTTCAAAATATGTAACAACTTACCAGTACAGTTGCTTTGAAATTGAAATACTAGGAAATCCAGGTTCAAAGGGCTAAATAAACGAGTTGGACCATAGCGAAGCCAGGAATTTGTGTTTGGAGGGGTTGGTTGGTTCTGGTGGGTGGGTGGAGGGGCACCCACGGAAATCTTTTTAATTAGATACGCTGATAACTCATCTGAGACGCAATTTCACTATTTCAATTGGTCACACCTATACAAAAACATTATTTTGACATAGTTTCTTTTATGTGAGGTAACTGGGGGCACGTGCCCTGGCGTCCCCTTTGCCTTGAACATAAGACGTCTACGTAGTGTAAATATATGTTTGTTCGTACCAACATCACGCGTATGTACGAATACACATGCATATGGAAGCTACCATGTAGAAATTTTCTGATATCTTAATCCATTGGCATGGATTCATTATCCCCAACGTTTCTCGAAGAAAAGTGTGGATTATGTCGTCCCATCCGTCCGTCCGCCTGTCTATTTGTCTGTGCGGTAATTGATTGCAACGCAGCTCCACTAAAACAGTTGGAGGGAACTTAATCAAATGTTGTATGTGAATTATCCATATATTTGCAAATTACATTGAGAACATTTACAGTTGTCCCTGTCCCTGGGGAGAGTGGTGGCGGGAGTTCAAAATGTTAAAGTGGTGAACGTGGGAAAATTGATTGCAACGCAACTCCTCCGAGAATGTTGGATGGAATTCAACCAAATGTGTTATGTGAGTTGCCCATGTGATTGCGGAAGGCAATATCATATTTACACGTAGCTCCGTCCCCAGGGGGGCCGGGATGTGGGTGAATGGGGATCAGAAGGTGAAATTCCCGAACGTGTGGCTTTGGTATGGCACGCCGTCGACGGTCTAATCTAGTTCACAATACTTTTGGGAACAAAGTCATCTAGGTGTCTCACGCATCTTGTTCTTGCTGTTTCAGCACAGTGTGGAGTCGGTCAGTTTGTCTGCGCAAGCCATCAGTGTATGCCTAGGAATGCGGAATGTAATGGAATTGTGCAGTGTCCGGATGGGTCAGATGAGCACGAAAGATGCAGTACGTTTACCAAAGCGGACAGTTATTTATTGAGATTGAGGAATATTGTAAATCGGAATTCTCTGATATGGAGTGTATCAAAAAAGTGGTTAGCGTGTAATGGGGTGATCCGATCTGTCACTCAATCAACATTACTGTCAGCTATACCCCGCCCATCTCTAGCTATGCCCCGGTCATGCGTTGGGCGTGTTCTGATCGATTTTTATACTCTGAACCCCGACTTCCCAGAATCACATTTTCAAGATAACTATGCAGGTGCACTGTTGAATATTGTGAAACTCATCGGACTGGGTGTTTTTGCTGCCTATGGTAGCAACAGCTCCAGGTCAAATTAGTTTCAAAATAGTCAACAGAATATGCATTATTAAATAGTAAAGCCATGTAATTCCTACACCTGACGGACTTTTAAAACTGCATGACGGATTTAGCTACGTGATTCATTACGCATTTTGATTGTGACGTCAACCTACTTATGACGTACTTGATTATGGCGTCGATACTTGAGTGACAGATTGGATTGCTCAATTAAAATATTGTTTACATACGTCCTTTACACTGTGACGTAATAATCAGCGTTCTTATTATGACGTAGTCTCAGTATTCCTGTTCTCGCGGTTCCAAATGCTGTAATAAGGCGATAGTTTGAATATATTGGCTAGCTGGCTCATGGACAAGTTTTCGCGCCCGTCGGTGAGTGAGTTAAGGAAAACCGCAATTGCTAGTGACTGGGTATTCACTGACTGGCTAACGGTAAAGTGGACGATCAGCTGCATATACAGCCTTCAAAAATGATTAAATTATCTTTTGGTAATTTGAAGAGAAATTGACGCAAATTTACATATTTTTATCAGAAATAAAATTGTATTGGCTATATTATTGTGACACTTTATTCGACTACGTAATAGCTTTAATAACAAAAACATATTATTTTCGAACTCCGAAATGCTGCTTTTGAGATGGTCATGAGCTATCTAGCCAGTATATACTCAATCTATGGTTAAGACATTTTGAGTGAATGTATACTTAATGGACCTCTCCTGTTTTAGTTTATGCCCCGCCCATATTCTAGCTAAGCTCCACCCACACCACGCTCGTGTTTGGATCAATCGATCTCTGAATTCAATGACTATCAATTTCCAGAAAACTATACAGGTAAGCTGTTGAATATTTTGAAACTAATTTGACTGGGTGTTGTTGTTGCCTATGGCAGCAACAGCTCCCAGTAAAATTAGTTACAAAATATTCAACAGCATGTTTATTAAATAGCAAATACATACAATTCGTACAACGTATCAGACTATTAAGCGTTCAAGACGGGCTAAATCGAATCATTTTTTACGTCATGATTATGAGCGTCATCCTACACGTCACGTAGTTGATTATGACGTCATATGACGGATGGATAACCTGGAATGGTCCATTAATGCAATGAACGAGTGTTTAAGATATAAAATAAGCACAGAAAAGTGGTATCTATACCATAGGTGTAACATTGATACATAAATAGGAAGATTCTGGAGCATTTGAAAAAATTTCAATGACGTAAACTAAGCAGTAGGTACCAACAAACAAAATTCGACAGAAAATTCAATGGAATAAATTATTTTTATTGGGTCAGTTTCCCCAAAAATTGTTTTTGCGAGCCGTTATTATTGAAATATGCTAAGGATCATAAAATAAATGCATAGTAAGACTATATTTTCATTAGATGTATTGACAATCTGTTTTTTGACAATCTGGCGACATTGGCATTTGGCATTAGGTGCCAGTTTTAGCCATGCCCCGCCCATCTCTACCTAATCTTCACCCACACTTTGTCTGTGTTGAAAACTATACAGCGGCAAGTCATATTAGTTTCAAAATATTCAATAGCATGTTTATTAAACAGTAAAGAAATACAATTCTTACAACAACGCTTAATCCGTCACCAAGTATGCGTTCGTGACGAACTTATCTACGTCATTCACGACGGCATTGATTATGACATCATCCTACACATATTATAGATGAATAAAGTGAAAGGGTCTCTTAAACTAGAGTAGCTAATTCACCTTTCCAGAGTAGCCATCGATAATCTGGCGGCATATGACGTCATAATGAGCTAATTGGCGTTTAGGATGACGTCATAATCATTACGTTAAATGATTGTATTTGGCCCGTCTTTAACTCGTAATAGTCCGACACGTTGTACGAATTATATGTCTCTACTATTTAATAAACATGCTGTTGAATAATTTGAAACGAATTAGACTGGGCGCTGCTGGTGCCATAGCCAAATTAGTTTCAAAATATTCAACAGCTTCCCTGTATAGTTTTCTGGAAATTTACAGTCAGAGATCGATCGATCCCAACAGGATCGAGGTGCAGGTAGAGCTTAGCTAGAGATGGGCGGGGCATAGCTTAAACTGGAAATGGCCATTAATTTGCTAAATTATCACAGGTATTTTTGTAGCATTTTGAAGCGGAAAATTTGTAGACTATTGCATAAAATCTGAGAAAAGGGATATTATTTATTCACAATTGACTGTTTAGTTTATTAACACGACCTCGTAATATTCGTTTCGTGCCTTTTTTCCCTGGAATGACCCTGACACTTGTTAGCTGACGTCACAATCAAAATGCCGTAAGTCCGTCATGAAGCTGGAAAGGTATGCCGCGAAACTACTCGTATTGTATGTTGTTTATGGCTACTGTGCATAGATAAAAGAACCTATTGTGCTGTATATCATAAAGTAAGATACAGGGGTATGGATTTGAGGGGGTGGGATGCATGATCAGATGGCTTCTCTGGATGTGAAGATAAATCATCAGTTGGCATTTAAATTACAATTTTACCCATTTTACTATATTTTCTTTTTCTACAAAATTCCTTTTATTTATTTTTTTTGTGACAGCCGTGGAACTCAGGCTAGTGCGTGCGTGCGTGCGTGCGTGTATGTGTGTGTGTGTGTGTGTGTGTGTGTGTGTGTGTGTGTGTGTGTGTGTGTGTGTGTGTGTGTGTGTGTGTGTGTGTGTGTGTGTGTGTGTGTGTGTGCGTGCGTGCGTTCGTGCGAGCGGGTGGGCGGGCGGGCATGTGCTGACTCACCCTATCGCAAACCTACGGGCGTAAAGGTGTCGCTCTGCCGCTGACAGGTTCCAAGGGTCTTTACCAGAATATATATTTTAAAACTAGGCTCTCGGATAAACGATCTTGTGCATTTTATTATTATCCCCCCCCCCCTCCCCCTCTCCCTCTCCCTCTCTCTCTCTCTCTCTCTCTGAAAAGTGGGGAATGATTATATAACCCACCCCTGACCAAAATGTGTGTGTGTGGGGGGGGGGGGTGGTGAGTGAGTGAGTGGGTGGGTTGACGTATCCCCACCCACCCCTAATAGATGTTAGATATGTGTGAAATTTACTTAATGCACACTGCTCTTTCTTGTGTTTTGCTTTTGTAGTGCACCTGGGGAATGTATCCAGTACGCGTGGTATACTCTATGTACGACATGACGGAATAGAACTACCAGTATGTTCCAGTGGCTGGCGGGATGGTAATTCAGCACGTGTTTGCCAGGAACTTGGACTTGGGTAACAAATTTTTATATATTTATGTCATAGGTTATTATAGCTGTATGCAGCCTACGTCATTACACGCTTTTGGCGCATATTTGTATTTCGCCGAATTTGATGTAAACATATTTTATTGTAGGCTTTTTACATAGGGATTGGGTACTCGTTCTTACAACTTAGTAAGATCCGTCCTCTAAATTGGTTATCAAATAGGTGTTGAAAAATCGCAAAATTATGATGCAAGGGAGATAAATGTCGTCTTATAAGACCCGTCTGAGCAAAGAAATTAGCGTGATTACGTCCCATGCACGTGATGAATTTTGTGCTGATAATCGATCAATCAGCGTGTTGGTGGCGGGCTGTGAGATATTGAGCAAAAGTAGTTTTTGTTATTTACAGAGAACGTTTCAAGTGAATCGGTGTGTATTTTAATAGATATTGACACATGTGTCATCTATTTATGCAAAGTTACATCAGTCATGCCATGCACACTTTAAATAATAAAGGCATACAGTTCGTACAACAACGCATAGTCCCTCACCAATTCGTGACGCCCTTATCTACGTCATTCATGACGTCATTCATTATGACCTCGTCATACACGTCACGTCACTGATTATGCCAAGATTTTCCCCGCCTCATCCCACCCAGAAACACAATCAAAGCCTCCAAAACCATACAACTTCAACACGGTCCAGTTTTAGCTATGCCCCGCCCATCCCTAGCTAAGGTCCATCCACATTTCGCTGTGTTGGGATTGATTGGTCCCGAATGACTATCAATTTCCTGAAAACTATGTAGTTAAGCTGTTGAATATTTTGTAACTAATTTGACTGGGCGATGTTGCTGCCTATGGCAGCAACAACGTCCAGTCAATTTAGTTTCAAAATATTCAATAGGATATTTATTAAATAGTAAAGGAACACAATTCGTACAACAACGCTTAGTCCGTCTTTAACCATGCGCTCTTGACGTACTTATCTACGTCATTCATGACGTCATAATTGAGTCATCGATTATGATGTCATTCTATACGTCACGTAGTTTATTATGACGTCATATGATGGATGGATACAGCGGAAAGGACCATTATAATCAATATTAATATTACCATTGTTATTAATACCATTATAATTATCGTATTTCCTCTCATCATCAATGTTACCTTCATTAACAATACCGTTGTTATTATAAGCACCTCCAAAACAGAATAAATTCTCCCAGATAGGAAGCGTGACGCCCAGTGTCGAAGCTGATATAGACTACCGGGCGAAATACGAGTGCAAATATGTGACCAATGGCCGTGTTCTCACTAGAGAGTTAATCAGGAATAACGCCATGCATCAGTATGGCGTTATTCCTGATTAAGTCTCTATAAGCTTGTCGTAACATATTTATTTCATACGTTACAGATTTAAAGTTAGTTCCAACTGGCATACACGGATTAAATCTTCATAGTTTCAAAGATATTATTAGGTTATATAATATGTACATATTAACCTATGAGAAGTTTAGTGGAGTCCGGTGTGCTACAGGAATACAATGAATATAGTGGTCACTTAGCAACATAGGCTGCTATTTAAATACCTATAAGATAAATTACGAACACATTTAAAAGACGAGTTTCTACAACCATTGCTAACCATGCTGCTGCTACCACTACTGATACAACAACTACCGCTCTTACTTTTGCCCCTACCTTTGCCGTGACTACAAATATTATTGCCGCTACAACTACTATTGCTACCACTGTCACTACTACTACTACTATTGCCCCTGCTACTACAGCCAGCGGTATGTCTACTGATACTGCATCTATTGCTAGTCACCGATGCCTTTATCACTGCCCTCGATACCGTTATCGCTTCAACTGTAAACGGGACCATAGAATTAAAGGAATACGAAGAGGACAGCCAGCGGTATGTCTACTGATACTGCATCTATTGCCAGTCACCGATGCCTTTATCACTGCCCTCGATACCGTTATCGCTTCAACTGTAAACGGTGTTATTAACACCATAGAATTAAAGGAATACGAAGAGGACAGCGGTAATGACGTCAGTGTAACCAGCGACAGCAACGATGACAACAACAACAACGACAACGACACCCAAACCAACAACAATGGCAGCGACGACGACGACGACGACGATGATGATGATGATGATGATGATGATGATGATGATGATGATGATGATGATGACGACGCTATTGACAACAACAATGACAAGACAAGCGATGCCAACGACGATAGCGACACTGAATTAAACATCGGCTTTCTAAATGTACGTGGAATACTGACCAAAGTCCAATATCCAGAAATGGGCGTGTTTGTCCGACGGTTTGATACACCTGGATTAGCGGAAACAAAGCTAGACGAGTATGACGAGGTAGAAATAGATATCTATACGGTTATGCTTAAAAACATGACAAAGTTCCGGCGCAATCCCGGGGTATTGCTCTGATAGTAAAAAAACAGCATAGCAAAGTTTATCCAACAACTCGACTTTGATACCGAATATGTCCTGTGGGCACATATTTCCAAAACTATAACTAAACTAGATAATGACATTATAATAGGTTATGTATATATTCCCCTGGAGTATTTCTCCATACTCATCTATGGAAGCGTTTGAAGAACTCGAACGAGATACCACTAGGTTTTACTCTAGATCAAAATTCCTGATGTTAATGGGGGACTTCAATGCAACGACTCCGCCAATTTGGATGAGGAGCTATTAACGCTTGCCGAAATTGATTTCCAAAACCTATCAAATACTCCACAATTCAGCATCCCGGAGCGTGTATCTCAGGATAGAAGCCGGCCAAATGCTTATGGGTATTGACTACTTGAGCTGTCAGAAAATACTAACGTATAAATACTAAGTGGTAGAGTAGGCGATGATGCTAATATAGGCAAGCGTGCGTGTTAACACATCAGCCTCGTTGACTATGGATTATCCACGCATGATATCGTTCAAAGTATATCCAAATAATCTGCCCTATACTGTCTGATAAACATTGCGCGCTAAAGCTAACACTCTATAAGCAAGATATAAGCAATAATAAACTAAAACTTGACCCCAAGCCAGAAATAATGACAACTTGTCAACTCCCAAGAGATGGAAAGCCGACAAAATAAGCGAATTTGTTCAGCACATAGAGAATCACCGAACAATGATTAATATAAATGCCCAAATAGAAAATGGTTCACTAACCGCACAATCCATAAATGACGTCACAGCAGCCATCATAGATATGTTTGAAAGCTCAGCCAACCAAGTATTTGGTGACACGAGAAAGACTCATACCAACCACAATCCCAGAATACAGCGCCCATGGTATAATAAACAGTGTGCAAATGCTAGAAATAAATATCATACAGCTAGAATAGAATTTAGACTTAACATGACGGATATAAGTAGACAACACACGCACGCGCACATGCACGCACCTACACACGCACACATGCACGCACGCGCGCGCGCATGCACGCGCGCACGCGCACACGCGCACGCACGCACGCACGCACGCACGCACGCACGCACGCACACACGTTTAAGTCGCACCCACTACCCATTCACCCTGACGCATACAAATTCCCCTCCAATGACGCTACACTATCCTACAAAGTGATTCTCAGGATAATGTCACTGTGTTATCAAATTTTTGGGAGAAAATGCTCATTCGTTGAGTTCATTACGCTTTAGGAATGCGCTGTGAACATATGCTGCCAGTTTCTTTGAAACATTGCCATTAGTGGACTGCAATAGCCGTGATAGTTCATAAACATTTGGACGAAACCAGTAATACTTTTTGATATACTTTTTCCTCAAATCTAAATACATTGGACATAAAATAATAAAATGAATCTCGTCCTCAATATCGTTACAGAAAGGGCATTTTCGTTCACTTAGTGGAGTTGAATTTGGTTTGTGTCATCTACCCGTTTCTACATGAAGTCTATGAGATCCCGTTCGAATTCTACTTAAAGCCAGCTGATGTTTTTCAATCTTTACCTTATCTAAATAACATTTATATGGAAGTTCGTCAGAAATATGTTTATACAACAAAGTTTTATTGCTTAATTCGAGTCGTCCCCTCCACTCTTGGAGGAACATGTCTAAAGACCTTTGTTTGTATAACATAATAAAATAATTTCTTTCCATATGTTGACATTCCGATTCCGATTCCCAAATGTAATTAAAACCACATAAACATAACATATCTCTAAACTGTGAAACCTAAGGACTCGATCGGCTGCTGTTCCTCAGTTGTAACAGGTAGGTAGTCCGGTGCGGTAGTCATACCACTAAAAGCTATCTTCAATGTACATGCTAGAACGTGACTCATAGCACGCTCCTAAAACATTTGATGCCATGATCGGATGCCCACCCGTCATAACGGCGCTGAAGTAGTTTTTGTAAAGACACTTGTATAAGGGCCTATAAGCCAAAAAGTAATCAGGTTTACGCAGACTCAAACCGGATCTCACTCCTAATTCACAAAAACCAATGATTGACTGAACTGCAAACCGGACGCGCCGTTTTTTAACTTACCATCATAAATTTGACATGTGGGCCACTTATACCTGTTCGATCCATGCAGAAACGTGGTACCTCTCAGCACACATCTAGTACTACTCATAGACTAAGATCATAGGAATATATGGTACTATTGCATTCGGCACCGCCTTTGAGCAGCGACGCCGTTCCTCTTGTGATGTGTTCTATTAACTTTCACAAACTAGGTACTTTTATCTGTAATATACGGTGTCTTCATCATCTTCTGGTTCATTTCGGCCACTAAACTATTCACAGACTTTCTAGAAACAGAAGCCAATCTGCACATCCGCCGATTATAATTACTCATATAGGTAGTCATTCACTATTCAGCATAAGCAAATCGTCTCTCGTCCACGCCATTAAGCAAGGAGCCGATAAATAGCACTGATGACTAATAGGTGCTAGGACAAGAAAGAATGTAGCATGGATCGGCCGGACGGGTACGGACCGTCCAAGCTCGGCTGGGTATGGAACCACCGCTCCGGGTGCGTTCCAAGCACGCCCCCCCCCCTGGGTAGGATAGTACGCATGTATAGAGCCATATGAGAGAGGTTTATAAAGTCCGTGAGATCGTGTAGCGTGCATGCGCGCGCGTCAGCGCTTCCCTGACAACACGTGTCAGCGTTGGGAGAGAATGCGTACTTAGTGTACCGAGTTTGTGCACGTGGTTTCTTTAAATCATTCCATTCTCGTCGTTCGTGGTACCTATCAGGACCAAAATGAGACGAGGAAATCAAAACTGTTTACCTTTTTAAAATCGGACCAGAAATAGCCGAGTTATTCTTAAATGGCTCATTGAAATTATATTAGTGGGACGTCGTAATCGCGTATATGTATTAAATGAATGGGGAATGTGCCTATCACGTGATAGCATCGTCACCCCTTCTAGCTGCACGCTGATTGGCTACAGATCGCCCGCTGATTGGCTGGCGTCCTGCCTCTGACATCACGAGTAGTATAAAAGAGCGAAAAATCAAGAATCGAGACTACACTTCGGCGAGAGAGAGCTAGTGGTAGGTTGTGTGGCCAGAGCAGTGCTAGACGTGGGCAACTGCTTACTTACTGTAGCTCCCTATTAGCCGCAGCAGTGCCGTTCGGAATTCAGTTCTCCTTCTCTGGCCAGCAATCGAACATCCGCATCGCAGTTTTTGTAAGCCCTCGGATGTCCATCCGGGGGCAACTAAATACATAGAAGAGATTTCCTCCCTACGAACACTTTGGAGGAGCCTTCCCACAGATGGACCTTGGGGCCCAGATGTAATCTCTTCCGCTTGTAGAACAAGTGGTGATTCTTGGTGGACAACTCGTCAGATCTTCTGGACCACGCTGAGGGGTGGTAATCAAAATACTGCGCAGCATGTCGTGTGTTTAATTAACTTTTAGGCCACAGTCTGGTGGGACTTGGCCTGGTACACTGCAAGAGCTATGCGATGTTTCATGTACTGTGTACCCAATTATGTACATTCACTATTTAATTACAACTGTAGCCCTCCTTGCTAAGGGCAACTTTCAAACTACCATTACCGGACGGACACTTTTTAACATACTGTTTAAATTATTATATTAGTTATTATGAGTATCTAGTGGACACCCAACTACAGTCGTTCTTCTTCAGTCTTGAGAGTGAGCCACATCAACAGTTCGCCTGTGGAGATTTCCCAGCAACTTCAGAATTGTGCCATCTCGCATTCCTCATCTGTAACGCAGCATCTACAGTGATTTATTAACTTTTTCCATACCGATGACCAATAGGTACCCCGCCAAAGTAGGAGGCAATGCGAAAAGATATATATTTTATGTAAAACTGGACTGCAGTGCATCTCTGGGCATTCTGAAACTTAACCCTAACGACAGGCAAACGTTAGTTCCTCGACACACGGGTGACGGATGGGATGCAGGTCTCCCTCTAACTCTGTATGGTGACTGGGTGCGGTCTTGGAACCCACCACGCCCTCAAGGGAAGGTCACTAAAGATGGATATCTGCCTCTTACTCCCCGCCATAAAATACTTAAGCACTTTCCAAATTGCTTATGTAAATGATAATTTGTCCTAGTGATGTTGTATGTGGTTGTGGTGTGATACATAACCGGATGGTTGTGATTCTGAAGCTGTCACTCGTAACAGGTTCGCACGCTGCCTTTCTGAGGGAGATGATATGTAGGGTATCCTTCTGGAGACCGAACATCTTCGCCAATTAGACGCATGTGCCAAAAGATAGTTAGAAATCCCTGCCACTTGTGGCCAAAGCTTGGAAGCAAATCTAACACCTAAATGGTAGGTTAGAATTTAGCAGAAGGCAGGCATAAATAAAGTGTCAACTACCAATACAGTATTTTGGTCCACCCCATCTTTACATAATGCAGCGTGCATCACATTAATTATAATTTCACACACTACACTTAGCTTTTGTTTGAACAAGAGAGTGGCCCTTTTTGCCAGCTCTCTTCCTCCACTTTGGCGGTGAAGGCATTTTCCTGTGACGGAGGCATGCGTGAGGCACTTTCCTCTCGCAACAATAATATTTTTGTTAGAGGTATAATGGTTTATATTAAACTACATAAGTAGCCTCGTTAGGACGCTCTCTTGCAGGGATACCTCACAGATATACACAGATCGGTGAGGTACCTCTGACGAACCCACGTAAACAAGACACCAACTTTGTTCTATGTTCTGTATATTTTCTCTCATCTACTAGCAAACGAGTACCATTGTTTGTGTAGTAATTACATTTTTAGATTAATTATCATGTCCAGACTCCTAAATTAAATTTTGGACCACCATACCGGTGACACTAATGTTTGGGATGAGACTGTGAGGTTCAATCTCGGCAGCAATGGTCGCACTGCCCGTCTAGAACATTATCGGAGTCCATTACCCCCCGAGAACTGTAGGTAACCAGCCCTTCTGTGCACCCTGTACATGCGGTGCAATGGTGTGGAGCAACATAACAGACCAGCGCGTACCCCCATGAACTACAAGAACGTCTTCATCAAACTTCCATTGCATCAATGCCGAATAAGTGCTAGACCAGTATCAGCCTCCGTTACCCAGACAGCATGCAGGACGTTTTTGTTAAGCTGCTGCGTTTTCACCAATTACATTTTTTATATTTATATATATATCGCCAATGACTAAAAGGCGAATTTAAGTTATGGTATTATCATTTTCTGCACCGATTACAAGTAGGCGCTCTAGGTCAGTTCATACCTAATTGTCTTTTAACTTTGTAAATTGTAATGGCGAGCGTCGTTTCTAGAACGTTTTTATCTAGAACCGTTTTCTATCTTTAGTTCATATTCATTTTCCTAGAAAATACTGCACTCACTTTAACTTACACCACTGCCCTTCAACAACGCACACCTTACTACATTCTTTACGGCAACACTACTTCATTGAAGTTGTTTGTCGCACCTTTGTTGTAGACACGCGGAATGGCACAATTCCATAAACGTTAGATAGGCTCAGATATCTCATATAAGAATTATCGGTAGTTAGGGACGGCTTCTCTACCGAAAGTCAACTGTTAATTATAAAGTGGCTTTCACGGCTCCACGACCGACCGCTATATAAGTGGACCATATTTATTTTACATACTTGGCCAAACAGTTTTTACGGTCTTCTAATTCTCTTGAGCAGTTGTCTCTTCCTACACCCGTCCGGCCATCTGGCCAACAAATTGTCTTGGTAACTCCCTCCGCCGATTTGATAAGAGCCGATCTCTGAAACTATTGGGTTTTCTTAATGGCTAGGACCAAAGCGGCGACGTTTCACACATTTCCCCTAGTACCTTCACTGGTACCCAATGGGAGAGCCTTTAAGAAAAAGTAGGTTTCTCACTGCGAAAACACATTAATTATATTAACATGACCCTAGCAATGAACCTCATGGCATTTTCAACATAATCCTAAATGCAGCTGAAAGTTAGCTCCCACGGCTAAAACGGCTCATTCTCAGCAGCAAACGACACAATAGCTGACTTACTCATGAGTGACTGGGAGAGCTATTAAGCCACCGTGCCTTTCAGGAAGGTCACCATAGTCAGCTATTCATTCCTTCTGCCCGCCAAAAATAGATACTGTGCTTACTTAAAGCTTCTGTCTTGTCTTGTATGCTTGGCCTTCATTATGTGATTGCATCTGACTCCCGGTTAGGAGTCGCTTTTCGGCTTAAGAACAAGTCGCCCTGGCAAGCTTGTGCATGCAGTCGGCCTGAGTGTCGCTCGCAGGGTTTCGTTGGGTCGTTCTGGCACAAACTGCTCGGCCGTCATGCCACATGTGCACGACGAATGAGGGGGCTGGCTAATTCCGAGTCTCGGGGTTCCGGATCCCGTGTAACGTCGCTCTGCGAAGTATATAGACCGATTTCTAGAGCCGGTGGAACAATGATGTTCCAGTGGCGCCATGCGACCATTGCCGCTGAGATTAAACTGCACGCTGTCGTCCCAACTATTTGTGTCACCGGTATGTCTTTCCATTGGACGTTTATATAATGGAGAATAAAATATAGATGATAATATTCTGACTAGCAAACAAGATTAATCGTTTGACAGGGCGAGCATACACAATAATACATAAAGTAGAGCTAGCTAATGTACTTTGCACGTGGGGTCGCCAGAGGTACCTCACAGATTCATAAACCCGCAGAGGTATCCCCGCAAGGGAGACATCCGCACAACGAGGGCACTGATTAACTTAATATAAGTTATTATACCTTTATGATACAGATTAAAAAGAGTCCTGATGTTACGAGACGAACATGCCTCGTGCAGGCTTTATCCTAGATGCTACCCAATGGTGCGAGAGGTAATAGCCTCGCGCGGGCCTCTGTCACAGGATAATCTCACTTATGCGAGAGGAAAGTCCCTCGCGCAGGCCTCCGTCACAGGAAAATGCCGAAGTGGAGGAAAAGAGCTGGCAAAAAGGGGCACTCTTTTGTTCAACAAAAATGCTAGGGAAAAAGACTATCCTAGTGAAAAATATAATTAACGTGATGCATACTGGTTTACATGAAGACGGAGTCAGCACCTAATAGCTTACTAATAGAGATTCGGCCCTGACGACTTTTGTTGAAATCATCTAGCCGTGTCTACCAAAACGGAATACAGTACAAATCCAAAAAAATTATTAGGACACACAGTCAATTCATCCCAGCTTTTTCATTGGCAGCTTAGGACGATCAGTCAGGTGATCCTCCTCCTCCGCCTTTGGCATAGAGTTGTTCCTGAGATGGAGGCCCACACGAGACATTACCCTCGCTGAGGCGAATGCTTCTCGTTACAGAGAAGGTCATCACCTGGTATTTTCGTCGGAGACCTGCACGAAGCACTTAGTCCTCATAACAAGAAATATCCTGCCGATTTTACACCTACCAATTCGTAACCTTTATATCTGAACGGCGAAGTGACGTTCCGCGTTAGGACAACTCAACATTCCCTTATATATATAAGCGAACAAGTTTTGGGCCTGATCATCACATCGGCGCTGAAAGGGTCCTTCAAACAATGTTCTTAAACCAACCATCCCTCGACCCGCTGGGCAAAAATGACACGCTGACCTATAATGCCTTATTTTAAAAGGTAGTGACAAATTGTCCGATTATGCAACGTCATACGGGGCAAACAAATAGCTAGGACGAAACGGTGGTATTTAATTTTGATGGGCCAGTTTTTGGTAGATGTGACGATTAAAGCATTTAATTGACATAAGAGGGGTTAACCCGTATGTAAATATCCATCTATCTACATACATAATTTACCATCTGTCAGAATTTATTTTTCTCATTAATGAGGATTGCACTGATAATGTCTGTGATGATATTATTAAAGCTACTCTTATACATTCATGACATTGGAGCCGAAGTCTCGCGATGTGTCACGAACCTAAGTTCGGGACACTTTGGGACCTTTTTGGAGGTCATTGACCTCTGGCACGAAGTGTCACGAGCTTTCACGAACTGTCACTAACCGTTCACGAACTGTTAGGAAGTACTACAAACTCGACTCACGATCCATCCCGAACATTCACGAACTACTACTAACTGCTACGAACGAAGGTCATCAAAGGTCATGAAATTGTACACATGGATTTTATGTACATACACCAATCTGCCAATAGTATTAATCATTGGATATTATTTAACTAGAAGAGTGGACAAGAGAAAAACTTTAAACAGCATCGGTGTGTAGCTGTGGAATGAAGAAACTGGCCAGCTCGGCTCTGTTTTATATAGTTTGTCAGCATGTTCGCGGGCGGATCATACCTGTTCGGACCGGTTCCTTCCGGTTTGTGAGAGGTTGTAGTAGTGTCCTGGGAGTGGCAGTTCGTGACTGCACCATGATACAAAGCGCGATCTGGGCCGCGAACTGTCCCGGAATGTCACGAAATACCCGACCATCCCGAAGGTTTTAAACATTTAAAAACTTCTCCCGACCTCTCCCGACCTCTCCCGACCACCGCGACTATCCTGACATGTCCCGAACTGTCCCAAACTCCCCCGAACTTTGTAGTAGTTTGGCGCAACCCTCGTGAATGTGTTAGAGTAGCTTAATCATCTGGCTGGAGACATAGTGATCAACATATCCGTCTGTCCATCCGTCCATCTGTGAGTCTGTCCATCTCCTGCACAAATCAGTATCATGTGCAGATAGGCGCGTGCTTTTTCCGAGGCTGAAAAAGTATTCATCACAGAGCTAATCTGCATGGTTTCCCGCAAAACCTCTTTGCCGTCTACTTTTTGTTACCCCCCCCCCCCACCACCACCACCCCACCCACCCCACTGCCCACACCCAACCATGAAACGTACGTTTATCGGTCCTTCATATGCCTATCTATCAGTCCGATTAACTGCAATGATTTCCTGTTTACCCAGCTCCTATCTTTACTTGCGATTCCTTTGAGACTTGGTAAATGTTGCCAGTACAACTTGAAGATACACGTGTATCTTTTTCGGAAAATCCGACCATATCTGCCAGAATTATCGCCCCTGAGAAACATAATATTTCACCAAAATTTTCGATTTCTGGCAAGATCTCAAATAGTTTTGAACCTATCCTACGCCAGAGTAATATCCCCTGTTAGACTAAGAGTTTTTTGAAAATGTTGCTATATTGCTTGAACGTACCCAGCCATAATTAGTTCTAATTTGATTGGTAAATACCATGCGAGAGGACCTCAGTTGTGATCGGGCTGCAGCAAAATCTGTCTGTATCCCCCCACCCCCACCCCCCCCCCACCCCCACCCCACCCCACCCCACCCCCGATTCAACAAATGTTTTTAATCCTGACTTAATGTTAAAGAATTTTGAACCAGCACTTGTAAATCTTTCTCAGTAAATATATTAAGGGGAGATGCGGTGTCAGGATTTCATTTTCATTGATCGTTTTTTCTAAAACAGTGTTGGATATAATTACACAAATATACAATATGTCAATTCTTGATGTCTGTTTAACTAAAATGTGTGGATCAGGGGGAGGGATGTTGGTGGTGGTGGTTGGTGGTGGTGGTGGTGGTGGTGGTGGTTGGTTGGTGTTGGTGGTTGATATACCGTCTATTGATGGCTATTATTATTATTATTATTATTATTATTATTATTATTATTATTAGTTCTTAGCATAACCGGTGTGAATGATTGAATAATCAATCACACTATTCTCCCTATCACCACCACCCACCCCCACCCCATACTCCCTATGTCTCTCCCACAATATTTGGCCACATGATACAATGAAGTATGTTTTTAAAGATGCACGTATGTCGCATAGGCCTATGTTGGCTTCAGGTTACTCTTGGTAGTCACTGTAGTGGAAATTTCTGCACACATACAATAAACATGATTTTATAGCAGAATCACACTGCTTATCAATCACGTAGTCATTCATAGCTTAATTAATTAAGCCTAGTAATACAAATTCCATATTATTGCCTGGCCCATGTTAATATTATTATTCGGCACGTGAATATGAATATGGGTCGGCATATGTCGAACTTCGTACTGATGCGAATCTAAGGAGCAAAAGTGTACGAGCGTGAGTGCGCGCGTGCGTGTGTGCGCGCGTGTAAGTGAATGTGTTGGGCGCATGCATGGGTGTGTGCGTGAGCCAGTACCTGTGTTTGTTTGTTCATCAAGTTCATAGGTGTACGCGTGCGTGTGCGTATGCGTTCATAAGTGTGTATGCATATGTGCATTACTCATTCAACAACACATTATTTCATTTTATTAACAGACCATTGGTGGCAGAAGACTTCACTTATGAATCCCGTGTACGGAGCCAGTATCTCGTTCTACCGACAGATCAAGATATAGGCCTACTTCTGGGCAGTTTTACTAGGTTTGTCTGTCCTTGTCTATCTGTCATTTTATTTATCTGTCTCGGCGTGACTAGCTACACGCATTGATACACATATACATCTCATACAGCAATCAAGGCGATTCATTCAAAGCAGGAACCCAATCTGTCAAATTATCTGACGTCATAATCAAACACGTTACTTATTAGCTGACGTCACAATCAAATGATGTATATCCAGTATGAATGGGGTAATGGACCATTCCAGTTTTAGCAATGCCCCGCCCATCCCTATCTAAGCTCCACCCACACCTCGTCCATGTTAGGATCGATCGATCTCTGAAATCCCTGCCTATCAATTTCCAGAAAACCATACAGGTAAGCTGTTAAATATTTTGAAACGAAGACGTTATATGATCGATGGATAAACTTGGAAAGGTCCTCTTCAGTACCCGTATGAAGTGTATGTCTTTGCTGACCTTACAATGTAATACACATTCTGTTGAATATTTTCAAACTAATTTGGTTTGCGGTTGTTCGTGCCATATGCATCGATAAACAGATCCCAGTCATATTAGATCCAAAATGTTTAACAGCTTACCTGTATAGTTGTTTCCTTGAGATTGATTCTGAGATGCCAGGATTCAAAGTTATCATCGATTCAAATGCATGAGCTAGAAATGGGCGGAGTAAGCTACAAGTGAGCGGAGCATAGCTACAAACAGGCCGAGCATAGCTACAAATGGATCCCTATATTCACAATATAGCCACTGGACACGTGAGTCGATCGAGTGGACACCACACGTGCTTTGGTTGCCCTGTGGTTTTGTTAAATTCCAGATATTACAGTGGCAGAATTAAAAATGAGACATTGACAGGCAACGTTTAGTACAGAATGTCATCCATGCTAGTTGCATTATATATGTCATTAGGGACATCAACAGATCACGCGTTTGTTTCAACCACCATCCGAATCACTATAGGAGTAGAAATTAGGTCATGGCTATCCGTTCTCCAGCAGCGTTCGTCAACAATAATAGCCGATTTGTTGATTGTCTGCTTGCTAATTTTCGCGGTATTGAAACCTATGGTATTTTTAAAGTATTGAATCCTAGCAAATGCATTTGTGGCTTATTTACTTATTGTTCAATATAGTATAGAATGAACGAACGAACGAATGTATGAATGAATGAAAAAATGAATGAATTTCCACATTTTGTTTTCGATTATCTGTGGAAATAGGACCACTGCTTCGTTAGAGACTAACATTTATTTAAGTTGTCACATTTTTATACATCTCTTGGGCATATGAACCTGATGACGTCATCTCGCACTGACTTTGCCGCAAGAACATAGACAATCGGATTCAAAGTACTGTTGATAATTAGGACATGGCCAAGAACCAGATAAATGAGATCAGACATCATACGATAATTCTCAAAAAACATATGTGCTACGAGTCCATATGAGTTTGGAATAAGCCACGTGATATAGAATAATATGATAACAATCGCCACAGCGCGCACGTCAGCATTATGCTGACCTTGTTTCATTCCGCGGGATGTTTTAGAACAAGCCAGAGCAATATACTTAGAGATGTGAAGCAGAAAAATGGAGACTCCTGGAATAATTGTCGAGAAAATATTCCATGTTAGATCTTTAACGTAAGTATCACGAGTATATACACACACGGTCACCATCTCACCTTGGTAATATACTCTCATTGGTCTAAATAGCACTGCGTATGCCAATGCGTAACTTGCCGATAAGATTTGAATAGCTATACATACTTTCGCGACGAGACTACACGTGACAGTCACGTGAGCTTTGAGAGGAAAAACTAACTGGCAGAAACGGAGCACGGCAAAAGAAACAAGATTATATCCGCTTCCCAATAAACCATAGAATATATTAAAAATATAAAGGTTGCACGTGAATCCAGCTTCAGGAAAAGCCATTACTGGAAATATTATCGAAGTGCAGGTAGCCCCTGCAATACAGCACATTACGTCCGATACAGCCAGGCTTGTAAGTATGGTAAACACGGGCTGAAGATATTTGCGTGACCTCACGAAATAGATAAGTAAACAAATATTTAGGATCAAGCCACACAAATGATAGGTTATTGGTAACTGCTTGTAGAGAAATTCTGGAATACCTTTGTTGAGAACAATATCGTCACTTGCTTCTTTCACGGTTGCGTTCCACGGAGAATCGGCTGATTCCATTGTAATAAAATTAGATGTATTAGTTTTGTTGATCTGAATTATGACTGTATCAACAACAGTCGCAGCTTCTGCGTGAAAATGGTATCCTCTTTCATGTCTTAAAGCTTGTAAATGACTTTTGCCAATGGAAATTGCGTAAATTATTTTAGCACTTTCTATTTAATATTATTATCACTAGATAACATCCCTTCTAATTTTTTTCGTATAGTTACTGCAAGAAACATACACGTTCTATGTTAGCCTTTACACACACAGTTTATCAAAATTACTTTTTCCCTTCCTATGTCTAATCTAACATTCTAAGAAAGATTCTGATTCAATTAAACTATATATCAGTAGGAACTTAGGAAGCAAGTATATGTATTATGTGCAATCAACTCCCACAACCTCCCCCCTCCCCCTCAAACAACCCCCATCCACCCACCACCGTCTCCCTCCACCCCATGTCTTTCATGTTTGAGTGGCATATTCTTCAGCATCCCTGTCATCATTTCTGTAACCACCCGCAAACTCAACTGCCGCAAGCCACCATACAATGATTTCAATGGGTAATAACTCTTGGCTTGCTGAATATTTTGAAACAATTTGACTGAAAGTTGTTGGTGGCATAGCCACCAACAACTTTCAGTCAAATTGTTTTTAAAATATTCAGCAGGTCATGAGCTAAAGCCCATGGAAAATGTAGTCTGCAAAGATTCAGCAAGCGGAGGATTAAGTGCATGCCTTGAAAGCAATTTACTGTATGCTATGCGTGATTGTAATACACCGTCTCTTTGGTTTGCCAGACTTATATTATTAATATGTATTGATTGGTAAACGCATGCCCGACTCTCTGTGTGGTGATGATTGTATCTAAAAACTCCGTCTGACAGTCTTTGCCCCATGCCACTCAAAGTTAGTGTTTACAGGGTCTGAGAACAAAAGAACAACGTAGTATGCATTTAAATGGCTCGTGTTAGGCTTACTATTTCTTCAATACTGGCAACATAGTAGTAGTAGTAGTAGTAGTAGTAGTAGTAGTAGTAGTAGTAGTAGTAGTAGTAGTAGTAGCCGCAGTAGCAGCAGCAGCAGCAGCAGCAGCAGCAGCAGCAGCAGCAGTAGTAATAGAAGTAGTTTAATAACATCGTACTGGGCGTGTCCGCCTATGGTGGGCATGTTAGTCCAGGTGAAGGGTGTTCCGTAACACGCTAGATTGATGCCTATGGGCTCCATTGTGTGGGGCTGGTGTATCCAATGGCATTCCTTTTGTCTCCTCCACGGTGTGGAGTTTTCATCATCGGGGTCTAATGAGAGAACCTGTATGATTTTGAACTGCATGTCCGTTCGTGAGTATCCAGGTTTGTTGAAATGCCTGACAACTGGCGTGTCGCTTTTCTCACTTTGTGGAGATTTGATATAGATCTCAAGTGTTCTTGAATTCGGATCTTAAAGGTGCGCACGGATTCTCCCACATATTGTTTGTTGCATTTGCTACATGTTAGGAGGTAGACGATGTTACTTGTCTGACAGTTGACTATGATTTTGGCCTTGTAGGATAGGCCCGTGTATGAGCTTGAGAAGAATCTGTTTTTCTGCATCCTTTGGCAGATGATACAGTTTTTTGTTTTGCATGCGATGAGGGGGTTTCTGTGTGTTACAGGGGCGTGCTCTGATTGGAGTTTGGCCCTGACAATCATGTCTTTGATTGTTTTGTTCTGCCTGTATCCAAACATTGGTGTTTCTGGAAAAGCTATCCTGCATTTGTTGCTAGCTTCCAGAATTGACCAGTATTTTATGGTTTTCTTCAAGAAAATGCCTGTCCTTGTGAACTCACATACAAAGATTGGCCTTTGAGTATGGGTTTTTGGCGGCTGCTTTTGGTGGTGGGTGGAGGATTTGTTGTCGGTCTTGTGATCTTGCTTTGACCCTGTAGCCTCGTGCTTCGAAGTGTCCTTGTAGGAGGATACTATTCTTGTCATAGTCTTCTATGAGAGTGCAGATGATTCTCAATCTAAGGAATTGTCCGTATGGGGACGAGTCCTTGCAGGTTGAGGGATGAGCTGAATCATAGTGAAGGTAGCCGTGAGTGTCTGTCGGTATTGTGTAGAGATCAAAGATGGTGGAATGTTCCTGTGTTTGTTTGGCCATGGTGTCCAGAAAGGAGACTTGTGTTTCTGAGAATTCCATGGTGAATTTGATGCTCTGGCGTGCTTCATTCATGTATGTGATGAACTCTTCTATGGCTGTTTTGCCATGTTCCCAGATTATGAATATGTCATTTATGTATCAAACATATGATGCTGGCTGGTGTGGTGCAGTTTGCAGCAATCTTTGCTCTAGATCGGCCATGAAAATGCATACAAAAGTGCAAGCGGTCTTGTTTCCCATAGTGGTTCCTCCTATCTGGAGGTAGAGTTCGCCATTGAACTTGAAGTTGTTGCATTCGAGGACAAGTTTTAGAAGAGTTAGTAGTCTTCTGATGGAGGGTTCCGGGTACTCCATGTTTACTGCAGAATTTGGCCACTGCTCTTAGTCCTTCATTGCTAGGTATCTTAATGCACAGTGAAGTGGCATCCATTGTTACTAGAAGCGTACCAGGTTTTGTTGGTCCAAATGCTTCTAGTTGGTTAATGAAATATGTAGTGTCTTTCACATATGAGTTGATCTTTGAAAAAGTGGAGCCCAAAAATGCCCACTCCCAGTTGACAAAACTTCGCCTCTGCTGAGTTCCGCTCAAGGAACGAAACGCCATGAAGTGTTTTATTTTTTTTTTATTTTTTTTTTATAAGGGGAATTTAACCAACATCACTGATAAAATTTAAAAACTAAAATATCATATACTTATTGGCAAACTAATTTAAACTTATTAAACAATGTCTTACAGAATAAAACTGTCTGATGAATCATGAACAGTTTAAACATCAAAACATTGTTTTCTAAATATAAACTAGTGCATTATCTATTTTTCTTTTAACACCTTTGCCCGTTTCGATGATCTTGATTATGTAGCTTTTAACCATGCTATTACATCTGACAAACAGGCTGCCCAAACCCTCTATCGTACCTTTGGTACAGCAACTCCGTCTTGATAAATCAAGAGGAAGGTCTGTTTAGGTGTCACATAAGGTCTGGTTCATAAATATATTGAAATGATTTAATTTTAAATCGTATTGGAAACTGCATTTGCCAAGAAAGTGTAAAGGAAAAAATTACATAATAGAAATGTAAAATAAAACTAGCAACGTCATAAGAAATGCATATGAACGAAACGCCATGAAGTCTGAATCAAAGACAGTGATGACTACATATGATCATTACCCATACAAACAGCCCAAAACTCTCCATTAAGGGAGCAATACCCCTACGAACTTAGCCTACAGAAACCCTTAGAAATTATCACCAAAATGACCTACAACCGGTAAAAAACCTAAACTGCCAAAAAAGCTTTTCCAACCGCCAAAATGGACCCAACCGGTAAAGAAATCACAACCGGTAAAAATTACCACAACCGCCAAAAAGGTTGCCCAACCGCCAAAAATGGCAGAGCCGGCAAAAAAATTACAACCGGCAAAAAGTATCACAGCCGCCAAAAAAGGCACAACTGGTAAAAAAAAAAGTCACAACAGGTAAACTTGACCCAACCGGTAAAATACAGGTCAACCGGTAAAAATGTTTGACCATACCGCCAAACCTCCAAAAATTTCAAATGGGGGAACTGCCAATCTGGGTTTTTTCTGCCCATATATGGTCAAGATCGACTCAATCCACAGGCTCTCCCAGGAAGTGTATAAAAGGGACGAAAATTCCAGTCCAGATCATTCAGACTTTTGGTCTCACGTTGCGACCAAGTGTCAGGCTAAAATACATACTACATTGGTTTACCAATCTGATTACGTAGTTATCATCACGTAATAGAAGTAGTAGTCGTCGTCACAGGCGGCGACGGCGGGTGTGTTGCCGTCACCGTCGTCATCGTCGTCGTCGTAGTAGTAGTAGTAGCAGCAGCAGCAGCAGCAGCAGCAGCAGCAGCAGCAGTAGTAGTAGTAGTAGTAGTAGTAGTAATAGCAGCAACGGCAGCAGCAGCAGCAGCAGCAGCAGCAGCAGAAGCAGCAGCAGCAGCAGCAGCAGTAGTAGTAGTAGTAGCAACAGTAGCAGCAGCAGTTGACATCACATTCCTGGATTTCTCCTGTGCTTTTGGTTAGGTCCCTCACCAATGCATAATAAGCACGGTTGCTTACTATGCATATGATGAAGTACCTATTGTTAGACAGAACCACTAATAGAACACACTGACAAAGATTAATTGGTGATGGTTGCAATTCAAGCTCCAGCAATGTACTAGCATGCATCTCTCAGGTCGCTGTGCTGGATCCGCTACTCTTTCCATCGGAGAGAACATCATCTTCAAACTGAGTGTTTGCTGAGGGCTGTATAATGTAGGTCTACGATAAGATCATGAATGCTGGAGAGACTGACATTCCACACACATATCTGAACAAAATAGAAATACGAATGTGGTAGGGGCCTAACACCTGGCAGATGTGATTCACTGCGGATAAATACAACATACTCAGCGTCAACAATGTCACAAAGAACATCACCGACATGCCTACATCACGAACAAACAGATTATAGAGATAACCTCACGTACATAACCTGTTGTAGATTCTCAACGAAAAAGTAACCATTCCACTTTATCCATCCATTATATGACGTCATAATAACATACGTAACGTGTAGGAGGGCGTCATAAACAATGACGTCGTGTATGGCGTAGATAAGTACGTTACGAACGCAGAATTGATACGTTGTTGTACGAATTGCGCGCTTTTACTATTTAATAAACATTCTGTCGAATATTTTGAAAGTAACTTGACTGGGGGCTGTTTTTGCTATAGGAAGCAACAGCGCCCAGTGAAATTAGTTTTAAAATATATATATAACAGCTTACCTGTACGGTTTTCTGGAAATTGATAGTCAGTGAGATCGATCGATCCCAACACGGACAAATTGTGGGTGGAGTTTAGATAGAGATTGGCGGGGCATAGCTGACATTGGAAAGGTCCAATTTAATCATCCGATGGAATATATACTAAGTACAAGCCAACGAGAGAATAGCAATGCAAGCTATATGACTTAACATATCGTTTCTATAGGCCTATCGTTAATGTTAAAAAATGACGGGCAGATGCGCATACAGACAGACCAACTTCTACTAGTTGCGAGGCACAACTAAAATAAAAGTGGCTATGACATAGTTCTACCGCGCGCACCAACTACCCCAGCATTGATACAGATCAAGTTAATCAAATCCGTGACTAGCCCCTCCCCCTTAAGGTATATTTCAATTTTCAGAAGAGCATGGGGTTTACGCATACCAACATTGCCATTTGTTTATTGCCAAACCTTTTCATTAGGAACTACAACGTAGGTATGGTTTGCCATAAAACATAATAGTGTTTCGGACTTGTTTTGTCCAGGAGATCGACGTGTTCAAGTGGAACAGTGGTGTCAATCAATTGTAGTCCAGCAAGTAAGTACTCTCAAACCTGTCTATAACGGACAGTACAGAGATCCATTTCTAGCTATGCCCCACCCACATCTAGCTAAGCTCCGCCCACTGTTTACGCGTGTTGGGATCGATTTATATAGGATGCGTTGAATCCTGAATTCTTAGAACCCCAATTTCAATGTTACTAGGCCTATACAGGTAGACTGGTTAATATTTTGAAAGTAATTTGACTGGATACTGTTGATGCCAGACAACAGCGGCCAGTCAAATTAGTTTCAAAATATTCAACATGAATTTAACTAAATTTATCAAAGTTATAAAACAATTCATACACTTGATGACCTTTTCGATCTCCATGTCGGAACTAGATACGTCATTGTGATTGTGACGTCAACCTGCACGTGACGTAATTGATCTTCTTCTTTGCGTTCGCTGATCATACCGCCAGTCCTGCAAAGTGACTATCGACATGATCATAAGCGTTAAGTGCGTGGATCCATGGTTTATTAGAGTGCGCCGTGCGGCCTGGAACCCCCGTCTTCAGCACTCAAGGTTTCTGTCAGGGTTACCTCACCCTTCCGTATCCTCTGCGTGTCGTAAGAGGCGACTAAAGGAGGTAAGGTGAGGTAACCCTGACAGAAACCTCGAGTGCTGAAGACTGAGGTTCCAGGCCGCACGGCGCACTCTAATAAACCATGGATCCACGCACTTAACGCTTATGATCATGTCGATAGTCGCTTACAGGACTGGCGGTATGTTCAGCGAACGAAAAGAAGAAAGAAGAAGATACTTGATTATTTTTACTAATTTGACTAGGAGATGTTTCAGTGACGGTCATTGTTCAACTGCTAATTTTAGCCTGCCCAAAATCCAGTCCCGAAAATATAAATAAGAAACTTCTCTAATTCGCGTGTATGGTCATATTTCTCAGTCAATATATTAAATCTGTTTGTTTGTTAAAAGCATGTGGACAAAGGGAAGTGTCCACACAGTCCTGGGAGCCGTTGATCGTTGGTGGACACAATGCAGCACGCGGATCATGGCCGTGGTTAATATCATATAGATATCTTGGGACTCACCAGTGTGGTGGCGCCATTATTGCACCACAGTGGGTGATTACAGCCGGACACTGTGTACCTCCGTATGTATAATAAATCAACATGTCAGGTAGTTGGAAACATACAAAATATGTAAAAATATCGAATTTGGCCTTTTTAAATAGTAACTAAATGCCACAAAATTACATTATTTTTTAAATAATATGTTACATACAATAAACAACCATTCTGATAAGCACCCACCCACCCCATGTCGACCTAATACGGATCTTATAGCAGCCATCATTGAAACTATGAGCCTGATGTAATAATGCTTTCAAATTTGACCGATTCCGTATAAAGCGGCTATAGGCCTAATCTGTTCTTGAATTGAGGAATCCAATCTGCCTGTCAAATATATGACGTCATAATGAATTTTACTGGTTAATAGAAATTTTGTTGGATATTTTGAAACCAATTTAACTGGCCATGCACTGTTGCAACAGCACTAAAAATAATCAAAATAATTACACAATATTCAACAGCTTACGTGTATAGTTTTCTGCAATTGAGATTCATGGAGTTCAGGGTTCGATCGATCCCAACACGGACACCACATGGGCGGAGCTTGGCTAGGAATGGACAGGGCATGGCTAAAACTGGATTCATCCATTAACCAAAGCAATGCTAAGTTGAAGTAGCGTATATTACACGCTATATGGCAACATAATTTCAATAGTCATTTAAGATTTTTAATTGAAATCCAAACAAGGGCAATCTGCCCATTTTTGTGACATTTTCAGAAAATCTGGAATTTTCCAGATTATCTGCATTTTCCCGAATTTCGAAATTTTCGCGGCTGACTGCGAACAAAGCAGGAATCCTAGCGTACGCCGGCGTCCATAATCATTTTGCGTTCAAATTTGAACCAAATCAGACAACGAGTTTCAGAGATATATAGATCCAGAGACTGGTTGTTTCCGGATCCGGGGTGGTGTTGGAGATGGGTGGGGGTTAATCTGGAAATACTCTTTGGCGCCGTTGTTATGCTAATATTTGAGCCAGATATGATTAGTTGTATTTAGATTCATCACCAACCACACAGACGCGCACGAATGTGCACACGCCCGTGATAATTCTCATACATCAGTAATTTAGCAAATATGTCAAGATTATGCAGTTTTGTAAAGTATTACAGTACTTTATCAATTTTATGTTTATCTTTTATTAATTTAGTACTTGTTTTAAAAGTACACGTTCATTTTCTGAGCCACGTCGATCTTGTGGTATATTTTGAACATATTTGGATTAAGGCAGCAATCGCTTCCAATCCAATTATATTCGAAATTAGGCAGTGATGTAGTCCAATCCAATGGACATTTCCACTGTAACCATCCATCATATGACGTCATAATAAACCATTGGACCTTTCATATAGAATGATATCGCAATCAATGACGTCATTATGACATCATGAATGACGTAGATAAGTACGTCATGAGCGCACAGTTGCAGACGGACTATGTGTTATGGTACGAGTTGTATGTATTTACTATCATGTTGAGTATTTTGAAACTAATTTGACTGGACACTGTTGCTGCCATAGGCAGTAACAGCACCCAGTCAAATTAGTTACAAAATATTTTACATCTTAACTGTATAGTTTTCTGGAAATTGATAGTCACGGCAATTGGGGATCGATCAATCCCAACACTGCGAAGTGTGGGTGGGGATTAGCTAGAGATGGGGGGGGGGGGGGTAACTAAAACTGGGAGGGTCTATTATGTTCAGAATATTCGACATAACATTCCTTAAATCGTGTTCGAAATTATACTAACATATTTCTGTTTGGGAAACATGTAACTTATTTTTTAGCTGTACTGTATACTATTTTCATTTAATTATTAGGTACATGGTCCACGCTTACATCGACATAGTGGCAGGGGTAGTAAAGTTAAGCGAATCCAGCACCACTAGAGCACAGACAAGGAGGGTGGGCAACATTTGGGTACACCCTAGTTTCATCAATGTAACTACTGACGAGGTAAGGCCATTGTAGCATAAATTCCGGAATAGCGTCATACTTCAGTATTAGTCCACCTCACTGTGTCAAAAATAAAACATTCGTGGGAACTTTTTGTTAATTTTTTTAAACATGCATGTTTGCAAAGTATTTGTCATGACAATTCTAAAAAACAATGTTTCCATTTTCTCTGACAAGGTTCAAGATCATTTAGAGGTCAGGAAAGGTCAGATATGACGTCATATTTGTTTTCTTGGTATGATCGCTTTAAAGCTGAATAAAACCATAGCATGCTGTATATATAATTAAAGTGTATTAGAATGTATTGTCAGAAAACTTGTTTGTTTTGTATTTTCTCTTTAACGGACAAAGTTATTCAGTGCTAAAGTTACGTCATAGCACAAAAATCATCATTGCGGTATCATTAACATTGAACTTCAAAGTTCCATATACTGTTTTCCATATCACGAACAACTCTATTGAGGAATATAGTAAAATGTAACTATTCCTTTGGTTTGCGATTTATTTTAGACCATAAATTTTCAGAAATAAATAGCCCGGGATAAATTTAGAAAGTGATCGCAGATGTAAATGCGAAATAAATTTATGTATTTTTCTTAAATTGTTGTTGTTTTATGTCGTCTGCTAGGCACACAAAGTAATTCCTGCATGCTATTAAATTGTCTAACCGAAATCTCACAGATTTTATGACATGTACGCAATATATTTACATACGCTGTAGTTTTTATAGTAAACTACAAAATAACTATAGCGTAATTGTACTTTCCCAAGCCCAATAATACAATGGATAATATTCCAGAGCTAAAAGGAATTGGTACTAAAAGGGTAAAAACTTAAACAGACCCTAAACGGTGTGTTATATGCCAAGAAGATTTGTGCGATGTTAAGGTTTTGCAACCAAAGGATGAATCATATGATAAATTGATTAGTTCTATCCAAGAGCGAGGAGCACTACAAGATGGGAAATATGTAGCTATTTCTCAGAGACTGGAGGGAGAAACGATAGCTTCTCTGAAATTAATGAACGTTTTTGGCATCGTCAGTGCTGTAGCGATTCTACTAACAAAGAAAAAATAGAGCGTGCTAAAGAATGCTATGCAAAATCAGTAGACACTGGCCGACTGATATCGTCCAAAGCACACCTACTAGGTTTAGTCGTTCTAATACAGAACCCTTTAACGCAATATAAGTGTTTCTTTTGTCAAGTAGACAGTGGACAAGAACTGTTCAATTTGAGGTCTGCTAATGCGGGTAAGGAACTAAGAAATGCTGTTGACAATAGTGACAGAGGTGACTTTAAAGTTAGACTTAATACTGCAATTTCACCAACGGATGCACATGCTATTGATGTGAAATACCACAGAATATGTTGGGTTAAGTATGCCTAGAGATCTGCATCATCTACAAAAACAGAGGTCTTGCAACAAAACCAGAAGCAAATAACAGCATTTATTGAACTTATCCATATGATCGACTTTCAAACTTCAAATAAAGCTTATCTGTCAATTTAAGATATTGAGAACACGTATATAAGTCTTTTAGGTGACACCGTCAAGTCTCATGTCCCTACATACTCCTGTAAATGGCTAAAGATGCGTATCCTACAGGAATTACCACATTTGGAGACTGTGCGACAAACTCCACTAACAAAGCCTGCACTTATCTACTCACCCAGAGCTTCTCAGCAAGAAATGGTAAATCGGTTAATTAACTCCTGCACTGACCAATAAAATGGCATAGAACACATATATACATGTGCCAATACAATAAGGAAGCATATGAAAACCTTTGTATCCGAGAACGGCAATATGAATGACGTCCGGGTTACTAGTGATGAAAATGATGTGCCTCCATTGCTTTATACACTTATAAGGTGGATAATCAGTGGGCTTATAATGGAGGTAGACAGCCAAGTTCAGAAGAGGAGTTTAGAATGCAATGTCATAACAATATGTCAAGATATCATGTACAACCAGAAATCTGACAGACAAATTAATTACAATAAGAAGGCTGATGGAGCCGCCTCCAGAACCCCCAAAGGGAGGGGAAATCCAAATGCATTAGGTCTGGCATTGACTGTTCACAATGATACTAGAAACAAGGCATTGGTTGATCTTCTGTCAGCCCATGGATATTGCGTATCTTATACTCGCACATTGCTCTTAGAAACATCTATAGCCAATGCAGTCATCACTAACATGCAACAGTTTAATGGTGCATACATACCACCTTTTCTCATGAAAAATAAGTTTGTCTTCTTTGCTGCAGACAATACAGATTTCAGTGAAGACACTCCCGATGGCAAAGATACGTTGCATGGAACGATAACTGTAGTTTATCAAGTGGTTAAGAAAGATGGTGAGCATATTTCTGAACCACTACAGATTGAAAACTCACAAAGTTTCACCCTTAAGCCACAATATACAACCATGTTAGAGTGCTCAAAACCTCAAATTCAAAGCTGCAGTAAAAACGGTAATATGAAGGACCTCAATGTTAGCAATGTTCAGAAGAAGACTGGTGATTTAGAATGGCTCATTGCAAGAGCGGCATCAGACAAATCTGCTACTGTCAATCAACTTCCTGGTTGGGCTGGATATAACTCTATTATTTCTTCATGAGGTGACAGCTGTGGGCCCACTCCCTCTTATACCCGCACCAGCACATGAATGGTCTACGTTGCTGACAGTATTGAAGCAAGCACAGCATATAAATGTCATGGTATTTGGCGATAAGAATCCCAAAACTGTAATTTCATTGGACATGCCGTTGTATGAAAAGGCATTGCAGTTGGTAGACTCTCACCCACATTTGACTGACCAGTATGTTCTCAGGCTAGGCTGACTTCATGCCTCCATGGCTGCAATACGAGCTATTGGTGATTCGATAGAAAACTCTGGACTTAATGATGCTTGGAGTGAATTTGGCATTTATGGACCTGCTACAACAAAACAAATTTTAAACTGTACTCTCTACAAACGAGCTGTCAATGCACACATCACCACATATTTGACACTATTTGAAATTATGTTTGATGAATTCTTGAATGAGAATCCAGGCCTTAAAGACAAATTTACTTCTGTAATATTGGCATGTGAAGACGCAGTTGAAAATTCTGAAACGCATGGTATGAAAGTAAGAGAGGTACATGAAGAAATCCAAAACATCATTGTAGGAAATGGAATTGAAGAAAGACTTCAAGAGTTTACTACAGTTAGATCAGCAAACAATATGATGTTCAAGGCTATGTTAAGTTGCATGGGACACATTGATACTCTATTGAAATTCATTAAAGCAACGAGATTGACAGATTGGTATCTACATTTAGAGGCAGGATCAGAACAAAGATATTCTTTGCAATGGATAGGAGCAAATACAAAAGGCTTTGGCCTCGGTATCTCTCTGATATGAAAGCACTTGAAATGACGGATCATGAAATTTGGGCTGCCTTTGTCTCTGGTGATTTCTCTGTCACAATGAGTGAAATACCATTTGTGTCAATTGGTCCAGACCATGCTTGCGAAATGCAAAACAAAGTAATAAAAGAAAGCAGGGGACTGTTTGGAATATCGAAAAATCCTAGCGCAAGACAAAGATTTTTTCTAGCTGGCCCAGAATTAGCCAGAATCAGTCAACAGTATAAGTCACAGTTTCTTAGTACTGATGCAACCCGTAAGCACCATGGCCTACTAAAGTCAACCATCACACGTGACCATCTTACGGTAGACAGGTTAAAGAATACAATACTGTCTTACTGCAATTCATTCAGAGTAGAGGAAAATGACATACTATTTAATATGGCTACACATGCTGTAATACCACTAGAAGCCGAGCACGACATAGTGCAGTGTGACGAACTTGGACAGAAAATGGTTGAAAACTATGTATCAGCTCGTTTTCCTGGCGATGTTAGTTTGTGGGCACCAATAAAACGACAAAAGCTCAAGTGCTACAATTATCAGAATAGTAAGAAGCTGGTAACATCCAAGGCCCAAACGATGGAATTAAAAGAGACAAAGTCACTATTTGGTAGGCTAATGATTATTGCGAGGACAAGCAGAGAAATTGATTTGCCTTCGGCCATTGGTCAGTATGAATTTACTGTTAATCCACGGGCTTTATTTGCTTCAGATGGCACGATTTTGCCATGCAATGACAAGGCAAAACTCATTCATGTGCTTCAGCAAAAGGCTGACAACACTCAGGATTCGACAAAGGAAGTAGGAATTTGTGAAGAGGAACCACAAGTACATCCAGAGTTCTCTATATCTGGAACATAACAATCAAAAGAAATGTCTCTATCTGATCTGCAAATAGCAATTGTAGACGGAATGGTGGTTCTGTAAAAAAAATGAAGAAACCACCAAATGCTAAAACAATGCTAGACCTTGCTAATCAGTACATTCATGATTTAAGCGAGTTAACACAAATTTACCCCGAACTACACCTGGTCTTTGACTGCTAGAAGCCTGATTCCCTAAAGGCCACTACACGCAAAAAACGAGGGAAAGGAAAGTCAGCAATTGCCTATGCCGTCACCGATAGTACAAATATTTCCAACACCAGCATGCAAATGATTCTTTCATCAGAAAAAAACAAACAAGACCTTACAGTTTATCTCTCTGACAAGTGTTTGACTCAGTTCAGGGAACATGGGAAGATGTTCTATGTATCCGCAGCGGGAAAACCCTTTTCCAGCAAGGTTGAAGGCGTTTTGGAATTAAATAACCATGAAGAGGCAGATACACTTATGATATGGCATGCATTATATGCATGCACTAACACCACAAGCTGAAGAACTCTGTATTTTCTCACCAGATACTGATGTACTAAATCTAGTGATAGGTCATTATTCTAAGATGGTTCAAAATGTCTCAATCTCTATGGTAGTCGGGAAAATACAGATTAAACCTTTAATTGATGCTCTAGGATCTGATGTAGCAGAATCTCTCATGGGATTTCATGCATTCACCGGCTGCGACACAACGGAGAGGTTTTCTGGTAAGAGCAAGACACTATAGTTTAAGTTTGTTTTGCAAAGCGGATGAAAATGTAATAGAGGCATTCAAAGATATGAGTAAAGTAGGTGATCTCAATAATGAGACTGTGAAAGTACTTTCCAATTTTGTTTGTCAGGCATATTGCACCACTGGTGTTGGACTGCAAGAGCTGAAACCTTTACGATGGTATTTATTCTGCTAATTTTCTGCAGAAAGTGACCGGTTACCACCACCTGATGCAACATTGTATGAGTATATACTGAGGGCACATTTACAGGCTTCTGTTTGGGGTCAGGCCAGTCTCCCAATACAGGTGCATTTAGATCCATGTGCTAATGGGTGGAAGAAAACAAATGGCGATCTAGTTCCAGTAACTACACAATTATTGCCAGCACCATCTGCAGTTTTAGAACTTGTTAAGTGTTCCTGCAAAAAGACAAATTGTGCATCTACCAGGTGTACACGTAGATCAAAAGGACTGACATGCACAGAAGTTTGTTTGTGCTCTGACTGTGGAAATGAAGAGCCTGAGGCATGTAGCTTAAGTTAGTAGTTAAGTTAAGATGATGATAGAGACTTTTAATTAAAAGTGGATGCCACTTAACTTTGATATGGAATGCTAACACGGTGAGGATTTTGTGACATGGCGTAATTTAAAAAAATCTTTAATTGGATAAGCAATATGGTTTGATTGGCAATTAAAGCTCTCATGGGAAAATGTATATGCCGTTCTAGCTGACCTTTATTCACCTATAAATGACCTTGAGCCTACTCAGAAAAATTAAAAGATCTTTTTCAGAACTTTCATGATAAGTACTTGGCAAAAATATGTTTCCCAAAAATTAATAGAAAGTTTCCCTGAAATTCGATACTGAGACTGACTAAACGCTAAACGTGGCCACACGGTCACAATTTTACGTTATGGCGTAACTTCCGTGATGAATAATGTTTCTTCCGTTAAAGAGTAAATAGGAAATCAATAGGTTTTTTGACAATGCATTTTATTAAGCTTTAATTTGATATGCAGCATGCCATGATTTAATCCGTATTTAAATCTCACGTAGCAAGAAACTGTATATAACGTCATAACACTGACCTTTACTGACCTCTCAATGACCTTGAACCTTGTCAGAAAAAATGGAAACATTGTTTTTTAGAATTGTCATGATAAATACTTTGCAAACATGCATGTTTCCAAAAATTAACAAAATGTTCCAACGAAATTACACAGTGAGACTGACTATATGGCGTTATTCCTGATTTAGTTAATCGGAAATAATGCCATACTGAAATATAGTACATAGTGAGGTATGTCGTTATTCCAGATTAAGTCTCTAGTGATAACACAGCCTAAGGACGTGTTCTCACTAGAGACTTAATCGGCGTATCTCCATACTGAAGGATAGTGTTATTCCCGATTAACTCTCCAGTGAGAACACGGCTTAAGGCCATGTTCTCACTAGAGACTTAATCAGGAATAAGGCCTTACCTCACTATGTCGGTACGCTGGTTAAGTATCTAGTGAGAACACGGCCTTCGTCTCTAGTGAGAACACGGCCTATGGCATTGTTCTTATACAGCCGTTATCTCGGTTCTCATTGGACTGCCTCTTGTCCAGAAATACATACGTTACTTATTCCAGAGAATTAGACCGTGTTCTCACTAGAGAGCTAGCTAATCAATTAAGTCTCTAGTGAGAACACGGCCTTAATCTCACAAAATCGGCGGTTTGTCTTCCGATATATCGTTATGGCTTCCCTATATAAACACAACATATTCCAGCAAAATTAACACGGTAGCGTTAGCGTCTGCATTTTCTCTCTTTTTCCGCTGAGTAGCGCTACGGTCATCATTTTATCTCACTCTCTACCAGGTAGCTCTACCGTGCAGTCCAGGATTATCTTCCACCAACGTGAATGCAGACTGATATATTGGCTGTATATTAATCTACATAGTAGACGGTACACGAAATAGTCAAAACAGAATTAGGCAATGAGAAAGAGGCCTAAAGCTGATTCTCTTTAGAGGCTTAGGACGTGTTCTCACTAGAGACTAAGGCTGTGTTCTCATTAGAGAATTAATCCAGAATAACGCGATACTGACGTATAGAGTTATTCCCGATTAACTCTCTAGAGAGAACACAGCTTTAATCAGGAATAACGCCATACTGACGTATGGAGTTATTCCAGATTAACTCTCTAGTGAGAACACGCCCTAGATATATACAGTATGTATCTGGTATAATTAAGACTCTTATTCAAAGTACTGTATTATGGGTAATGTTATCCTAGCACCGTCATTAACCCTTTAACTACGAAAATCAAATTATTTCCATATTGAATGTACATTTGCAGCTTCGGATAAGATTATGTTTGCAAATGTATCACTGGAATAACTGTCTCGGTTACCATGACAGTCATTGTGGTTGTAAATCTTCACAAAAAGTCTTGGGCTGTCTCACAATCAGGGTTGTCTAGTTATAGTAGCATGGTGTGGTCATGCCACAAAACCCTGTGTTGTTGCTATGGCGTTGTCTTAAAAATGCAAAGCTCTAGGGAGGTACAAGCCCCACCTACACCCGTGATATCTTTAGTAGCCATAGTAGACACCACGATGACGACAGGAGAGGGGATGATGGGGATGCAATAAAGGCTCGCTAAACCGTTAATCTCCTCAAACTTTTCGTTCCAAGTTATGAGGAGGTTAAAAGTTCAGATTTACCTAAATACACAGGAGTGGAGCCATTTTGAATGTGTGGGGTGGGCGGGGTTGGAAGTGACTGGGTCTCATTTCTCGTTTCTGTTTCGTTTTTCGTGTAAGAAACGAGAAGAGAAGACCTGGCGAAAGCATGGTGGGAGTTGAGAGGAAGGGTTGGGGTGGGTAAACGGGGGTAAATGACGACGGTCTGGAATAACCATGAATATGGTCTGTTAATTCAATTATTCGTATTGTTTAATCTATTATATTAATGGCTAACTGCTATCCGACAATGACAGTGTTTGAAGGAGCTATTCTTTTCTTTCCTATTCTTTTTTAATCTGTTTACATCGTTTTTCTCCCCTACATATCTCTCTCTCTCTCTCTCTCTCTCTCTCTCTCTCTCTCTCTCTCTCTCTCTCTCTCTCACCTCTTAATTTATTGTTTCTCTCTCACCCCGGTTTAGTGTTCTCAATCATTGGCTGCTTATAATAATTCTGTAGGGAGAGGGCAAATCTAAGTTGTAAGAACTTGTGCCCGATCCCATTGTGCAATTGTTACAATAAAATATGTTTAAATCAAAAAAGACACCGCGCATTCTCGCCAGGCAGACTTGTATGTTAAAGATATACAAAAACACATAGCCACTTGCGGCCTAAACTTGATATTTGTAGACCTAAAAACTAACTGTTATGGTAGGTTCTAGCAAGAAGGCCCACATAAATAAAGTAGCATCTACTAAAATCGTATCTTTAACCCACATAAAGTGACTGTGTTGAATACTACAGTAATCATCCACCACACGCTGACATTTCCACTGCAGCCAAAATCAGCACAATGCTGTATATTACACGTGACATGCCCTGTGCCATACCCTGTAGTCACAGGTTATTTGACCTTGATGTGTTACACTGTGAGAGTCAGACAATGCTGTATATTACACGTGACATGCCCTGTGCCATACCCTGTAGTCACAGGTTATTTGACCTTGATGTGTTACACTGTGAGAGTCAGACAATGCTGTATATTACACGTGACATGCCCTGTGCCATACCCTGTAGTCACAGGTTATTTGACCTTGATGTGTTACACTGTGAGAGTCAGACAATGCTGTATATTACACGTGACATGCCCTGTGCCATACCCTGTAGTCACAGGTTATTTGACCTTGATGTGTTACACTGTGAGAGTCAGACAATGCTGTATATTACACGTGACATGCCCTGTGCCATACCCTGTAGTCACAGGTTATTTGACCTTGATGTGTTACACTGTGAGAGTCAGACAATGCTGTATATTACACGTGGCATGCCCTGTGCCATACCCTGTAGTCACAGGTTATTTGACCTTGATGTGTTACACTGTGAGAGTCAGACAATGCTGTATATTACACGTGGCATGCCCTGTGCCATACCCTGTAGTCACAGGTTATCTGACCTTGATGTGTTACACTGTGAGAGTCAGACAATGCTGTATATTACACGTGGCATGCCCTGTGCCATACCCTGTAGTCACAGGTTATTTGACCTTGATGTGTTACACTGTGAGAGTCAGACAATGCTGTATATTACACGTGACATGCCCTGTGCCATACCCTGTAGTCACAGGTTATTTGACATTGATGTGTTACACTGTGAGAGTCAGACAATGCTGTATATTACACGTGACATGCCCTGTGCCATACCCTGTAGTCACAGGTTATTTGACATTGATGTGTTACACTGTGAGAGTCAGACAATGCTGTATATTACACGTGGCATGCCCTGTGCCATACCCTGTAGTCACAGGTTATTTGACATTGATGTGTTACACTGTGAGAGTCAGAAAATGCTGTATATTACACGTGACATGCCCTGTGCCATACCCTGTAGTCACAGGTTATTTGACATTGATGTGTTACACTGTGAGAGTCAGACAATGCTGTATATTACACGTGGCATGCCCTGTGCCATACCCTGTAGTCACAGGTTATTTGACCTTGATGTGTTACACTGTGAGAGTCAGACAATGCTGTATATTACACGTGGCATGCCCTGTGCCATACCCTGTAGTCACAGGTTATTTGACCTTGATGTGTTACACTGTGAGAGTCAGACAATGCTGTATATTACACGTGACATGCCCTGTGCCATACCCTGTAGTCACAGGTTATTTGACATTGATGTGTTACACTGTGAGAGTCAGACAATGCTGTATATTACACGTGACATGCCCTGTGCCATACCCTGTAGTCACAGGTTATTTGACATTGATGTGTTACACTGTGAGAGTCAGACAATGCTGTATATTACACGTGGCATGCCCTGTGCCATACCCTGTAGTCACAGGTTATTTGACATTGATGTGTTACACTGTGAGAGTCAGACAATGCTGTATATTACACGTGACATGCCCTGTGCCATACCCTGTAGTCACAGGTTATTTCACATTGATGTGTTACACTGTGAGAGTCAGACAATGCTGTATATTACACGTGGCATGCCCTGTGCCATACCCTGTAGTCACAGGTTATTTGACCTTGATGTGTTACACTGTGAGAGTCAGACAATGCTGTATATTACACGTGGCATGCCCTGTGCCATACCCTGTAGTCACAGGTTATTTGACCTTGATGTGTTACACTGTGAGAGTCAGACAATGCTGTATATTACACGTGACATGCCCTGTGCCATACCCTGTAGTCACAGGTTATTTGACCTTGATGTGTTACACTGTGAGAGTCAGACAGTGCTGTATATTACACGTGACATGCCCTGTGCCATACCCTGTAGTCACAGGTTATTTGACCTTGATGTGTTACACTGTGAGAGTCAGACAATGCTGTATATTACACGTGACATGCCCTGTGCCATACCCTGTAGTCACAGGTTATTTGACATTGATGTGTTACACTGTGAGAGTCAGACAATGCTGTATATTACACGTGACATGCCCTGTGCCATACCCTGTAGTCACAGGTTATTTGACCTTGATGTGTTACACTGTGAGAGTCAGACAATGCTGTATATTACACGTGACATGCCCTGTGCCATACCCTGTAGTCACAGGTTATTTGACATTGATGTGTTACACTGTGAGAGTCAGACAATGCTGTATATTACACGTGACATGCCCTGTGCCATACCCTGTAGTCACAGGTTATTTGACATTGATGTGTTACACTGTGAGAGTCAGACAATGCTGTATATTACACGTGACATGCCCTGTGCCATACCCTGTAGTCACAGGTTATTTGACATTGATGTGTTACACTGTGAGAGTCAGACAATGCTGTATATTACACGTGGCATGCCCTGTGCCATACCCTGTAGTCACAGGTTATTTGACATTGATGTGTTACACTGTGAGAGTCAGACAATGCTGTATATTACACGTGACATGCCCTGTGCCATACCCTGTAGTCACAGGTTATTTCACATTGATGTGTTACACTGTGAGAGTCAGACAATGCTGTATATTACACGTGGCATGCCCTGTGCCATACCCTGTAGTCACAGGTTATTTGACCTTGATGTGTTACACTGTGAGAGTCAGACAATGCTGTATATTACACGTGGCATGCCCTGTGCCATACCCTGTAGTCACAGGTTATTTGACATTGATGTGTTACACTGTGAGAGTCAGACAATGCTGTATATTACACGTGACATGCCCTGTGCCATACCCTGTAGTCACAGGTTATTTGACCTTGATGTGTTACACTGTGAGAGTCAGACAGTGCTGTATATTACACGTGACATGCCCTGTGCCATACCCTGTAGTCACAGGTTATTTGACCTTGATGTGTTACACTGTGAGAGTCAGACAATGCTGTATATTACACGTGACATGCCCTGTGCCATACCCTGTAGTCACAGGTTATTTGACATTGATGTGTTACACTGTGAGAGTCAGACAATGCTGTATATTACACGTGACATGCCCTGTGCCATACCCTGTAGTCACAGGTTATTTGACCTTGATGTGTTACACTGTGAGAGTCAGACAATGCTGTATATTACACGTGACATGCCCTGTGCCATACCCTGTAGTCACAGGTTATTTGACATTGATGTGTTACACTGTGAGAGTCAGACAATGCTGTATATTACACGTGACATGCCCTGTGCCATACCCTGTAGTCACAGGTTATTTGACCTTGATGTGTTACACTGTGAGAGTCAGACAATGCTGTATATTACACGTGACATGCCCTGTGCCATACCCTGTAGTCACAGGTTATTTGACCTTGATGTGTTACACTGTGAGAGTCAGACAATGCTGTATATTACACGTGGCATGCCCTGTGCCATACCCTGTAGTCACAGGTTATTTGACCTTGATGTGTTACACTGTGAGAGTCAGACAGTGCTGTATATTACACGTGACACGCCCTGTGCCATACCCTGTAGTCACAGGTTATTTGACCTTGATGTGTTACACTGTGAGAGTCAGACAGTGCTGTATATTACACGTGACACGCCCTGTGCCATACCCTGTAGTCACAGGTTATTTGACCTTGATGTGTTACACTGTGAGAGTCAGACAGTGCTGTATATTACACGTGACACGCCCTGTGCCATACCCTGTAGTCACAGGTTATTTGACCTTGATGTGTTACACTGTGAGAGTCAGACAGTGCTGTATATTACACGTGACACGCCCTGTGCCATACCCTGTAGTCACAGGTTATTTGACCTTGATGTGTTACACTGTGAGAGTCAGACAGTGCTGTATATTACACGTGACACGCCCTGTGCCATACCCTGTAGTCACAGGTTATTTGACCTTGATGTGTTACACTGTGAGAGTCAGACAGTGTTTTGTCTAATTTTGACCTCAAATATTTCGAGCTATAAATTTTGCAAAATCCGCCACATGCAGTTGTTTTATTGCTTCAGATTTCCATGCAGTGGCGGATTATTTCTGCTTGTACATCACAAAAGTGCAACAGTCATCTTGTTTGACATTTTCATGTTGTCTTAATCGTTTAACTACAGTTACCTATTCCCAGATAGATGGTGTCTCACCCACAGGGTGTGGGGGTTACCAATCTGCGTGATTAATACCGACAGGATCCATTGTGTGGAGTTGGTGGATCCAATAAGATTCACGGTCCTTGCGTGAGGCTGTGGCTTCAGTGCTTTCAGGGTCGTGACGCAGAACTTCTATGACTCTGTATCTGATACTATTAGTATCATGTCCTGGCCCGTTGAAATGTAGTGCGACCGGTGTGTCTTTATGTTTGTAGACATCTCAAATTGCGGCTAAATGCGGGCAATGCTGTAATGGCGGGCAACTACCGCATACCCGCATTAGCCGCACCCAAATCGGATGTATCACGGTTACCCGCACTGGGAACATATATAAATGGTCAGAATTTGACCATTCGCATCCAGACTCTTCTTAAACCAAGAAAGCGTCAGGCAATTAGTTCTTGAGTTTAGTCTTTATTATTCCCAGATAGATGTCTGAATGCGGAAATGCAAAGACGCCATATTGCCGTTTTACTACATAACATGGTCCTTGTAATTCTTGGGAGTTTACTGTATCCTTGGTGATGGATATTGGCAAAAAAGAGAATTACCTATTCTGTGAATTAATCCAATGCGAAATTACAGCTGGCATTTCACAACTGTTTGTGTTGAGGGTCGTCTACAACTGTTCAGCAGTCATCTTACACATGAGTTTGGTGGTTTGAAATGTTTGCAATGTTATTACTTGATAAGGCTTTGAATATAAACAGCAATTATTAATGGTAATCATCATATATACCATGTATACATTAGCTACAGAATGTGTCAAATATAATTGTCCTCTCCGGAAAGAAACTACTGAAAATGTCATATGAATATAACCTTCCGCCAAATTGTAAGCACTCAATCTATTCATTAAATTTCTGGACTGTCATTTCAGGAATATATGTCCTTGATTTTTCTATTAACGTACTTTAGATTGTATTTACATTTGGATCAATATTAAACAAAATAGTTCTTGCTGTTAAAAGAATTTGTTTTAAAAAATGTTACACATTTTTGAATGTAATTAGCTTTCAGATACAAGAAGAATAATTTTGGGGTACAAGTTCGCAGTCTCCTGAACAAACAACTAACATTAAAACTGACAGTTGATATCTTTTAAATCTTTTTAATTCAAAATATAAGAAACTACGATTCAGAAACATGAATGGAAATTTTTTGGCTGTCTTTGGAACATAGTCGGATGTCCTGATTGTGAAGAGTAGAAGCTGCAAATTGACATTCCTCAAGATTAATACAGAGGCCGGTTTAGGCAGGCTTAGTCATGAAAGGGTTAAAGCATGGACGAAGGAACACCACAAGCATGTGTGCACAGACATGGAAATCCACAACTCAGAACAATGATGTAAACTTACAACATCGACAAACTTGCATGCACACACTCGCGCTAGGTCACACTCGCGCATGCAAACGCACACGCGGGTCTGGATTAGGAATTCGTTTGGTAGATTTGCTATAGAAAAGGCCCATTTTTACCTTACGAAATGCAATAGATGTCACACGGATGCATGAATCTAAATTTAACAAATTACCAGAAGGAAAACTTCCGAACTCCTATGCACCATAGAGTTGTCAAATTTCCATAAGTGGTCGTAAGTTATGGGGTTGGAGCTTTCGGCAGTGGTGGGGTCATCTCACACAACGCCCTCATGTGAGAATTGTTTCAGTAATATTTACGAAAATTTGATGCTCTTTCAAGCCATCTCGCGCACTCTGTGTGATGTATAATTGCCTTCGACGAAATTAGTGTGTGTGGCGATACAATAATTCCAGTAGAATCTTTCCCCTCAAGTCAGTAAATCCTACCCCAGCTGAAATAAATTATGTTGCCACCCCTTTACACATGCAGTGTGTAGGATATGTACATCAGGCGGTGTAGCGCTGCCTGGGTGCACAAGAGCCGAACTCCGGTACTTCATAGACAAACCCAGTCAAATTAGTTTCAAAATATTCAACAGCATGTTTATTAAATAGCAAAGATATACAATTCGTACAATGTGTCGAACTATTAAGCGTTAAAGACGGACTATTTCGAATCAATCATGACGTCATGATTGTGACGTAAGCATACACGTCGCTTAGTGGATTATGACGTTCTATGATGGATGGATGGATGGATGGATAAACTGAAAAGATGAATTAGCCGTGGTCCCCAAAAGGCTTAATCAGGCTCTGCCATCGGCATCTGCGCCCCACACCGGTACCTCGAAATTTTCCACTACACCACTGTATTGAATGGTGTTCAGACTCACACAGGATACGCGCTGTGCATATCTCTGGCATCAAATTAAATCTATAGTATCTTCAGATACTCTCTCGTCCCACATCCTATCCCATCCACACCTGCCTGTTGAATAAAACGTGTTTGGATGGCTGGCTTTCTACGTATATGGTATAGTGTTCTTGTAATAGATATTTATAACGAATATTCTAATGTGTTTTGTGATTTTACTCAACAGCCGAACTACAATTATGACATTGCTTTGATCAAACTGGAGTCACCCTTAGACCTTTCCACGCCGTACGTCCGGGCAATATGTCTCGCAGATCCGGGACATGAATTTCCGCTACTGTCCAACTGCTTCAGTGCTGGCTGGGGATCAATCATGTCATATGCCAAAGGTAACCTCACTTATGATAGCATAGTCAATATCATGTGACAAGCCGGGTGTAAGCTACAGGTACAGTAAGGTCCACCGTGCATGTAAATATGACTGGGTTTATGTGGAACCTTATAATAGGTCAGAAATTGCAAACGGAACAACACCACCACCACCACCCACCCACCCACCCCACCACCCATCCCCACCCCACCACTCTTCGCTCCCCTCTAGTTTTTGTCACATTGTAACGAATTGTTTTGGCGAAAATTAGAGTATATCGATGGGTTCACGGTACTCCGCCTGTCTGTTTGTATATTTCAGGGCTTCCTTTCTAAAAATATGTGGTGAGCTATAAATTGCTCTCAATGATCAATGTTAGGCGAGTGATCACTCCTCTGGTAGAATGAAATTGTGAAAATCTATCAATAACATTATGTTAAGAGCAAAATATTCAAATTTTTATTTCAGTTTTAACATTTGAGGTGGGCGATTAATTGCTCCGCTGCGATGTAAGGTTAGGCGAGCTGTGCGAGCGAGAGTGATAGCTCGCCTCAGAAACGACGCACTGCTTTTTGTCTGTTTGTCTATGTAGCCGTCTGTCGGCGTCCAATATTTGTTAAGTTTTTGGTTTAGCTCAACATATCATCGGATATCTCGGCATGACTTCACCCGATTGGTAATAATCTTGTAGACATGCCTCGTTACATCATGGGAATAGAACATTATGGTATTGAGGTCATGTGGTCAAAGTTCAAGGTCGCTGTGACCTTGAAATAAAACGGTATTTTTCTGATTCAGTTTCTCGCTTAGTTCAACATATTGTCTTGTATCTCGGCATGGTTCACCATATTGTGACTAATCTTGGACACATGCTTCCATATGTCAACAGGATGGAGCAAAATTATACTGAGGTCACGATGTCAAAGTTCACGGTCGCTGTGACCTTGGAAGAAGACTAGTTTTTACGGTTACGTCTTTGGTTTAGCTCAACATATCGTCTTATATCTCGGTATGGATTCACACTTTTGGGACTAAACTTGAAAACATGCTTCAGTATATCAACAGAATGGAGCAGAATGATATTGAGGTCATGGGTCAAAGTTCAAGTCCATCGTGACCTTGGTATACACCTATTCGTACGATAAAGTTTGTGTTCAGTTCAACATGTCTTCACCCTATTGGGACTAAACTTAGACATCTGCTTCCTCATTTCAAGGGGATGAAGCACAATAGTATTAAGTTCATGAGGTCAAAGTTCAAGGTCACTGTGACCTTGCTATAACACTCTATTTTTTCTGTTTAAGTTTTTGTTTTAGCTCAACATTGCATCTCATACCTCGGCATGGCTCACCCTATTAGGATTAATCTTGGATACATGCTTCAATTAGTCAACAGGATAGAGCACCATGATAATGAGTTCATGATGTCAAAGTTCACGGTCACTGTGATCTTGGTAGAAAGCTATATTTCACGGCTACGTCTTTGGTTTATCTCAACATGTCGTCTTATATCTCGGCATTATTATCGGAATTAAGCATGGTCATACAGTTACCTCAACCAGTCAGAGCAGCGCAGAGATATTCAGACTTCTGAGGTAAAGATCATTGTGATCTTAATACAAATGTAGATTTCCAGTTAGAAAGGCAAAATGCCAAGTTTCACTAGTGTAATGCTGATGGTTGTTTATTTTTCAGGGTTTTTTGGATGTTTTTTATCATGGCCAGAAGTTGTGCAAACTCAGTCTACGGCCACATCCTTTCATTTTTTTATGTTAAATTTTGAGTCAAATCCAATCAGTAGTTATATTCCCGATATCCATAGATCCAGAACGTGGTCCGATCTGCAACCGGTTTTGGATCCGGATCACGGTCAAAATCGGGAAATCGTCTTTCCCAATAAGGTCCTTTTTGTGTTACCATTCCAGCTAAATATGATCTGTAGTTCTTTAGACACAGCGACAGACGGACGGATGGACGGACGGACGGATAGATGGGATGGAGAGACAGACAGACAGACAGACAGACAACATGGCAGGCAGGCAGGCAGACAGACAGACTATCCTCTCTCTCAGGCGTCTGCGTTTTGGCTTTTTCATGGCTTAGTTTCCATTCTGAACAGTGTCTGTTTAGCCGTCTCAGTATGCGTTTGTCTCTTCTACTTTCGAGCTTCAATGTCTGCACAATACAGTCTCCTGCTGGAGTAGCTGTCGGACCGACAATATAGCTCAGAAATAACTTAAATTTAGTTTCAAAACAAAATAAAACGTAATGTTGAATATTTTTAACATAATTTGATTGGACGACATTGCTGCAGCAATGTCGTCCAATCCAATTATGTTCAAAATATTCAACAATACATTTCTGATATCGTGATCAAAATCATACTGACTAGCTCTCTGTATTTTGTTTTAGAAACATGTTAAGTTATTCATGACTGCCAGAAGAAGTCCATACTGATATAAACAAGTGCTAGGCTCAGCAGGGTGTAACCAGGAGTGTAGGCGACACACCGAATCTAAAACGGGGAACACCCATCTGTACCACAGCATTTCCACAATGCAGAGCTAAAATCTTATATCAAATGCCATTGAACTATTGGCGGTTTCGAGCAGAATTATTTGAGCGAAAACAGTTTAATCATCCAAGAACAAACTAGATAACTACTTCAAAGAGAGAACTGTTGAATTGTACTGTGGAAGTCATAGTATATCAGAGGCAATAATAAGCCAATGGCGTATGTCTCGTAAATTCGTAAAATCTATCATCATCATCATCATCATCATCATTATCATCTTCCATTTACGTCAACAAGGTTGATTTGAAATACAGCTTTGGGTTAGATGACTTTTTTTTCAATTGTGTATGAATGCAGCAGTTGTTGCTGAATTGTTTTGTCAATTGGGTTAGCTCAATATATAAATTGCAATACACAGACATCAATAATGTTGTCTTTATTTTCATTTGCTAACAAAACTAGACCGGATAACTTTTCTTTGATCTTGTGGTCTAAAGTTATGATTCCATTAACGCATATGTGTGTCCGTATGCGTATGCGTATCCGAATGAGTGATTCCATTTGTACTTATGCGTATGCGTATGCGTATCCGAATGAGTGATTCCATTTGTACTTATGCGTATGCGTATGCGTATGCGTATCCGAATGAGTGATTCCATTTGTACTTATGCGTATGCGTATGTGTATCCGAATGAGTGATTCCATTTGTACTTATGCGTATGCGTATGCGTATCCGAATGAGTGATTCCATTTGTACTTATGCGTATGCGTATGTGTATCCGAATGAGTGATTCCATTTGTACTTATGCGTATGCGTATGTGTATCCGAATGAGTGATTCCATTTGTACTTATGCGTATGCGTATGTGTATCCGAATGAGTGATTCCATTTGTACTTATGCGTATGCGTATGCGTATCCGAAAGTAGTGATTTTATTCAATCAATTGGTACTACTAGTATGAATATGTTCTAAAATAGTCTATCAGCCTTTCAGTGAATTTCACATTCCTGGGCGATTACTATGAATTAAGCTTATATATTGGATGGAACACATGTACAGAATAATAATGCCGATTTGGGGAAAGCCCATGAATGACGTAATGAAAACGTCATATTCAAGGAATCCCACATCCGAATGCTGTCCGTACCCGAATAAAATCGCTACATGTAGTGATTGGATTCGGATACGGACAGGTTTGGCATACATACGGACATATGGAGTCATACTACTTATTTGCAATGGGAGCGAAAAGAATTTCGGATACAGATACGCATACGCATACGCGTTAATGGAGTCCTAGCTTCAGGCAGCTCTAGAGTCCATAGAATGTAGATGACCAAGGGAGCTTACAACTCTATAACTCCTAAAAGCAAATATGGGTTGTCTCCCTTGGTTAGCTATTATTTCAACACGGCTCATTTACAATAAATATAACAGATTATCCTGGAAATCCTTTTGATATATGTTGTCTGTTCAGCCTTTTTAAACACAGATTGGTAAGTAGGGGTTTTTTTCTTCAGGGCTCAATTACTCTGGCATACATAACTTGCTTAATTTAGTAGGCTATATCATCATCATCATCATCATCATCATCACCACCATCGTCATCCATTATTATTATTATTATTTTTATTATTATTATTATTATTATTATTATTATTATTATAGCGTCTACTAATCACTTACGCGAGGCCAAGTTGCGTTTGTGGACTAATGCATCATGCGTAGACAAGTGGAAGGGCGAATTCCCTTACAAAATAGACATGATCTGTGCAGGGTACGGTACAGGAACAATCGCCACTTGTTTTGTAAGTTGACAACACATCATATCATCACGTGTCACATGACTGGTCCTTTCAGATAACACACTCACGCACGCACACACGCGTGTAGAGAGGTATGTATCAACATTCTTAGTGATCACTGATGTATATCGCGTGTAGATTTTTTGTATTATTATTATTGTCACTTACTTTCACATTTCTGAGAACCCTCCAGCTAGATCACTCGGCACTCGCAAGTAGGCCTATGTTGTTTTTATTACTGTCAAGCATTAGTTCTATGACCCCTGTCTTTGACAACGCACTGGCACTAGGATTTAGCTCATTCATCATCCGGAATGTAATTTTACCTTTTTCAATTTTTGTCGACCCGAGTGGGGTTCGAACCTGCAAATCCTAGTGATCACTGATGTGTATCTTGATGAAAGTAAACACATTTCTGCACAAATTTTTACTGCATATCATTACATCAGATACTTGAGTGACACATCGGATTCCTCCATTGGCCCAGCTGCCATAGTAAAATTAGTTTCAAAATATTCAACAACCTTGAGACTGAATTCTGGCAATTCAGGGTTCAAAGTACATAAATTGATTCCAGCAGACCTACAATGTGGATGGAGCTTAAGTAGAAATGTGCAGGGCATATATAGAAATGGGCGGGGAATATCCAGAAATGGTCGGGGTATATCCAGAAATGTATCACTGCATAAAGTCAAATAAACTGAGGAGTTCGTCTTAGCTCTTGGGCCTGTACATTCTAAAATCTCAATTACAAGACAGAAAGGCTATACAGGAAGGCTGTTGACTATTTTGAAACTAATGAACATGCCTTAAATCGTAAATTATTAGTCTTTTTATCTGTAAGGGTTAAACGAATAATGCGGGTTTTCGAAGATTCGGACTGAAACCCAACTTTGGACAGGATACTTCCAATAGTTATTGAAAAATGTCTCAAAAGTGTCCATTTTGAAAACAAATGTTGCTGAAGGCCGTTGCTGTTGCGTTTTAGCTTTCTACTCCCAAAATTGGGATATGTCTTTTGGACCCCACGGACTAGTCCGAGTTCTCTGACTCCACCCTATGGCGATTTTGATATGGCGGGCATATCAGAATAGGCATAGGGTGGAGTCGGAGAACTCGGACCACCTAAGGACAAGATCCCGTACGCGTCTGGGAATGGGCATTCCAATATACCCAAAAGTCATTGAAAAATGCCAATGAGGAGGAGATGGGGGGATAAGGAGTGGAAGGATGGGGAGGAGGAGGAGAGGGAGGAGAATGAGGAGGGATGATGAGAATGATGAGGAGGAGCAGGAGAATGGGAGGAGGCGGAGGACCAGATGCTCGCATTAACCCTTACGTGTAACGACGTTGCATACCAATGACAAGTAGATTGATAGTTGCGTCAATTTATCTATTAAACATTTTTATTCTTGCAATTTTCCTGATATGCAGGGTGACTCAGGCGGACCATTAATGTGCCAAGATGGGCGCGGTCGTTGGGCGCTTGCTGGCACTATCAGTGTAGGGGAGGCTGATTGCAGGATATCCACAGTAGCAGAGTTTCCAGTCAAACCAGGAATTTTCACCAATATTGGTTCACACCGAGAATGGATTGATAGAACATTGAATTCTAACTAAGAACTATGCAAATCTGATATAATACTACCTCATACTCATTACCATCGCTGCATAGGGTGTGTGTATTGTATTGGCATCTCTGCATGCGTGTTTGCATGCTTGTGCGCTTGCGCGTGCGTGCGTGTATGTTCAGAGCTCTATCTAAAGAACTGGTGAATGGGGGAATCCAGTTTTTGCTATGCCCCGCCCATCTCTAGCTAAGCTAGAGACACACCTCGCTCGTATTGGGATTTCAAAATATTCAACAGCATGTTTATTAAATAGTAAAGACATACAATTCGTACAACAACTCATAGCAAGTCATCAATTAAAGATGCACATTCACAGAAAAATGACTGAATATAAAATTGTTTAAATTGTATACTTTTAGAGGCTTAAACCGTTGTCTTAGATATAATCGAACGAAATAAATCTTAACTTGGAATGATTTCATTACGTATAAATTATAATAATTTCTTTAAGTTGTGAATTTGAATTAGGGACCCATGCCTCTATTTCAATTTCGCAAGTAAAATTTTTTTATTAATTTATATGGAATTAAATCATCATATGTTAATATTAATTTTGTTTCATTACATCTAGTCACACAATTTAAGCCTCTAAATGTAAACAATTTTACCATTTTTACTTTCAAGCATTATGGTGTGTAGGCGTATATGCGCCGCTAAGCGTTAGTGTCGAACATATCTATGTCATTCATGACGTCATTGAGTTTTACATCATCCTACACGTCAAATAGTTGATTATGACGCAATATGATTGATGGATAAAAATGGAAAGGGCCATTATATTTGGCTCAAATTTTAGCACAACAAAGGCCTTTACCATGAAAGAGGATTTCGAGACATGGGCTGTGTTGCTGATAAAAAAAACCCACCCGGATCCGAATCGGATCAAATTCTGGATTTATGGACTTTACGGAATCGTGACTGATAATTGATGATGGACTAAGCGTTGGTGTATGAATTGTATGTCTATACCATTTAATAAAGCTATATCGATGCTGTTTAATATTTTAGCTGTTGCTGCCAGCAACAGCACCCAGTCAAATTAGTTTTAAAATATCCAACAACTTACCTGAATGTATAGTTTTCTTAACATTATTTGTCATGGAGTTCAGGGAGCGATCAACGCCAACATGGGCAACGCATGGGTGGAGCTTACACTGGGATTTTAGGCTAGAACCTATTTATGCACCAAAGACCATGGCAAAGCTTTCCTCTTACATTAGATAAAATGCTTTAAGAATTAAGGCTTCGAATATTAAGCTTTCGATTTCGAATAGAATCTCAAATTTATTGATATGCAATATAATTATTAAACCGACCGTTAATAAATTTCACTTATTTAGAATAACGAAAGCTGGTTCAAAGGTACTTAATTTTAGTAAATGTTGTTGATAGTGTTAATATTAAATGAGAATTCAGTGTTTTTAAGATATCAATAAATGCCCCCACCACACGCACCCCCACCCCAGCGCCCCTCCCTCCTCCAGAGCCCCTCCCACCTCCCAGTGTAAAGAAATCATATCCATGTGCATAATTATGCAAATGAAATGCTTTCGTTAAAGGCGCATATTCACAGTAAAATTTCTGAAAATAAAATTATTTAAATTATACACTTTTAGAGGCTTAAACTGTGAGCCTATATGTAATGAAACGAAATAAATCTTAACATATGATGATTCCACTCCATATAAATTAATATAATTTTTTTTAAGTTGCGAAATTGAATTAGAGGCACGGGTCCCTAATTCAAATTCACAACTTAAAAAAAATTATAATAATTTATACGTAAAAACTATAAAAATTTATTTTTCCTGAGTATCTTCTTGTCTGTGCTGTGTATTCTTTGATAAAGTGAGTTGTATGTAATAGTGACGCCCACTTTTTACGTGTCTGTATTCTTTCATAAAGTGAGTTGTATGTAATAGTGACGCCCACCTTTTACGTGTCTGTATTCTTTCATAAAGTGAGTTGTATGTAATAGTGACGCCCACTTTTTACGTGTCTGTATTCTTTCATAAAGTGAGTTGTATGTAATAGTGACGTCCACTTTTTACGTGTCTGTATTCTTTCATAAAGTGAGTTGTATGTAATAGTGACGCCCACTTTTTACGTGTCTATTCTTTCATAAAGTGAGTTGTATGTAATAGTGACGCCCAGCTTTTACGTGTCTGTATTCTTTCATAAAGTGAGTTGTATGTAATAGTGACGCCCACTTTTTACGTGTTTGTATTCTTTCATAAAGTGAGTTGTATGTAATAGTGACGCCCACCTTTACGTGTCTGTATTCTTTCATAAAGTGGGTTGTATGTAATAGTGACGCCCACCTTTTACGTGTCTGTTGAAACTGATTTGAAACTTTGGAACCTGAATTCTCAGACTCTAAATTTCTCGGCGCCATTGTTGCCCATGGCATTGCATGGCAGCCACAGTTGTCAGTCATATTAGTTTACAATTCGTACACTTTAGGGACAGATTTTTAGTCTCGTGAGGGAACTACCTCATTTTGATAGTGACTTCAGCTAACATGTGACGTAATTGATTATGATGTCAGGTAATTGAGTGACAGATCGGATCCATCAATTTATGGATCATGAAAAAAATGTCATTACAGACCGATGACCACTTAACACTTGGGTGTCATAATAACCATCTATTTAACCCGTTTATGACGAGTCAGTCATTCCCGTGGTACATTTTCAAAAATAGTCATCTGTTGGCCTGCAAATGGACATTCAATAAGTAAATGTTTTGATTGTTTAGTCATTAAATGGTTAGTGATTTCTGTTTAACTTTTACCACTCTGATGTCCAACTTTTAAATTTTCAAATTAAATTAAAAGATGAACTGGTGTTAATTTTTCAACAAATTTGTTGGAAGATGTCCACCAAAATTGTTGGAAAATGTTGAAAAATATACACCAGATTCCTCACTGTCGAACCAATAATGTGTGCGTGCGTGCGTGTGTGTGTGTGTGGAGGGTGTGTGTGCGTGTGGAGAGGTGAGGGTGACCTGATAGTGGTTATTGTCTGATTGCAGTATGCCACGAGGCAATTATTTCAATAGGCAATTACTCTGGATCTACTAAATATTTTGAAAACAATTTGACTGAAAGATGTTAACAGAGTTCAGTCAAATTGTTTTCGAAATAGTCGGAATATCCAGAGTTACACACCATCGAAAATGTAGTCTGCAGAAACCCGGGCAGGCAAAGTTAAAACAGGCGTCCTATGACCATCCGCCTCAAAGCATCCAAATGCAAATGTCGTTTATAGACAGATTTGACTGTATAAAGATTTCAAGAATTGGACAATCATCTGAAGTCCACGATCGTCCTAGAGACCGGTTGAACCGATGGACCTTTCCAGTTTTAGCTAGGCCCCGCCCATTTCTAGCGATCTCTGAACACCTTGACTATCAATTTCAAAAGTACTACACAGGTAAGCTGTTAAATATTTTGAAACTAATTTGACTGGGCGCTGTTGCTGCCTAAGGCAGCAACAGCGCCCAGTCAAATTAGTTTCAAAATATTCAACAGCATGTTTATTAAATAGCAAATAATTACAAAGACATACAATTTATACGTATCGGATTTGATGACGGTCTATATGGAACCCTTTGTGACGTAATGATTTCGACATCATCATACACGCGCTGTGCTAATTACGACGTCATACGAGGTCAGATGATGGATAGATACTCTGGAAAGGTGAATTTTAACCATGTGATCGATTGTAACATATGACCGATTATAACATGTGATTGAGTGTAACATGTGATTGATTGTACCATGTGATCGATTGTAACATGTGATCGACTGTACCATGTGATCGATTGTAAAATGTGATCGATTATAACTAGTGATCGATTATAACGTCTCCTCGTCTGCACTTAGCTCATGAATGGAGGAGTATTGGTCACAAACGAAAATTTCAGTCCGGTCTGTTCAGCGGTTCCGGAGACGTCAGTTTTGTGAAAATTGCGTCATCCAAGATGGCAGCAACAACTTCCAGGGAAATTAGTTTCAAAATATCCAACAGATTATTTCTTAAATTATTAAGAATCTGGCATACTTGCGACTTGGTTTGATTATCCTTGAACATGCTATAATTACTGCATTCAAAATAGGTAAAAAATGAGAACATGTTATGATCAATCATTAATTGATCATCGGTTAGTATATAAAATCAATCATCGATCACAAAAATAGTACCAATTCCCAACACTAATTGGCCCATTGGTTCTTGAGAAGACCTAGATTGAAGCTTCCCATTCTTTTCTTATAGGGCAAAGTTTGATATCACTTTAGCCCATGAAGATATTTCCGCAATTGTGTCCAATCCATTTATCATTTCAGTCTTTGTTGCGAAAAGTAGGTTATCTAAGCTAAATACCAGACATGCAAGACAACTCGCCCGATCATGTTATCTCAAACAAACTTCTTTCAGGCCCTGTCTTAGATGAAGCTTCTTGATTTTCAAACAAGTTAACGACCAGCTTGACCAGTGCTGTCAGTTCGCTTTATATACCGGTAGTAGGCCTAATTCAATAGGCGTATGCTCTAACCACGCCCACAACATTTTGACTCCTTTAGCGATGGTGTGTGATGTCATATAAGTGCCAATGCATTATGTTCTTTATTATGTAATATTCATCTTGTTGAATATTTTGAAACTATTTGACTGGAAGTTGTTGCTGCCTAAGGCATCAACAACTTCCAGACAAATTAGTTTCAAAATATTCAACAGCTTACATGTATGGTTGCTTTTATATTTTGTCAATCTATAGATGGCACCTCTATGAGTGAGGGCGTATACCGAGGCAGAGGAATCATGTGCTTCTACGAGTGCCTTGTGAATATGTGTGAACCTGGGAAAAAATGTAATGGAGTAATTATATTGAACGAGGTGGTGATTGGGCGACGTCTGGACTTGTCCATCCATCTGGCTATCACCATCCCCATGGATTATAAAGACTCTTGGGTAACTTCTCATACATGTAATCTACTCATCTGTGGATACTAGAGAAGATTGACTATACACGCAATGATTTATCTGACCTTGGTCAGGTACATGTAGTACAATAGGAACAAAATAATGCAGTGCCTATGTACCCGATAATGCAGGAAATGTCAATTTCCCTTTCTCCGAGATCTAACAATACTCACCATTCTGTTACTTCTGATATACAGCTGGCTCTGACAGCGGCTCTAGGACTATAGACTTAGAAAGCTTTACCGACTCCTGGGAACCGGGTACTCGGCTCCCAACTGCCGAGTACCCGTTTACCATAGAGCTCATATTGTTTGCATAGCCACCAAACAAGAGAAAACTATGGCTTGCCTCCGTGGGGCTGGGAGGCTGGGTCCGTAACAGAATGGTGAGTATTGTTAGATCTCGGAGAAAGGGAAATTGACATTTCCTGCATTCTCCTTCGATCAATACTCACCATTCTGTTACTTCTGATATACACCAGATTTGATCAGTAACCTGGTGGGAAGGGGCAAGCCATACATGCTAATTTTGCCCCTTGGAGAAAGATTTTAGACTTCAAACTTGACTAACGGAGACCTAAAAAGGACCGTCAAGTTTACGGAACCGAATCACATTCGCGTCACAGCTCCCCCCCCCTTTTTCCTCCTAAGAAAAGGGAGAGAACTAACGAACATGTATCTCGCCTAAAAACACCAATATGCCAAGAGGGTTAACTACTCCCTGCATATCGCTTGTATTAGCCTGGGAATGAGCATGAATATATACGATGAATGAACATGATACATATACATAATACAAAAAACTCTCACTTGTTGAATTACCTTATGATAACAGGACTTCAGACGTACCGCCTACAACCATTCACCGGTTCGGCCATCAGTGACACAATCTGGTTGACATCCTCTCGCCTGACCATGCCTGCTTTAGGTTCTTTTCTTACCGAAGTGAGAAAAGGGGAAAAGCAGTGTGGTCACTAACTATCGTTTCAAAAACAGCTAAAGCGAGTGGATTGGCTGAGTCTGACACATCCCTCATATAGTAATCCGTGAATGAGGACTCACAGTGCCATTGTGCAACGGCCATGATGTCCTATAACGGAACACCATTGTAAAGGGCGGTCGAGGCGGCTATTCCTCTGACATTGTCTGCCCTTACGCCTTGCACCTGGTGCCCAGTCGCCATCTCGTGAGTAGTCTGAATGCATTCGACCACCCAACGAGAGATAGTATCCATGGATGCGGCGCCATAAGACTTTTTATGGCAGATCCACAGATGTCTATCGTTCGACCGTAACGAGTCAGTCCGTTTCTTGTACTTAGTCAAAGCACGGACCGGGCACCAGACACTGGCATCACGATCAAACCTAGTTAACTTCGGTATAATGATCGGTTTGCCGGGATATCTCAAAGATTGGTTCTTTGACATAACCTCTGCTCTTGGCAGAAGACGCAGACCTTCTCCAGACAATAAATCGGTTCCTCTCTGCCGAAAGCGCATGGATCTCACTGCGCCTTCTAGCTGAGGAAGCTGCCAATAGAAAAACCGCCTTTAGAGTCAAATGCTTTAGACTAGCCGAACGCAACGGTTCGAAAGGGTGCTTGGCCAGTACATTAAGCACTAAAGATAGACTCCAGGCTGGAATGACTACCGGTTGTCTCGGTCGGAGATTGCTCATTCCCTCAACATCACATTTAACTGGGCCACCTCTGGACTATCCCTGTTGGCTAGACAAGGGATAAATGATGCCAAAGCTGACTTGTATCCAGCAACTGTGACGGGAGCTAGTCCTCAAAAGAACAGCTCACAGAGAAAGTCTGCTATTTGCTGATAGTGGATTGAAAGGTATCAATACCCTTTTCTTCACACCAGTCTGCAAATCTGTTAACCTTGTTGTTATATGACTTGAAGGTTGACCTACTTCTCGCAGCCGCGATGAAATCAGCAGCCTGTCGAGAAAAGCCTTCCGACGTGGAACGTTGTTTGATAACATCCACGCAGTCATTGAACATCTCGGGACGCTCGTGTAGGAAGCGTCCCTTGGCCTGGGAGATTATGTTCGGAATCTCGGGCAACTGCACAGGATTTTCCACCAGCAGATCTAGAAGATCCGTGAACCACGCCCTGCTCGGCCAATACGGCGCTATTAGCAGGACCAGACACGGTTCCTCCCTGACCTTCACCAAAACCTTCGGTAGAAGAATGGTGGGTGGGTACGCGTAAGCGTGCATCCCTCTCCAGCTTATCGCCAGAGCGTCTGTATCGACGGCATTTGGATCTGTAATCGGCGAGACATATGTCATGATTTGAGCATTTTCCTTTGTGGCGAACAAGTCCACGTTGGGTTTGCCCCAATGCTCGAAGATCCGTCGCAGAACTGGAGGGTTGAGGGACCATTCTGTTGGCAGGATTCTCTGTCTGCGAGACAAAGCATCCGCCAGAATGTTCAATCGGCCAGGAATACGAGCTGCTTTCAAAACAACCGAGTAATTCCTGTACCATTGAATCAAGTGCCACACCCTGATACACAGAGTGGGCGACCTGGTCCCGCCTTGGCGATTTATATATGATACTACTGTCGAATTGACCGACCGTATCAATATCACCTTGCCCCTGATCATCGGAAGGAACTCTTCCAACGCCAGTTCCACTGCCATCATTTCCAACAGATTGATATGCAGCTGACTCTCCGGAAGAGTCCATGTGCCCGAGACCTGGTTCTCCCAGGCAGGCACCCCACCCTTCCAGCGATGCATCCGTGTAAACGGACAGCTGGGGTTGGGGTAGGTGCAGCGAAACCCCTATTAGGAGATTCTGACGCTGTTTCCACCATAGCAGATGCGATATTATCGGCTCCAAAACTGGCACCAGTTTTGACAGGGGTTCTGTTCTCTGTTTCCACAGAGACATCAGATACAACTGGATAGGTCTTCGCATTAGAGCATCGTACGGGATAACCTGCTCCATGGAGACCATTATGCCCAGCATCTGAAGGAACCGCCTCGCCTTGAATGTGGTTTCCCACTCGAAAACTCTTGAGGATGGCTAACAGAGACACCACTCTGGGCTCTGATGGGTAAACCCTGCCCTCCTCAAGGTCGAATCGCATCCCCAAATAAACGAAACGTTGAGTGGGCGTCAACTCGGATTTCTCCTCGTTGACTATGCAGCTTAGATCTGAAAGTAACTTCAGAGTCAGAGCAGTATCCACGTTCAACCTGGCTGCCGAGTCTGCCTTAAGCAGCCAGTCGTCTATGTAGGTGTGTAGCGCCACGTTCTCTTTTCTGAGAAACGCTGTCACCGCAAGGACCACTCTTGTGAAAACCCTCGGAGCTGTCGACAGGCCAAACGGGAGACTGTAAACTCCCATACTTGACTCTGAAACGCAAATCTCAGAAACCTGTGCCAACTCCGATTCATAGGAATGTGGAAATATGCATTTTTTCAGATCGATCGATACACACCACATTCCTTTCCTCAATCCCGCATTACCGACCTCGGCATTTCCATCTGGAACCGAGGCGTATGGCTAAACCAATTTAATGGCCTGAGATTGAGTATGGGTCTCCATCCCCCTGTGCTCTTGGGGACAAGGAACATGTTTGAATAGAAGCCTGGAGTGTTTCGATTTGCTGGATTTATTGCTCCTTTCAGAAGCAAACCCGACACTTCCTTTTGAACGGCTTCTAACTTGTCTGGCTCCCTTGGTACGGGTGTCCAGACAGGTGCCAAAGACAGATTTTGTGGTGGAAAGTCCCACCACTCCGGCATGTAACCCTGGGATAACCATCCCAGGACCAGACTGTCTGACGTCACACCTTGCCAGGCCTCGACGAAACGTATGAGCCTTCCACCCACCATAGACGCCTCGACGTCTAACGGGGTTGTCCGGCTCGCAGTCCGCCCCCCCCCACACTCTTTCTTAACGAGAGAGAGAGAGAACCATTTCGTTCTAGGCACGACGGGTATAACTGGCACCACTGTTCCTGTCACACAGGCGCGGTCCAGGCGGATATGAAGGGAGCTTTCGTACCCTCAGGTACGCTTCGGCCCCTTCTGTCCGCCCTTTGAGGCCTTACCCTTACCCTTCCCCTTGCCCTTCCCACCTCTAGGGCGGTCAGGAGCAACATTGGGGAGGGTAGGCGCCTCTACAACCTTCCTGGGCTTCTTCGCCGGCGGCGGCTCTGAAACCCCAGCTGAAGCAGAAGTCGCAACAGGCCTAGCTTTCGCCTTGCCTTTATGCTTCTTCTGCTCCTTTGAAGGTTGTCCCGTTAGCGGTTTTCCCACAGGCCCTAGTGCATGCGCTTGTCGCACTAGCTCTAGCTGTAGGTTTACCGCTAACCGATTCTGCGCGATACTGGCGGTATCCTCTAAGATGGCCCACGCTTGGCCACCGAAGATGCTAGGCCCTGTCAGGGGTGTCCCAAGGAGACGCTCCCTGACTGCCGTAGCCGGACGCATATGGTCAATGACCATTTGCCTCCTGGATTTCGTCACACGCGCTTGCACCCTTGCCAATGCGTCCATCGACAGCACCAGGCCGTCATTGACACATGAAAGCGCCACAGGTGGCACAGGGTGGCCTGCCCCGCTTCAGCCCACACCGACTGAAGGAGACGATAAGAGTGGTTGACAGCGCTCATCGCTGCACTCACACCCTCATCGCATAGGGACAGGACTTCTTCCTGGTGTACCTGAGACTTGTCCACAAGTGCCGGACCGAGGTGACCCGGCACGGCACTCTGGACGCCCAGTACCCATCGGTCACTCCGTGACCGACGGGACTACACCATACCTGTCGTATTCCCCCCGCGGAATACGACATCTTGCCCGCACCTCCCTGGAGGCCGCAGGGAGCTGACCCTTGGTCATCAGTTGTTTGCTATAAATAGCATCCAACCATTCTATGAACCGTGGATCCAGTCCCACTGACTGGATCCGGGCCGCGGGCAAAATCCCCGTCCTGATCGACGCAACCGACGGACGGGGCGCATCTTCATCGGCCGTGGCCGAAACCACAGACGGGTCAACCCTGGCTAGCCACGCCAGAGCATCTGACCAATCTACCTCCGATGAAGACACCCCCGCAAACACGTCACCCGTTGACGTGCTCACGGGTCTGCCAGCCACGGCCTCCCAGCAAGGAGCCACGGCTGACACGCCAGGCACTCCGGTACCACACGGTTCCGCCGCCACCCCATGAAACACTCCGGTCCATGGGGTAGGTCCACACGGAAAACCGTACGGACCCGTAGCAGTCGCGGAACCATAGCCGGACACGGGCGCCCACGGCACCCCACGTCCGACTGCCGGACCAGGCGAGATAGGTGAGTACCACGCCCGGCCCGGCACACCCGTTCCCATGACGGCTGGTGCCAAACCAAGCCGCACGGAACCGGTGCACGGTAACGGATTTGCCTCAGCCACAGGCGGAGCCGCTGACCTGGCTTGCGCCAAACCAGACAAATGGAGGCCGGTTCCGTCTAGGACGGAATCAACCTCCATATTCTCCACCTGCGGCTTCACGGGCCGCAGCAACCTCTCCTCCTCGGCCTCCTCGTCTTCAGACTCCGAAGAGTCGTCACTAGACGAGTCAACCGTGGAACCGTCCTGGCGGACGGCTCCCACACCTGACGGACCGGCCACCGCTACTGGACCACCCGGAGGTGGCCGCAGAGAAACAGAAACCCGTCTGGCCGAAGCCAGACGGGACTGCCAGGGGGCCGTACGAGACGGCCCCCTCGGTAACCAGTCCAGAATCCTGTCCGAGGACAGGATCCGTACCAGGCATGGGGAGAAACTGCCCCCCAACCTTTGGTAGCAGGGACGACACCAGCGTGGTCAGAACGCTATGCAGAAAAACCCTGCAGAGCCGGACCAAACCACGCCGGCGGTGCCATCTCCGCCACCTCCAGCTGGGGATGTGGAGCACCCGCACCGGCCGAACCGGGCGCTCCACGATTTACTCTCGGACCGCCTGACCCCGCGTCAGACCCAGCCAAGTCCTTCTGGGCAAGGAACTTAACCATCGTTTCGACGGACCACACTGCACAAACATTACACCTATGATCTATATTACACAGGGCACACATAAAACAGACATGGTCCTTGAACATTACACGGACAAACTTATGGCAGTCGTCACATGATGGCGGGGCTGGCTTGGCCTATAAAATAAGCACAAACCTACAATAAACAAGCGGAACGAGACCCGGATGGAAGGCAGACAATTAATTTTCAAATAATTTGACTCATAAATTAACCGTAACCTCCCCGCACCCCACCCCGCCACGTTACAACAACGATCGCATTGATTATGACGACAAGTACGCGGCGGGCACAACACACCCATAATAGATCCTCCAGGATGTGTAACGGCTCCAGGAATCATATCGCATAGCATTCAGGGTATATTTACTAATCAATATAAATTATACTCCTAACGAACGCAGCACGATATGTGAAGAAAACAACAAAATGTATAACAAAACTGCTGTCTCACACGGTAAAACCGCAGACCACACATCTACTCAAGAATTTTGAAACCACCGATCATTGCAAACCGATCGTGATCACACGTAAACTTGATCATTCTAAAGTTTCCGGTACCATTTTTAGTACGCAGCACCCAGAATAAGATGCGCGAATTAATGAAAAATTTTTCTTCACATAAACATCCGAGCGACCGGGTGTGACGTCACCCGCTCGGATTCTACGGAGAACGACGTCAGCCGATATTCGTGTTAGAAATACCGTAGCAAACACCTATTTTCATATCTGCCGATCGCCTGTTGGGGTTTAAGAAGGCGATCGTCTGGCATATATCGTTGTTAGCACACGTCCCAGATTCTATGGGGACAGAAATTGGAACATGCGACACAACGAAATTTAGAGACCTAAGTCTTTTAACTATGGATAATAAAGAACAATACAACCTGGTTTTCTTGGGCGGTATTCTCCATAGTCCTTAGTTAATCCTTTCAGAACACACAAACTATCACTGATTAAAGACTTAGATTATTTTAAAACACTAAAATCCTTAATGCAAAAAGCATGTATTGCTCTTGTCGCTATGCAAACAAGAATGAGCTCTATGGTAAACGGGTACTCGGCAGTTGGGAGCCGAGTACCCGGTTCCCAGGAGTCGGTAAAGCTTTCTAAGTCTATAGTCCTAGAGCCGCTGTCAGAGCCAGCTGTATATCAGAAGTAACAGAATGGTGAGTATTGATCGAAGGAGAATGGTACATCTGCCTTTAGGATGCATGCACGCAAGCCCGCCCACCTGCCTGCACACACACACACATTCACAAGCTTACACATCTTCACTCACACATGCACGCGCGCACATACAAAAGCTTACATGCACGCACGCACACACACACATATATATATATATATATATATATATATATATATATACAAAATCAACACAATATTCAAGCACAGGGTTTATCACATTGTATTTCATTTTCAGTCATAACTGCAATAATGATAATAATAAACTTATAATTCCATAATAAATTATAATAATCCATTTAAAAGTATTAGATACTTAACCATTTAATAGTCAAGCTGTCCAAAATCGGCCTTCTGCAATGGTCTTGGGGAATGTCCATTAGCAGACCAAGAGAAGACTATTTTTGAAATTTTACCACTGGAATGAGTGGCTCGATAAATGAGCCAGTCATTCCAGTGGTAAATTTTCAAAAATAGTCTTCTCTTGGCCAGCAAATGGACATTCAATACGCAAATATTTTGTTATTTTTGACAAAATTTATGCTTTTATAGGTTAAACCTAGTAAATGCATACTTAATATTATTAGTAGTGATACAATATACAATACCAATTACTATGAAGTCCTATAGTATCGAGGTGACAGCTAATCACAAAATGTGTCACAAAAGCAACAACAGCAAGCAGAGATGGCTGACCCTCGACCTACATTTTTTGTCATATTGTAAAAGGTCATATTTTCCAGAATTGTTTTGATTTCCCCCGAAATTTTTCAGATTTTCAGGATTTTATTTTAGATCAGTTCAGATTTTTCCGAATCATACCCAATGTTGGCGAATTCCCTTTCATGTGTTAAAATCTTAGCCAAATCAGACAAGCAGTTTCCAAGAGACTATATTTACAGATCCAGAATTTGATCCAGATCTAGGTTCATATATCCGGATTAAGTCCAACATACGGAAATCTATTGCACGGCAAGTTCCTTCGGTGTGTTAAAATTTTTAAGGTAAACTGGATAAGTTATTTTTAAGATACAGGCCTAGTTCCAGACAGGCAGGCAGGCAAATAGCATGACAGAAAGACAGGCGTGTTCACAATACCTTTCTACTTCCTTACGGGAGAGGGGGAAGGGCGGGGAGGGGGGGGGGAGGAAGAGTAATCAATAAGATTTTTGGCAGTATTTAATACTAAAAGAATAAATACTAAAGGGAGATAATCTTCAGCTATATCTGATTAAATATTGCATGATAACCATTAACCTCCCTTGAGTAGAAAACTTATTTCATAAATATACAAGGTATAGTCAGAGTGGTGGGCTTTTAGTTATGACTTTAAGGTGTGAAGAAGGAAATGATTTTCAACGAACTAAAACACACAATGACTGATTGGTTTATATGACAATTACTGTCTAACCTTTTAACACTTGAATATGTTCAAGAAAATTTCAATTTCTTTATAGAAAATGAGTTCAACATGTCCATTTGCAAATCAAGACTATTTTTTGAAAATTTACCACTGGAATGACTGGCTCGGTTATGAGGGTTAAAGGGTTACGGGTCAAGCAAGACAACAATACCCTCCTCAGTGGTCTTGATAAATATTCATTTGCAGACCAAAAGATAACAGAGCCAGTCATTCCATGGTAAATCTTCAATCCTGCAATGACCATCAAATGATTACCGTAAATGAAATCAGTTGCAGTCGTCTTAAGGAATGTCCATTCACAGGCTAAAAAAAGAATATTTTTGATATTTTACCACTGAAATAACTGGCTTGTTTATTGAGCAAGATAGATAAGCCAGTCATTCCAGTGGTAAATCGTCTTCTCGTGGCCTACAATTCACCCTTTACTGAGCCGAAATTTCAACTTTCTTGCTAAAACGGTTAAATGAAATGTGTTAACTTTGAAAATGTGTTGCCGAAATCAACTGCAACTACAACCGGAAACTTTGTATTCAAGAATACCAAGTGCACATGCACTTTTGCTGTGACATAAAATTACAAATGTAATAAATTTGACCAACAAACTGACTGACCAATGGAATTACGTGTACGATAGATGTGCATCGCAGCTAAACCAGTTTATAGCTTGAAAATAATCAAATGCTGTATAAACCTGATTATCTAATGATAAAGAAAACTAAGATAAAACTTGGTAATGGATTACTCAATTCATATCATACAGTATCGCTCTTAAACAAACTAGATAGTTTCCAAAACACAAACATGTTAGTACAATTTTAAACATGATGTTAGAAATTCTCAGTTGAATATTTTGGACTTAATTGGATTGGGAAGACATTGATGCCAAAGGCAGCAATGTCTTGCAATTCAATGGAACTTTACAGTTTTAGCCATGCCCAGCCAACCGTTAGCTAAGCTCCAACCATACTACGTCGTTTTGGGATTGATCGATCCCCGAATACCCTAACTATCAATTTCCTGAAAACTATACAGGTAAGCTGTTGAATATTTTGTAACTAATTTGACTGGGTGCTGTTGCTGCCTATGGCAGCATGGCAGCAACAGCGCCTAGACATACAGTTCAATGTCATTCATTATGATGTCATCCTACATACAGGTCACGTAGTTGATTATGATGTCATATGATGGATGGATAAACTGGAAAGGTGAATTAAGTTCAAGATATTCAAAAGAACGTTTTACTTTATTTTGGAAACAATTTAAGTTCTTTCTGAGCTGTATTGCACATTACTTAACCCTTTAACTGATTCAAACCAGAAACGACAAATTCTTTACGACGTAGCGAGTATTCTGTTAAAAATATTAAAACTACGGCAGCAACAGTACCCAGTAAACTTTGTTTCAAAATATTCAATAACTTGATTTTGAGACACTGGAATTTCAATGGTTAAACCGTCACTCCGATATCAAAATTTTTAATTTTAAAATTGAATTAAAAGATGAACTGTGTTCATTTTTAACAAATTTCGTGGAAGATGTTGGTCATAGAGTTGCTGTCATAGACAGAAACAATGTCCATTAAAATTGTTGGAAAATGTACGGTAGTTTCTTTGCTATTACCACAGTAAAAGATAGAATATTGACATCGTCAACACTCAAATCAGCCCAAAACAGCTTCTGTTGTGCTCTAGAGAAATATCTATCTGTAGAGCAAGAGAAGACAATTTTTCAAAATTTACCACTGGAATGACTGGCTCGATTACCGAGCCAGTCATTCCAGTGGTAAGTTTTCAAAAATAATCTTCTTTGGTCTACAAATGGACATTTTCAATGAAGAAATTGTAATTCTCCTGAACAAATTTGACGGTTAAAGGGTTAGGGTACCAGACATTAGGTCAATTAATTAATTAATTAATTATTTCATAATTAACATCAACAGCAATAACTAGCAGTTCAGGAATCTGAATAGTGTGTGTGAAGCGTATGTACAATTCTAAATCAGGGTTCGTACATTTTCCTACTCTGTGAAATTCCATGACTTTCCATGACCGAAAAATTTAAAATCTATTACCTAATGGTCACGAGCCCTCAAGTTAGAAACTTCTAAAAATAGATGCATTCAGATGACATCTGATGCATTTACATGTTGTCATAGAAATTCAATTTGTATACACATGTTGCATAACTTTTCACAGTACTTAGTGGTTTTCTGATTTTTCAAGACTTTTTCATATCTTCTATGAAAATGTCAATTTTTTCAGGTTTTCCCAGCATGGAATTTTAATATTCAAATTCAATGACCCGTACGAACCCTATACAATTATCGTCTAAATGACTATCACATTTGTAATACCATCACGATTACATGATCCACCAGTATGAGAAGCAGTGATTAATATAGATTAACACCAAATACAAAAATACATTTTTAACTTGAAGCAATAACAAATTTTCTGTACAATTCATTCCACAATTACTTATCATAGTATCAGTGACAATGGACATTTCCATTTTTTAGCTATGCCACACCCATCTCTAGCTAAGCTCCACCCACACCTCGCTCGTGTTGGGATCGATCGATCTCTGAACTCCCTGACCATCAATTTCCAGAAAACAATACAGGTAAGCTGTTGAATATTTTGAAACTAATTTGACTGGGCGCCTATGGCAGCAACAGCGCCCAGTTAAATTAGTTTCAAAATATTCAACAGCATGTTTATTAAATAGACATACAATTTGTACAACGTGTCGTACTATTAAGAGTTAAAGACAGTCCATATAGAATCATTTATGATGTAGTCATCCTACACTCAGCTTAGCTGAATATGACATCATATGACGTCATTACTCTGGAAAGGTCCATTCTTGATGTATGAGTGAGTATTGTCCATGTCATTGAGACTAATGTCTAAAATTGGTAAATTGTTAAAATAGAAACAAATCTCACAGTAAAGCAAATCTAATTTATTAGAAACATGATTACATATATACTAACTTTTTAATCATATTCATATTTCAAACGTTAACAATTAAAATTTATTTAAATGTCATGTTTAAGGCAGATTAGCGCACTTTGTTTGTTGCTACACGAAAACGATCGCAAATAGCTGCTACAGTACAGTTTGTAAATAAGTTAACATGTTTCTAAAATAAAATCATGTTAGCTAGTATAATTTTGAACATTATGTAACAAATGTTCTGCTGGATATTTCGAACATAATTTGAGTGGAAACCATTGCTGCACAGCAATGGTTTACAATCAAATTATGTTCAAAATATTCAACAATATGTTTTATTGTTTGAGAAAGTTATTGTGCGCCTTACTGTACACATTCATATCTATCAGTATTTGTGGAAAGTTGAAATGTTGCAGAGTATTTGAACAAAACACTGATGTGGGCCAGATGTCTCAATTCACTTGATAGACAATATGGCTTTCGTGATGACGTGTACTTATTTGCACAAAATTTGCAGTACATTGTACAAGGAGGCTATTTTTACAAATTTACCACTGAAATGACTGGCTTGTCATGGGGCAGTCATTCGAAGGATTAATTTTCAAAGATAAATTTATATAAGCCTGTAAATGGACATTTACTAATGCTCGAATTTGTTCAAAAAATTTAAGTTTTCTCATAAAAAATGTTCATTTGCAGACCAAGAGAAGACTATTTTTTTTAATTTACCACTGGAATGACTGGCTCGGTTATCGAGCCAGTCATTTCAGTGGTAAATTAAATAAAATACTCTTCTCTTGGTCTGCAAATAGACAAATTCCCAAGACCACTGCAGATGCCGTTTTTGGCTGATATAAATGTTAAATGGCTAAATTTAGTCACGATAAGCCAAATATTTGATCAATGACTGTCTATGCCTAATCAAATTACCTCCAAAATATTCAACATAAGATTTTTAACAACCTGTTCAGACCTACACTAACTAGCACGTGTTTCTGTGTGAAGCTTATTTATTAGCAGTAGCTTATGACACATTATACATATGTCGTAAACCAATATACCAACCCATGTAAATTACGTGTATGGCGCATCCCGCAGCCAGAAAGAATATTAATATTTATGCAATAACAAGCTTGATGTACATGTATGTATAACAAACAGACATGTTTAACGTCTGACTGCTGCAAGCATCAGACAATAATTTCAATGGGCAATTAGCCACCAACAACTTTCAGTCAAATTGTTTTCAAAATATTCAGCAGGTCCAGAATTAAACCCCATGGAAAATGCCGCCTGCAGAAATTCAGCTGGCAGTCCCTTATCTAACTTCAAACAGGTACATGTACATAATTCAATTTAACACTAACCCTTTAGTGGTCATACTGGTCAAAAACGGCATCTGTTATGGTCTTGTGGAATGTCCATTTACAGGCCAGGAGAATAGAATTTTTGAAATTTTACCACTGGAATGACTGGCTCGATAACCGAGCCAGTCATTCAAGCGATACATTTTCAAAAACTGTATTCTATTGGCCTGTAATTTAACATTCAATACGCAGATATTTAAATTTTGTGTCCCAAACTTGACCATTAAAGGGGTAATGGCCAAGCCAGCCAATACCAGACCCCGCTGTAGTCTTGAAGAATGTCCAATTGCCAGCCAAGAGAATAGTTTTTAAAATTTTACGACTGCCATATCTGGTGCAATAAAAAAAGCCAGCGATTCGAGTGTTAGATGTTCAAAAATACTATTTTCTTGGCCAACAAATGAAAATTCAATAAGCACAATTTTTACTTTCTTGACCAAATTTGACAATTAAATGGTTAACATTGAACTTTAATAAACACTCAAGACTAGTATCACCTATTGGAAAATATAACAGCCCACTTAAAGCTCTGGTGTAACAAGAAATTGGTAAGCTGTTGCAGATGACTATTTTACTACTTTATGTACACTTCAATCCTTTCATGCTAAAGACAGCCAAAGACAGCCTCTGTAGTGGTCTTGCGGAATGTCCATTTGCAGCACAAGAGAATACCATTTTTGAAAATTTACAACTGGAATCACTGGCTCGGTTATCGAGTCAGTTAATCGAGTAGTAAATTTAAAAAAAATAGTTTTCTCTTAAGACTGCAAATGTATATTTAAAAAGCAATATTTTGATTTTCTTGACAAATTTTAGACATTAACGGATTAAATAGCAACACAAACAGAGAGCACTAGGGTCACATCGGGAACACCATTTTTGAAAATTTACAACTGGAATGACTGGCTCGGTTATCGAGTCAGTCATTTGAGTGGTAAATTTTCAAAAATAGTTTTCTCTTAAGATTGCAAATGGACATTTAAAAAGCAATATTTTGATTTTCTTGACAAATTTTAGACATTAACGGGTTAAATAGCAACACAAACAGAGAGCCCTAGGGTCAAGCACACTAAATGAAGCACTCTTGTGTAATCTAATTAAAATAAAATATTACATATAATTGTAAATTAATCTTCCTTAATTTCCATGAGATTTATGGAGCGCCGTCATCGCATGAATGATTTTGCTGTGGCATGATGTCATTTCACATGACTGACTTTTAGGTTAGCCCTTTCACCGACAAATACCTGAAAAAGCATCTTCTTTACGATATAAAGCTTATTATATTGACTATTTTGAAATTAATTTGACTGGAAGCTGTTGCTGCCCCCGGTTAAATTCATTTCAAAATATTCAACAGTACCAGTATTTCTGTATGGTAGCATTGAAAATGAGATATGGAAAATTTACCAGTGAAAGGGTTGATAACTGACAGCTCATAACAGCTGATGCAATCCACCTTCATAACTTTATTAGACAGCATATTCTACTAATCTGAAATCATGAGATAACCTAAATTGCCATTGATTGATGAGTCACACGATTACATCATAACGTTAATTTTATGTGGTTGTGAGAAGCGATGATTTCAACCAAAAATTTCAATATTGAAAGAGGTCATGAAATCTGTCATTTTTTTCATTCATAAAATATGATAAAAGTTATTAGCATATTGTTAGCATAATTTACATTTGTAATTCATACTTGTGTTCTCCTTCAACCACATGTAACACACAGCTTCCAGTATTTGTAAACACGCATCTCATGCAGATTACGCATTATTTATGGGTACTCACAAACTTTACGGTACAGTTCAACTCAAACCTGTTTTAAAATGGAAATGAAAAGTTTTCACTGAAAACATTTCACTTGTATCACGAACCTTTTCAAAACAAAACATTATTTCCTGGCATAAAATAAACTTATTTCTTCTTTGACAAAGAAGTGCCACATGTTCATTCGTTACAATGATAATTATAGAAATAAATATTTAACTTAATTAATGCAGGACACTAATCACATCATTGACTAGTACATGTATGTAAGTAATTTGCTGTTAATTAACTACCAATTATAATTCATCAATCCCTCTGTAGTATCGATCTATCAATCTGACATCATATGACATCATAATCAAGTAAGTGGAATGTAGGATGACATCATAATCATTAAGTCATAAATGATTCTAAATAGCGACATGTCGGATGCCTCCATTCCATCGAACCATAAGCGAGTCACTTGACGTCATAGTCATGATAATGAGTGGCGGTGTAGTAAGTGACGTAAGCAGAGTAATTTTTGCGTATTTCATGTATTTAGACATAAATCTCTCGTGAGATATTCATGTTTATGACGAAATTTGCCATACTCATTACGATGTACATTGGCTTGGATGCGCTACACTACAGCTAATTAACGCTTTACCGGTCAAATTTGGTCGAGAAAATTGAAATATTTGCTGATTGAATGTCCACATTGCAGGCCAAGTGAGGACTATTTTTGAAAATTGACCACTGGTATGACTGGCTCATTTATCGAGCCAGGCATTCCAGTGGTCAATTTTCAAATATAGTTTTATCTTGGCCAGCAAATGGACATTCATCAAGACCATTGCCGGCATCACCATTAAAAGGGTTAAGTCTTCAAAACATAAACAGAAACACGTTAGTTACTACAACAATTTTGAACACGATGTAAGAAATGTCCTGTTGAAAATTTTGGACTTAATTTGAGTAGAAGTCATTGCTGCCTTTAAAAAATTAGGATAAAAATATTCGACAGTGTGTTTTATTTTGTTTTGGAAACACGTTTTAAAGCTATTTCTGAGCTGTACTGTACATGTGTCAGCATAATGAAATCTAACATCTTAAAGGACAAAACAGACAGAGGCGCCACGCGGTAAACGACATATGCTAATTTGACTTCAACGTATTTCTGATAAGCAAAACACACTGGAGAGGCACACGGTGCAGTGTATGTAGAGCGGCACGCGGCATAGATCGCTTCTGAAGTGGTTTTTACAGTGTGCCGCCTGCTTCCGCGTGGGAAATTCCTGATCCGTGATGTCACATGAGATAAATTTCAACTTAAATACCACGATGTTGGACTGAAGTCGCCGAAGTCGAGCAGTAATTGATTTCAATCAAATTATTTTCAGAATATACAGAGTAATATTTCTCACATAATGTAACATCTGTAAAATATTTTATCAAGCCTACATGTATGTGACCGAAATTGGCTGTGGGGGCTGTCTTTTTATAACGTGAAATGTTTAGAAAATTCATCCTGGGACAGGGATTCTCGAAAAACTGACGTGTTCCGCCCTCCCCAGTGTGTTTTAAATTTGGCGCTTCGACTGCTGCGTGCGCCGCCTGCGCCTCAGTCTGTTTCCTCCTTCACCTTTAACATGTGTTTAACACTCATGGTCAAGATTATTTAGAATTAATTTATGCATAGACCATTTTTTGAAAATTTACCACTGGGCTGACTGGCTCGTGCATAGTGTTCGTGGTAAATTTTTTTAATTTATCCTCTCTTGGTCTGTAAATAAATATTCCTCAAGACAACTGCTGAGGTTGGTTATGGCCGGCTTGACCATTAAAGAGTCAAGCGCATATATCCGACCATTGTGAATAACATACAATAGAGCTCATACATAGCTTAAATATGTTTGTAAATCCTTTAAGTGTCAAAATTCTTTTTTAATTTAAATTTTCTCATAGAAAATGTCAAATTGCAGACCAAGAGAAGATACATGTATACTATTTGGAAATTTATCACTGGCATGACTGACTCGTTTATCGAACCAGTCATTCCAGTGACAAATTTTCAAAAATAGTGTACTCTTGGTCTCCAAATGGACATTTCTCAAGACCACTACAGAAGCCATTTTGGGCCGATCTGAGTGTTAAAGGGTTATACCAAAATAAAATGTATCGATTGTTGAATATTTTGAAAATAATGGGATTGGAAGAGCTGTACAACTATATGACTCAAATTTGCTACTCGGCCATATCAACTAAGACACTAGAATCTATATCAGATACACTTGCGTCATATCTATGATTGTTACTGGATGAATCCATTTCTGATATAAATGATGCGTCATTATCCAATATCGATGTATCAGTTCTAAAGGAAGAGTTACTTCCCTTGAATGAGTTCGTACTACTACTAGTACTACTATTTCTATTTCGAGAATTGCAGCTCTCTGGTTTATGTACGGCATCTCTACTTAATGTTGGCTCAGATCTCCGGCTCGGTCTGGTGCGCAATTTCTCAACCTTAGGATAGTAGCCTTTTCTAGTAAAGAGTACCGTCATTTGGTCAAATGGTACATACGGACGAAGGTCGAACCTTCGCGGAGAATTCCGAGTTGAAATATTGAATCCAGGATTGGTGCTACTCGTAATCGTACTAGTACTGTCACTCTGCTTTGCTGGGGAAGATGGTGGCTTCGTCGACGACGACACATTAGGTGACGCTTGATTATGCGCATCTGAAGGCAATATTTCCATTGAAATTGAAGAACTATTTGCACATGTTGAATTAGTTACGGGTTTACGTAATTTGTTAGAGTGAACATGTTTAGACAAGGTGCTATAGGTTCTGGTTGATTTAGACATGCCATGACCATACAACTGCTGACTCATCGTTTGTTGCTTTTTCTGTGCTCGTACTATTGACGCCACCCTGCTTAGGTCTGTCACATTTTGATCCATTTCCGCTTCACTAGTCAAGACCACATTGTGAATTCGGAATACGTGACTCTTACACTCTGAGCGGTTGTAACATTTATATTGACAGTGGTTACACCGAAAGCGCTTCCAGCCGAGATGTCGAATTGCATGACGGCGCAAATTGGAAACACATTTAAACCGCAAGCCGCAGTTATTACATAAGAGCTGGCGTTCATTCACAATGCCATCAATTTTCTTACTATCCAAGCAACGGGGCCTGGTGCTTTTATTTGTGTTTTCCACAACATACACACGATTTGATCGCACTCGCTCAGCCGGTTGCCCCGGTGACTTGGACACCCAAATCTGCTCTATCATCTGAACTTTGGGACTCTGTTTGGAACCGGACATACACGGTGCTTTTGATGTCCCACTTTTAACAGTTGCAGGCAAATCAATAATACCTGTCAGTGGGGATTTTTTCAATTGTACGGGTTCTGATGACAAACAGTCCCCACGAGCATCATCAATTTTATCAGGATATGCACTGTCAATATCATTAGGACTTAAGCTAGCAGTGTTGGTCATGCTGCTATCCTCATTCTTCGTACCGAAACATGTATCAGGATTCACATCCATTCGACCACCATTCACGTAAGATGTATCTAGATGTACCTGAACTTCATCTACATCATTGTTGTCTATATTAGCATCACTGGGGACAGTGGACACTTGCGGCAGTTCATGACATTTATTTCTTTGCTCTGTGTTTTCATCCTGTGATTCTTCTACTACCTGTTTGTCCGTCCTCTTCACACCCTTAACATTTCTAGGACGTGTTTCGCAGAACCGTTTATGCGAGTTGAGACTAGATTTGGATTTAAATCTCTTGTTACAATAATAGCAAATAACTCCTTTAAAATCATTAGTATTCTCTGCTAAACTACCACCTTGTGTTATCTCCCCTGCCCGAGACTTATCAGTGGTATCAGTAGTGCCGTTGTTGCTATTAGTAATGTTATAGCCCACATAGTTATCTAGCAACTTCTGGGGATATTTCTGTTTTCTTTGATCACTCCTACGTTGGCATGGAGGAGCATGAGATTTTTCTTGTGAATCGCTGTCATGAGGCGTGGTCGTGGAAAGATTTGTACCTATATCTATATTCTTAATATTATTGCTTACTAAAGCATCTTTGCCACTGTTTTTCACACTAACGCTGTCACATCTAGGTATATTGACCGATACATCACAAATTTTATTCTCTTTTTCTGGAGATACAATAACATTTATGTTTAACGGGGCTTTCTCCCCCGGATTACCAGAATATGGAACTCGCTGAATTTTCTTTTTAAGACGAAACAGTTGTTTGTTGTTTGTGTAGTGTACGGATGTGAGGTGGCGATGAATGCCCCAGCGTTGCAAAAACTGTTTATCACATACTGGGCAGGTGTACGCAAATCTTTGCGCAGAATGCAGATTCTTAATATGAAAGATTAGTGTCCTTGTTGAAGAGAACTTTGCATTACATCGTAGGCATATGAGGTGTTCATAGTCATACGGAGTATTGTGAACAACACGAATTGTTGATGAGACCTCTCTCCGCGGTGACAGAATAGCAGATAGCTCTGCTGCAGAGGCCCTCATACCAGACTCTAATGGCTCTACATCAACTTCCATAGGTGTCTCAATGCCAGAGTTACCTGCCCCTTTAGACATCTGTTCACTATCAGAACTCCGAGATTTGACATTACCACTGTTTGACTTTGTAGGAACACAGTCCAGATTGTTACTACCTCTGTCCACTTTTGTAGCATCATCGATCGGCAACTCCGCTTCTACTGATATGATTTCTGATTGCACGTTATTTACTTCTTCTTCTTCTCGCACACACCTCTTCTCCTCCCGTCGCACTGAAATCTTAACAGCATTAGGATTGGTTAAAATCGGTGTAAGGCGAATGTTTCGTGATCGCTTGCACATGGCATCTTCCTGTTGAAGTTTGGCCACCATTTCTGTGTACAGCCGATAGCCTGGCGATGTACCTTGAAATGATCCAGAGCGTACCTGATTAATCGTATTCTCCAGGCTGCTAAGCTTCACCGATGATGACGATGCTGGTGACACGGACTCTTCAGATTCCGATGCATGCGAGTTATCTTCCTGACTCTCCATAGTTTTAATCGTCTGTATGAGCTCATGATTATTATTAACCTCCGGCGGTGCCTCAGGTTCTAAAGTGATTATCTCCTCTTGCGTACAACCAGGGGTCAGTTCAACATTTCTCTGAGCACTATCCAAACAGTATATCCGTTTATGAGCGATAAAATTTGGCAAAGCTCGAAACAAATTTCGACAAACTTTACATTCAATAATTAAATCACACTCTTCCAGTAGAAGATCTCTGACCTCGGGACTGCCGTAATGGATGCTATTCATAATATTATCGAGCATCTTGCCACGAACTTTAATCGCTGTCCGTATTACTGAGAAGTCAATATGTGAAACATCAGTTTCCTCCTCCTCCTCATCTCCGGACTGCGACATAATGGCTGAATACAGCGCACGTGGATTAGACCAAACCTAGACAAAGAGAAAATTATTTTTTAATTCATATAACATGTTTAACCCGTTAGCCTTCAAATTTCCTCAAGAAAATTTCAATTTTCTCCGACATAGAAAATGTTTATTTTCAGACCAGGAGAAGACTACTTTTAAAATTTACAACTGGAATGACTCAGTTACCGAGCCAGTCATTCCAGTGGTATGTTTTCAAAACTAGTCTTCTGGTATGCAAATAGGCATTTATCAAGTTAACTGCAGAAGGCACTTTTTGTCAGTTTACGTGTTAAGTGGTTGATGTCTATGTTGATTCGTCAAGAAAGCTTAATCGTCAAACCGGGCAAAATGACCTCTGCACTGACATGACCGACCTTGAGAAGTGTCCCTTTGTAGGCCACGAAGCCTTTTTTTTACAATTCAACACTCGAATGATTGGCTCGCTATTCGAACCAGTCACTCTAGTGCTAAATTTTACAAAAATAGTCTTCCCGTCACCTGTAAATTTTCATTCAGTACATGTAAGTAAAAATTTAGTTTTTCTTGACCAATCAGAGACATATTAACCATTTAATGCTCAAACGAATTGCCATTATCAAATCATTCAATAATTTAATCATTAACCTTTTAACTCATATCAGCTAAAAATGGCTTCTGCAGTGGGTTGATAAATGTCCATTTGTGGACCAAGTGAAGACTACATTTTTATTTTTGAAAATTTACCATTGTAATGACTGGCTGGATAACCGAGCCAGTCATTCCAGTGGTAAATTTTAAAAAATAGTCTCTTGGTTCGCAAATGGACATTCCTCAAAGACCACTGCAGAAGCTGTTTTAGTGCCCAAGTGTTAACACTTACCACTCTGGTACCAAAACACTTTAAATTTTCAAATTAAATTAAAAGATGAACTGGAGTTCAGTTTTCAACAAATTAGGTGAGAGATGGTGCTGTCTGTAGAAAAATTTACACCCGTTTCTGTGATAATGACACAGTAAAAGACAGATTATTGACATCAGAGTAGTAAGAGTCAAAATGTGCAGTTGATGGCACACTATCGCAAATACACACCCCTTCACCAAACTTTACATTCTGCCACGCACACCCACCCTATCACAACCACAGTTTGGGGGCAGAGCCTAAAGTAAACATTGTCTCCCAATCCGCAATCATATGGGTACTGTAGATAGCATACCAAATTTGGTTGAATTTTGCCAACGTTGGATATTTGCCCCTACCTCAACCCAGTCCCACCCCAACCATGGGGATAGAGCTTAATTTTTAGTCGTTGTCTTGCAGTTCGCAATCATATGGGTAGTTCGTATAACATGATTACAAATTTTATTGAATTCCACAAAATGGTTTCGGAGGAGATAGCCGGATGGACAGACACACCTGTTAGTGACAGACAGCCATGTTGGTGAAATAAATGTAACATACAGGTACTGCTAAATGTGATCAATAAGACATACATGAGCAAAACAGTGGCAAGAAATATGTTGATTTCGATCGACAAAATATTTTTAAAAGTTGACATGTCACACCGTTTTATAGCAGCATTAAGCATTTCACCAATAAATTCCAGAAAATGAAGGAAACTTCAATATCCCTTTCTCCGAGATCCAACAATACTTACTATTACATTACTTATTAATAACAGAGCCTCAAGGTTCTGACACCAAAGAATCTTCCGATTTAGAAAGCTCTAACCGGCTCCTGGAACCAGGTACCTGCCCCAACAAACGAGTACCCGCTACCATGAGCCAATTACATTGTTTGCATAGCTACCATACAAGAACTGACACATGGCTTGCCTCCATGGGGCTGGGAGGCAGGGCCATAATGTAATGGTAAATATTGTTAGATCTCGGAGAAAAGGAAATTTAAATTTCCTTCATTCTCCTTCGATCAATACTTACCATTACATTACTTATTGATAACACTAGATTTGGTCAGTAACCTGGTGGGAAGGGGCAAGCCATACAAACCCTCTTTTACCCCTAGAGAAAGATCTAGACTAAACTTGTCACACAGAGACTACAAGGACCAACAAGTTTGGGCCCGAATCACATTCGCATCACCGCACACACACTCACCCAAACCCCGTTCTACAAAAAGGGAAGAGAACTAACGAACATGCATCTCGCCTGAAAACATGACACCCATAAGCCTGGGAATGAGCATGAATATATACATGTAGGATGAATGAACATGATATATAAACATTATACAAAAATCAGTCTGACTTGAATTACCCTATGACTTTTAGATTCCAGACACACCACCACCAACCATCATACTTTCGACCAGATGTGACATTTCGGATTGACCTCCTCTCGCTTGACCATGTCTGTCATCCCTAATATCGCAACAAAGCTACTATAAGGTGAATGATCAGTGTGGCCACTAGACTAGTTTTTCAAGACTGCTAAAATGAGTGGCTTGGCCGAGTCTGACATGTCCCTCATATAGTAATCCGTGAAAGAGGACTCACAGTGCCATTGTGCAACGGCCATGATGTCCTCTAACGGAACACCCTTGAATAGGACGGTCGAGGCGGCTATTCCTCTAACATCAGTCACAATCTCATACATTTGACTACCCAACGAGAGATAGAATCCATGGATGTGGCGCCATATGGCTTCTTATGGCAGATCCACAGATGTCTATCATTTTACCATAGAGTCCATCCATTTTTTGTACTAGGTCAAAGCACAGACTGGACACCAAGCACTAGCATCACGATCAAATCTAGTTAGTTTTGGTATTATGATCGGTTTGCTGGGATATTTCAGATTGATTCTTTGACATAAATTCTGCTCTTGGCAGCAGTCGCAGACGCTCTCCAGAAACAATAAATCTGTCCTACTCTGCTGAAAGCGCATGGATCTCACTGCGCCTTCTAGCTGAGGAGGCTGCCAAAAGAAAGACCGCCTTAAGAGTCAGCTGCTTGAGACTAACCGGACCTAAAGGTTCGAAAGGGTGCTTGGCTAGCACATTAAGCACAAAAGATAGACTCCAGACTGGAATGACTACCGGTTGTCTCGGTCGGAGATTGCTCATTCCCTTCAACGTCACGTTTAACTGGGTCACCTCTGGACTATCTGTGTTGGCTAGACAAGGGATAACTGATGCCAAAGCTGACTTGTATCCAGCAATCATGACAGGAGCTAAACCTGTAAAGAATAGCTCACAGAGAAAGTCTGCTATTTGCTGAATAGTGGATTAAAAGGGATCGATATCCTTTCCTTCACAACAGTCTGCAAATCTGTTAACCTTGTTGTTTTATGACTTGAAGGTTGACCTCCTTCTCGCAGCTGCGATCAAATTCGCAGCTTGTCAAGAGAAGTCTTCCGACGTGGAGCGTTGTTTGATAACATCCACGCAGTCAATTTGAACATTTCGGGACACTCGTGTAGGAAGCGTCCCTTGGCCTGGGAGATTATGTTCAGAATCTCGGGCAGCTGCACTGGATTGTCCACCAGCAGATCCAGAGGATCCGTGAATCACGCCCTGCTGGGACAGAATGGCGCTATAAGCAGGACCAGACACAGCTCCTCCCTGACCTTCACCAAGACCTTCGGTAGAAGGATGGTGGGTGGATACGCCTACGCGTGCATTTCTCTGCAGCTTATCGCCAGAGCGTCTGTATCGACGGCATTTGGATCTGGAATCGGCGAGACATATGTAAGTCATGAGTTGAGCATTTTCCTTTGTGGCGAACAAGTCCATGTAGGGTTTGCTCCAATGCTTCGTAGAACCAGAGGGTTGAGAGACCATTCTGTTGGCAGAATTCTCTGTCTGCGAGACAAAGCATCCACCAGAATGTTCAATCGCCCAGGAATGTGAGCTGCTTTCAAAACAACTGAGTAATTCCTGCACCATTCAATCAAGTGCCACACCTTCATAAACAGTGTGGGTGACCTGGTCCCTCCTTGGCGATTTATGTATGATACTACTGTCAAATTGTCCGACCGTATCAATATCACCGTGCCCGACTTCTGTAAGAAATTTCTCCACCGCCAGCATTTCTAACAGATTGATATGCAGCTGACTCGCTTGGAGAGTTCATGTGCCCGAAACCTGGTGTTTTCCAGGCAGGCACCCCCCACCCACCCCACACCTCCAGCGATGCATCCGTGTAGACGGAGAGCTGGGGGTCGGGTAGGTGAAGCAAAACTCCTACTAGGAGATTCTGATGCTCCCTCCACCATACAAGATGCAACATTATTGGCTCCAAAACTGTTACCAGCTTTGACAAGGGTTCTGTTCTCTGTTTCCAGAAACATCAGATACAACTGGATAGGTCTTCGCATCAGAGCAGCGTACAGGATTACCTGCTCCATGGAGACCATCATGCACAGCATCTGAAGAAATCTCCTCGCCTGAATGTGGTTTCACAATCGAAAATTCTTGAGGATGGCTAACAGAGACACCACTCTGGGCTCTGACGGATAAACCCAGCCTTCCTCGAGATCGAATTGCATCCCCAATAAACGAAGTGTTGAGTGGATGTCAACACACATTTCTCCTTGTTGACTATCCAGCCCAGATCTGAAAGTAATTTCACAGTCAGCGCAGTATCCACCTCTAGCCTGGCTGGCGTGTCCACCTTGATAAGCCAATCATCTATGTAGGTGTGAAGCGGCACATTATCTCTTCTGAGAAACACTTTTACCGCTAGGACCACTCTGGTGAAAACCCTTGGAGCTGTCGACAGGCCGAATGGGAGGACTACAAACTCCCAAACACGGTTCTGAAACGCGAATCTCAGAAACTTGTGACAACCCCTGCTCATTGGAATGTGGAAATATGCATCTTTCTGATCGATTGACACACACCACATTCCTTTCCTCAATCCTGCCATTACCGTCCTCGGTGTTTCCATTCAGAACTGAGCCATATGGATAAATCAATTTAATGGTCTGAGATTGCATACAGATCTCCACCCCATCCCCCAACCAAACGCACGCATGCACACACACCGTGTGCTCTTGGAGACAAGGAACATATTTGAATAGAAATCTGTTGTGTTCTGGTTTGTTGGCTTTATTGCACCCTTCAGAAGCAAGCCTGACACTTCATTTTGGATGACTTCTAACGTGTCTGGCTCCCTTGGAATGGGAGTCCAGACAGGTGGCAAAGACAGATTTTGCGGGGGTAAGTCCCACCACTCTGGCATGTACCCCTGGGATATCCATCGCAGGACCAGACTGTCTGATGTCACACTTCGCCAAGCCTCAATGAAACGCATGAGTCTTCCACCCACTATAGGCACATTGAGCCTCCCACCCACTATAGGCGCATTGACGCATAAAGAGGGTGTCTGGCTCGCGATCCGCTCCCCCATCCCCCCAATCTTATTGAGGGATAGAAAACCATTTTGGTCTCTGCTTGAGCTGAGTAACTGGCACCACTGTTCCTATCACACAGGCGCGGTCCAGACAGATGTGATGGGAGCTACCATACCCTCATGTACGATCTGCTTGATTTCACTTTGCCATTGTCCTTCCCGCCTCTTGGGCGATCGGGGCCACCACTAGGGTGGGCAGGGGCCTCTACAGCCTTCCTCGCCGTAGACGGCTGAGAAGGCCCAACAAGAGCATTAGAAGCTGGCACAGCTTTCGCCTTGCTCCTATGCTTCTTCTGCTTCTTGGAGACAGGCCGAGCGACTGACGGTTTAGATGAAACCCCTAGTGCGTGTGCTTGGCGCACTACCTCCAGTCGCATGTTGACCGCGATTTGAATTCCGTCTATACGCTACATCCGCAGTATCTCAGGCCGCAACAACCTCTACTCATCCTCCATCCCTGAATGTGGAGACTCTGGAGCCGTCTAGACGGATGGCTCTTATGCCTGACTGACCGGTTACCGCTACTGGAATACCCGGAGGTGGCCGCGGAGAAGCAGTACCCGCCAGGCCGTAGCCCGACGGGACCGCCAGGGGGCCATAGAGATGGGACACCCCTCCCAGCCCACAACCATGTCCAAGGGCAGGGTCCATACCAGACATGGGAAGAGGTTGGACCAGTCTTTGGGATAAAAGATGACACTATCGTGGGCAGGATGCTCTGCAAGAAGCCTTGCATAGCGGACCCAAACCAGGCCAGGGATGCCATCTCCAATCCTTCAGACTGCGGATGAGAAGCGCTCAATAGGGACAAAATGGATGCTCCTTGCTTTGCTTTCAGACCGCCTGACCCCAAGTCAGACCCAGTCAATTCCTTCAAGGCAAGGAAATGAACCATCAGCTCGATGGGCCACACTGAACAAGAATCACATCTAATCAACGTTACAACGAGAACACTGGAAATAGACATGGTCCTTAAAAACAACCCGGACGAACTTATGACACTCGGTATATGACGGAGGAGTGGGCTTGGCTTGTAAAACAAGCACAAGGCCTCAATAAACAAGTGATTCGACACAGGACAGAAGGCAGACATATAATTTTCAAATAGTTTGACAATTAATTATAAGTTAACCCTCCAGCACCCAACACCCGAAAACGTTACCACCAAGATCGTGTAAGCATGCGATAAGGATGTGAACGGACCAACATACACCCATAAATTGATCCTGCGATGTAGAAACGGAACCAGGAACCGTATCGGATACATTCGCGGTAAATTTAAGAATCAATTCTGAAATTATACTGCACAGATGAATGACAAACGATACGAGTAGGAAACAACAGAATGAATTAACGTTACTGCTGTAGAACAAGGTAGAGCCACACTACACACATCTAATCAAGAATTTTGAAATAACCGATCATTGCAAACAGAACGGAAATATATGCAAAACTTGACATAATTCATAAGTTTCATGTACTAAACGCACGCAACTATAAAGAATAAGATGTGCGAATTAACGAAACATTTGCTTCACCAAAATAATTCGAGCCGTAAAATGGGGTGACGTCAGCCGCCCGGATCACATGGTTGAACGATCTAAGGCGATTTAGTGTTAATAAAACCGAGACCACGCCTGAAACATTTCATATTACTGCCTGATCGCTGTTGTGGCTGAAAGGAGGCGATCATACCTGACATATTTTGTTGCCTCATACATCCCAGTTCTGGGGTCAGAAAATGGGACATACAATAAACACGAAATTGCGACAAAGTCTCCACCATAACTAGATTAGAGACAGAAAAATCAACCTGGGTGTCAGTGGTGTTCTCCATGGTAATCCAATTATATATCCAGTTAAGAATCGGGTACAGAAGCACACAAAATAATCACAAAAAACTTTAGATATTTCACTGTGCAGAAAAGGCGTGTTGTTCTTGTTGCCATGCAAACAAGAGCAATTGGCTCATGGTAGCGGGTACCCATTTGTTGGGGCGGGTACCTGGTTCCAGGAGCCGGTTAGAGTTTTCTAAATCTGAAGATACTTAGGTGTCAGAACCTTAGGGCTCTGTTATCAATAAGTAATGTAATGGTAAGTATTGAACGAAGGAGAATGCAGGAAATGTCAATTTCCCTTTCTTCGAGATCTAACAATACTCACCATTCTGTTACTTCTGATATACAGCTGGCCTTGACAGCGGCTCTAGGATTATAGACTTAGAAAGCTTTACCGACTCCTGGGAACCGGGTACCCGGCTCCCCACTGCCGAGTACCCGTTTACCATAGAGCTCATATTGTTTGCATAGCCACCAAACAAGAGAAAACTATGGCTTGCCTCCGTGGGGCTGGGAGGCTGGGTTCGTAACAGAATGGTGAGTATTGTTAGATCTCGGAGAAAGGGAAATTGACATTTCCTGCATTCTCCTTCGATCAATACTCACCATCTGATATACACCAGATTTGATCAGTAACCTGGTGGGAAGGGGCAAGCCATACATGCTAATTTTGCCCCTTGGAGAAAGATTTTAGACTTCAAACTTGACTAACGGAGACCTAAAAGGACCGACAAGTTCACGGAACCGAATCACATTCGCGTCACAGCCCCCCCCCCTTTTTCCTCCTAAGAAAAGGGAGAGAACTAACGAACATGTATCTCGCCTGAAACACCAATATGCCAAGAGGGTTAACTACTCCCTGCATATCGCTTGTATTAGCCTGGAATGAGCATGAATATATAAGATGAATGAACATGATACATATACATAATACAAAAAAACTCTCACTTGTTGAATTACCTTATGATAACAGGACTTCAGACGTACCGCCTACAACCATTCACCGGTTCGGCCATCAGTGACACAATCTGGTTGACATCCTCTCGCTTGACCATGCCTGCTTTAGGTTCTTTTCTTACCAAAGTGAAAAAAGGGGAAAAGCAGTGTGGTCACTAACTATCGTTTCAAAACAGCTAAAGCGAGTGGATTGGCTGAGTCTGACACATCCCTCATATAGTAATCCGTAAATGAGGACTCACAGTGCCATTGTGCAACAGCCATGATGTCCTCTAACGGAACACCATTGTAAAGGGCGGTCGAGGCGGCTATTCCTCTAACATCGTGTGCCCTTACGCCCTGCACCTGGTGCCCAGTCGCCATCTCATGAGTAGTCTGAATGCATTCGACCACCCAACGAGAGATAGTATCCATGGATGCGGCGCCATAAGGCTTTTTATGGCAGATCCACAGATGTCTATCGTTCGACCGTAACGAGTCAGTCCGTTTCTTGTACTTAGTCAAAGCACGGACCGGGCACCAGACACTGGCATCACGATCAAACCTGGTTAACTTCGGTATAATGATCGGTTTGCCGGGATATCTCAAAGATTGGTTCTTTGACATAAATTCTGCTCTTGGCAGAAGACGCAGACCTTCTCCAGAAACAATAAATCGGTTCCTCTCTGCCGAAAGCGCATGGATCTCACTGCGCCTTCTAGCTGAGGAAGCTGCCAATAGAAAGACCGCCTTTAGAGTCAAATGCTTTAGACTAGCCGAACGCAACGGTTCGAATGGGTGCTTGGCCAGTACATTAAGCACTAAAGATAGACTCCAGGCTGGAATGACTACCGGTTGTCTCGGGCGGAGATTGCTCATTCCCTTCAACATCACGTTTAACTGGGCCACCTCTGGACTATCCCTGTTGGCTAGACAAGGGATAACTGATGCCAAAGCTGACTTGTATCCAGCAATTGTGACGGGAGCTAGTCCTGTAAAGAACAGCTCACAGAGAAAGTCTGCTATTTGCTGAATAGTGGATTGAAAGGTATCAATACCCTTTTCTTCACACCAGTCTGCAAATCTGTTAACCTTGTTGTTATATGACTTGAAGGTTGACCTCCTTCTCGCAGCCGCGATGAAATCAGCAGCCTGTCGAGAAAAGCCTTCCGACGTGGAACGTTGTTTGACAACATCCACGCAGTCAATTTGAACATTTCGGGACGCTCGTGTAGGAAGCGTCCCTTGGCCTGGGAGATTATGTTCGGAATCTCGGGCAACTGCACAGGATTTTCCACCAGCAGATCTAGATGATCCGTGAACCACGCCCTGCTCGGCCAATACGGCGCTATTAGCAGGACCAGACACGGTTCCTCCCTGACCTTCACCAATACCTTCGGTAGAAGAATGGTGGGTGGATACGCGTAAGCGTGCATCCCTCTCCAGCTTATCGCCAGAGCGTCTGTATCGACGGCATTTGGATCTGGAATCGGCGAGACATATGTCATGATTTGAGCATTTTCCTTTGTGGCGAACAAGTCCACGTTGGGTTTGCCCCAATGCTCGAAGATCCGTCGTAGAACTGGAGGGTTGAGGGACCATTCTGTTGGCAGGATTCTCTGTCTGCGAGACAAAGCATCCGCCAGAATGTTCAATCGGCCAGGAATATGAGCTGCTTTCAAAACAACCGAGTAATTCCTGCACCATTGAATCAAGTGCCACACCCTGATGCACAGGGTGGGTGACCTGGTCCCTCCTTGGCGATTTATATATGATACTACTGTCGAATTGTCCGACCGTATCAATATCACCTTGCCCCTGATCATCGGAAGGAACTCTTCCAACGCCAGTTCCACTGCCATCATTTCCAACAGATTGATATGCAGCTGACTCTCCGGGAGAGTCCATGTGCCCGAGACCTGGTGTTCTCCCAGGCAGGCACCCCACCCTTCCAGCGATGCATCCGTGTAAACGGACAGCTGGGGGTGGGGTAGGTGCAGCGAAACCCCTATTAGGAGATTCTGACGCTGTTTCCACCATAGAAGATGCGATATTATCGGCTCCAAAACTGGCACCAGTTTTGACAGGGGTTCTGTTCTCTGTTTCCACAGAGACATCAGATACAACTGGATAGGTCTTCGCATTAGAGCAGCGTACGGGATAACCTGCTCCATGGAGACCATCATGCCCAGCATCTGAAGGAACCGCCTTGCCTGAATGTGGTTTCCCACTCGAAAACTCCCGAGGATGGCTAACAGAGACACCACTCTGGGCTCTGACGGGTAAACCCTGCCCTCCTCGAGGTCGAATCGCATCCCCAAATAAACGAAATGTTGAGTGGGTGTCAACTCGGATTTCTCCTCGTTGACTATCCAGCCTAGATCTGAAAGTAACTTCAGAGTCAGAGCAGTATCCACGTTCAACCTGGCTGCCGAGTCTGCCTTGAGCAGCCAGTCGTCTATGTAGGTGTGTAGCGCCACGTTCTCTTTTCTGAGAAACGCTGTCACCGCAAGGACCACTCTTGTGAAAACCCTCGGAGCTGTCGACAGGCCAAACGGGAGAACTGTAAACTCCCATACTTGATTCTGAAACGCAAATCTCAGAAACCTGTGCCAACTCCGATTGATCGGAATGTGGAAATATGCATCTTTCAGATCGATCGATACACACCACATTCCTTTCCTCAATCCCGCCATTACCGACCTCGGTGTTTCCATCTGGAACCGAGGCGTATGGATAAACCAATTTAATGGCCTGAGATTGAGTATGGGTCTCCATCCCCCCGTGCTCTTGGGGACAAGGAACATGTTTGAATAGAAGCCTGGAGTGTTCCGGTTTGCTGGTTTTATTGCTCCCTTCAGAAGCAAACCCGACACTTCCTTTTGAACGGCTTCTAACTTGTCTGGCTCCCTTGGTACGGGTGTCCAGACTGGTGCCAAAGACAGATTTTGTGGCGGAAAGTCCCACCACTCCGGCATGTAACCCTGGGATAACCATCCCAGGACCAGACTGTCTGACGTCACACCTCGCCAAGCCTCGACGAAACGCATGAGCCTTCCACCCACCATAGACGCCTCGACGTCTAACGGGGTTGTCCGGCTCGCAGTCCGCCCCCCCCCCCCTTTCTTAACGAGAGAGAGTGAGAACCATTTCGTTCTAGGCACGACGGGTATAACTGGCACCGCTGTTCTTGTCGCACAGGTGCGGTCCAGGCGGATATGAAGGGAGCTTGCGTACCCTCAGGTACGCTTCGGCCCCTTCTGTCCGCCCTTTGAGGCCTTACCCTTACCCTTCCCCTTGCCCTTACCACCTCTAGGGCGGTCCGGAGCAACATTGGGGAGGGTAGGCGCCTCTACAGCCTTCCTGGGTTTCTTCGCCGGCGGCGGCTCCGAAAACCCAGCCGAAACAGACGTCGCAATAGGCCTGGCTTTCGCCTTGCCCTTATGCTTTTTCTGTTTCTTTGAAGGCTGTACTGTTAGCGGCTTACCCACAGCCCCTAGTGCGTGCGCTTGCCGCACTAGCTCTAGCTGTAGATTTACCGCTAACCGATTCTGCGCAATACTGGCGGTGTCCTCTAAGATGGCCCGCGCTTGGCCACCAAAGATGCTAGGCCCTGTCAGGGGCGTCCCAAGAAGACGCTCCTTGACTGCCGTAGCCGGACGCATATGGTCAATGACCATTTGCCTCCTGGACTTCGTCACACGCGCTTGCACCCTTGCCAATGCGTCCATTGACAGCACCAAGCCGTCATTAACGCACGATAGCGCCACAGGTGGCACAGGGTGGCCTGCCCCCGCTTCAGCCCACACCGACTGAAGTAGACGATAGGAGTGATTGACAGCGCTCATGGCTGCCCTCACACCCTCATCGCATAGGGCCAGGACTTCTTCCTGGTGTACCTGGGCCTTATCCACTAGTGCCGGACCGGGACCACCCGAACCGGCACTCTGGACGCCCAGTACCCATCGGTCATCCTCCGTGACCGACGGGACTACACCATACCTGTCGTATTCACCCCGCGGAATACGGCACCTTGCCCGCACCTCCCTGGAGGCCGCAGGGAGGTGACCCTTGGTCATTAGTTGTTTACTATAAATAGCATCCAACAAATCAATGAACCGTGGATCCAGTCCCAATGACTGGATCCGGGCCGCGGGCAAAATCCCCGTCCTAATCGACGCAACCGACGGACGGGGCGCATCTTCATCGGCCGTGGCCGAAACCACAGAGAGGTCAACTCTGGCTAGCCACGCCAGAGCATCAGACCAGTCTAACTCCGAAGAAGATACCCCCGCAAACACGTCACCCGTTGACATGCTTACGGGTCTGCCAGCCATGGCCTCCCGGCCAGGAGCCACGGCTGACACACCAGGCACTCCGCTACCACATGGTTCCGCCGCCACCCCATGAAACACTCCGGTCCATGGGGTAGGTCCGCACGGAAAACCGTACGGACCCGTAACCGTCGCGGAACCATAGCCGGCCACGGGCGCCAACGGCACCCCATGTCCGGCTGCCGGACCAGGCGAGATAGGCGAGTACCACGCCTGGCCCGGCACACCGGTTCCCCTGACGGCTGGTGACAAACCAAGCCGCGCGGAACCGGTGCACGGTAACGGATTGGCCTCAGCCGCAGGCGGAGCCGCTGACCTGGCTTGCGCCAAACCAGACAAATGGAGGCCGGTTCCGTCCAGGACGGAATCAACCTCCATATTCTCCACCTGCGGCTTCACGGGCCGCAGCAACCTCTCCTCCTCGGCCTCATCGTCTTCAGACTCCGAAGAGCCGTTACTAGACGAATAAACCGTGGAGCCGTCCTAGCGGACGGCTCCCACACCTGACGGACCGGCCACCGCTACTGGACCACCCGGAGGTGGCCGCAGAGAGACAGAACCCGTACGAGACGGCCCCCTCGGTAACCAGTCCAGAATCCTGTCCGAAGACAGGATCCGTACCAAGCATGGGGAGAAACTGCCCCCCAACCTTTGGTAGCAGGGACGACACCAGCGTGGGCAGAACGCTATGCAGAAAACCCTGCATAGCCGGACCAAACCACGCCGGCGGTGCCATCTCCGCCACCTCCAGCTGGGGACGTGGAGCACCCCCACCGGCCGAACCGGGCGCTCCACGATTTCCTCTCGGACCGCCTGACCCCGCGTCAGACCCAGCCAAGTCCTTCTGGGCAAGGAACTTAACCATCGTTTCGACGGACCACACTGCACAAACATTACACCTATGATCTATATTACACAGGGCACACCTAAAACAGACATGGTCCTTGAACATTACACGGACAAACTTATGGCAGTCGTCACATGATGGCGGGGCTGGCTTGGCCTATAAAATAAGCACAAACCTACAATAAACAAGCGGAACGAGACACGGATGGAAGGCAGACAATTAATTTTCAAATATTTTGACTCATAAATTAACCGTAACCTCCCGCACCCCACCCCGCCACGTTACAACAACGATCGCATTGACTATGACGACAAGAACGCGGCGGGCACAACACACCCATAATAGATCCTACAGGATGTGTAACGGCTCCAGGAATCATATCGCATAGCATTCAGGGTATATTTACTAATCAATATAAATTATACTCCTAACGAACGCAGCACGATATGTGAAGAAAACAACAAAATGTATAACAACTGCTGTCTCACACGGTAAAACCGCAGACCACGCATCTACTCAAGAATTTTGAAACCACCGATCATTGCAAACCGATCGTGATTGCACGTAAACTTGATCATTCTAAAGTTTCCGGTACCATTTTTTAGTACGCAGCACCCAGAACAAGATGCGCGAATTAATGAAAAAATTTTTCTTCACATAAACATCCGAGCGACCGGGTGTGACGTCACCCGCTCGGATTCTACGGAGAACGACGTCAGCCGATATTCGTGTTAGAAATACCGTAGCAAACACCTATTTTCATATCTGCCGATCGCCTGTTGGGGTTTAAAGAAGGCGATCGTCTGGCATATATCGTTGCTAGCACACGTCCCAGATTCTATGGGGTTAGAAATTGGAACATGCGACACAACTAAATTTAGAGACCTAAGTCTTTTAACTATGGATATAAAGAACAATACAACCTGGTTGTCTTGGGCGGTATTCTCCATAGTCCTTAGTTATCCTTTCAGAACACACAAACTATCACTGATTAAAGACTTAGATTCTTTTACAAAACACTAAAATCCTTAATGCGAAAAGCATGTATTGCACTTGTTGCTATGCAAACAAGAATGAGCTCTATGGTAAACGGGTACTCGGCAGTGGGGAGCCGGGTACCCGGTTCCCAGGAGTCGGTAAAGCTTTCTAAGTCTATAATCCTAGAGCCGCTGTCAAGGCCAGCTGTATATCAGAAGTAACAGAATGGTGAGTATTGATCGAAGGAGAATGCATATTCTTTAACCATTTAACCCGTACCACTCCGGTGTCAATATTCTATCTTTTATTGTGTCAACGTCAAAGAAACTGGTGTACGTCAAAGAAACTGGTGTACGTCAAAGAAACTGGTGTACATTTTTAAACAATTATGGTGGAAGATGTTGCTGTCTATTTGTTTGAAAAATGAACACAGTTCATCTTTTAATTCAGTTTGAAAATTAAAAATTTTGACGCCCGAGTGGTAAGGGTTAATGGTCATACCAGCCAAAACCGCCCTTTGCTATGGTCTTCTCTCAAGAGAATAGAATTTTTTAACATTTAGCACTAGAATCACAGGCTCGATAAGCGAGTCAGTCAACCCAGCGATAAGTTTTCAAAAATTCCATTCTCTTGCCTTGTAAATGGACATTCAACAAGAAAATAGTTAAATTTTAATTTCAAAACATATCAAGAGTTTTCCTGTATGTTTGCCTTGAAAATGAGATAAGGGAAATCCATCGGTGAAGAGGATAAAACAAAAATAACTACACCCCGTACATGTGCTGATGTCTGGAACTGGTGTTCATTAAAACAAAATGACCTCGGCATTTTGCTTTGCCATGGGCAGCCTGTGTCACTGCAGCAGTTATCATGGTTACCACATCAATTCAATATACTGAGGCGAACAGCGGGTCCATTTTTAGACATGTTCTGCCCATTTCTAGCTAAACTCCACCTTTTTTACTTTTTTTGGAATCGATTCATTACTATATTTTGAATCCTGAATTACGAGAATCCCAATTTCAGGGTAAATATAGAGGTAACATGTAAGCTGTTGACTATTTTGAAACTGGTTAGACTGCGTACTGTTGGTGCCTATAGGTCCAAACACTACAAGTCAAATTAGTTTCTAATTATTCAACAGATTGTTTTGTTAAATTGTAAATTTAACGAAAACAAACAATTGGGACATATGTACAACTGACAACCTTTTCCAGCTAAATGACAGTGCTATAATTAAATACATGTACATCATTATGATTGTGATGTCATGTGATGTAATTTATTATTTATTCTTCTTGTGTTCACATTTGACTGCATTTGAATGTCACACATCTGGATGAAGCTGGCTGTGATAGCCAGGTTGTCTGTATCCACAGACAGCTCGTAATGGAGGGATGTTGTTGATGGTCAGTGGCTGTGGCGCTGCTGATTGAAACCTTTGGCAATCCTGTAAGATGTGCATAACTGTCTCTTAGCTGGTGCCACAGGGTGGGGAATTACAGATGTGTCAATCTTCCGTTTTTGCACATGTGAGCACGCAACTTGCAATGTCCCGCATAATTGATAATGATATCATATACCTGAGTGACAGTTCACATCCCACTATTAGTAGGGGCTTTGACATATAGAGAGATGATCATCGATGGCGTCGCCATGACACTAGGCTAGTCAGGTCAGACGGCGTAACAAATTAACAAAGTGGTGTGACATAGGCAGTTTTTAAACTCAATATTTGACAAACCAATTCACCTTTCCAGAGTACCCAGCCATCATATGACGTCATAATGAACTGCGTGGCGTGTACAATGACATCATAATGAATGACGTCGATAAGTATGTCACGAACGCATATTTGATGATGGTCTATGGGCTGGGCAGCAACAGCACCCAGTCCAATTAGTTACAAAATATTCAACAGCTTCCCTGTATAGTTTTCAGGAAATTGATAGCTAGGGCATTCGGGGATTGATCAAGCCAAACACGGCGAAGTGTGGGTGGAGCTTATCTAGTGATGGGCGGGGCATAGCTAAAAATGGAAAGGTCCATTGACCTCATACTAGTTGAGTCGTATCTAAAGAAACAGTACAGAAAGAAAACAAAAAACTAGACAAAGGTAAAATAAAATGGAACAATATTAGAGTACATGTAGCTACTGGTAAGACGTGTTCCATTTCTGCTTACAAGCATGACAAGAAGCTTTAGGCATGTTTTTGTCATGTTTCAGCAGGCCTTTAGTCAATTTAAAGAGTAAGTCATCTCATATTCACCCAAATCATAGCACAACTCAGAAATAACTTAACATGTTTCCAAAACAAAAACACAATTATGAACAGTGTAAGAAGTTTTGTTGAATATTTTTAACATAATTGGATTGGAAGACATTGCTGCCTTAAGCAACACCAATTAGACAATTTAAAACATGTGGACATACAAGCTACATTCCATGAGATTTGCCAAATCTGCATTTAGGCCATATTAATTTATCTTTTGGTTTTAGAAAGCCTCCTAACTTAATACCTTTAAAATCATTTGTAAACCACCATGGCATAATATCAATTGGAATTCCTCAGAATCTTCTGTAACTCTTTTTGTTCTCTGTACATGTAGTTTAGTTAACTCCTAAATGATCAAACCGCTCAAAATGGCTTTGCAATGATCATGAGAACAGTCCATTTGCTGACTAGCCCCAGACTATTTTTGAAAATAGTCTCTTCTCTTAGCCTGCAAATGGACACTAACTGAAAAAACATCTTGGATTTTCTTGACCAATTTTGACAATTAACCCTTTAACACTCATATCAGCCAAAAACGGCTTCTGCACCGGTCTTGAGAAATGTCCATTTCCAGATCTAAAGACGGGGGGGGGGGCAAGATTTAAATGTGCTCATCCACTGCACATTGATATTGGTAACTCTCATACCAAATTTGGTTGAATTCGATCTAACAGTTTCGGAGTTGTTTACAATTAAGTTCATGACCTTTTGGCCCCACCCACCCAACCCCAAAGGGGGGGGGGGGGGGGGGGGGGGGGGGGGGCGCCAAATGTAAATGTGCTCATCCACTCCACAATGGTTTCCTTGGAGTTGCATTACAATCAATTTTTTTACCTTTTTACACAACCCTGTTTCACCCCCCCCAACCCCCCACACCCAAAGGGCACAGGACCAAATGTAAATGTGCTCATCCACTCCACATTGATATGGATAACTCACATACTCAATTTGGTTTAATTCCGTCCAATGATTTCGGAGGAGTTGCATTACAATCAAACAATCAATCTTTTGACCTTTTGATCCCCCGACCCTCTCCCCACACACCTCTGGGGATGGGGCCAAATATAAATGTGCTCATGTACGCCACATTATTATGGGTAACTAACTCACATACTAAATTTGTTTGAATTCTGTTCACTGGTTTTGGAGATGCACTACAACCAATTTCTGCAGCTTAAAATTTGACCTTTTGACCTCTCCCCCGACCCCCTGTGGGTGGAGCCAAATGTAAATGGCCTCTTGCACTCCACAATCAAATGGTACCTCACATATCATTTTGGTTGAATTCTGTGTAACGGTTTCAGAGGACCCTCTGAAACCGCATATTTTATAACTAATTTAACTGGGTGATGTTGCTGCCATAGGCAGCAACAGCGTCCAGTCAAATTAGTTTCAAAATATTCAACAAAATATTTAATAAATAGTAAAGACATACAAAATTCATACAACAACGCATACTCCATCTTCAAATATGCATTCGTGACTTACTTATCTACATCATTCATGATGTCATAATGACGTAATTCTACACGTCACGTAAACATAGTTGATTATGACATCATATGATGGATGGATAAACTGGAAAGGTGAAATTCATTAACGTCCATCTGCTGCAAACTATTAGAGCACATTGTCAGAAGTGGAATCAGTGATCACCTCAATAAACAGAACATAAGTTCTGATGCTCAGCATGGATTCCGCAAAGTGATCGTGCGAGACGAAGTTGATACTGACAGTTGATGACCTTGTCCCCACTATTGATTCTGGAGGCCAAACTGACATCATAGTGGTAGACTTTGAGAAATCCTTTGACAACATTCCCACACCGACGCCTTCTCATCAAACTTCGACACTACAGAATCTGAGGACATACAGCCATGCAGGGAGAAAAATTCCTGAAGGGCAGGACACAACAGGTAGTAGTTAAGAAGGTCAAATGTCTTCAGTTGGAAAGGTAACATCAAGCGTTCCACAAGGCTCAGTCTTGTATGCTGTCCAACACTGTCTATATAAATGATCTGTCTGACGGAAGCAAATCCACAGTGCGCCTTTTTTGCTGACGACATAATATTGTACAAGGAAGTAAACGCTCACCAACTTACAATCAGATCTTGATACATGTAAATTGGGATAGTGGGAGAAACGTTGGCAAAAGGAATTTAATGTAGGCGAGTGTAACAGCGTAACAATAACAAATTTTAGGAATACAGACAGACTAACAACTGCTTGATCACAATGAATCCATACCAGACATTTACATGGTACACCGACGATCAGGATTTCAGAATATTGCTGAATTCCAGTCTGAAAAACTAGGCCTCAAACTATCCAAGGGTGCAGCGACCAAGACAAGGCTATTATGATGTCTGAAATCATAAACAGCCTTGTTAAGGCCCACCCTAGAGTCAATCTGATCAACTACTGCCATCGTCAAAACAGAATATATCACAGACTAATCAGGTACACCATATTCCGGAACAGACACAAAGCTCCACTCCTCATTCCCAACGGCAATTAGAATCTGGAACAGCCTTCCCAGCAATGCAGTGCAGCCACAACGGTTGAGAGCTTCAAAACCTGGCTTATGGGATGGATCATGGAGTTCCTAACCAATACATACCATATTAATGATAACAGCTTTTAATCTGTTAACTGTAAATAACTGATTTTAATAAATTATTATAATTTTACCCATCTTGTACATCACAACTATTGTGGAATGATATCCAAATTGGATCCCTACAGTATACTGAAGAAGAAGACAGGAAATGTAGACATGTCCGTTAATTTGAAGTAATTTTTGCACTTTATAAACATTTAATATGACGGCCTGCTGTAACTGGTACTAAATGTTACGTGATACATGTATATGATATCTGATCAGACATCACAATAATTTGACATCGAGCAATCGCGTTGAAATGACACAATCATGGAGATGAATTCAACTTGTTTGTATTTTCTTCTAAACAAGTATTGCCGGAATACCCACATGTTCATGATGTTGATTAGCAGTTTAAAAAGCAGCTATCACAATCACAATGCCGAGACAAATGCCAAATTGGTGCCACGAGAATCGACCATCTATCGCGAATGTACAAGTAGAGTTTATTCGGCATATCTTCCCCCTTGGCAAGAAGTATTAGCATTTAAATAAACTTGTCTCTAAACCTTGACCTGTATAAGACAAGTGTATTCAGTCACTCATCATATTTCAGTAACCTACAATTTATTATATATATTTGTAAATGAAATGAATTATTTAATTTATAAGTTTATTACTTACATATAAAACCATCATCACACTAAACTAATATATAATAGACGCCGATATACATGTTTGAATTTGTGCAAAGCCAGCATGGTGAGTGTGGCAGTAACTGCATTCATGGCCATTTTGTTAATGCAAGATGAAGATCAAACATTCGGTCACAATCTCACCAACAAAATTTTCGGATTTTCCCAGAAAAAGATACGAAAACCAGTCAATCTTTACACCATACAGAAGGTAGATGCATAATGCAACTATTTATTCACCTAAAACTGTTCTATCTTGCGATTTATTGTATAAAATCAACTAAAAGCGTGGCAATGTATGGCGATATTTCTTCTTTATTCTTCCGCACAGCTGCCGAGTACGCTTAGAATGCCGGGAAATGTCTAACATCCGGGTATCCGTGTACCGTGCCAAACGTTCCGGAATCGCTTAGTAACTTGTTATCGTACATCATTTACCTGATTGATTTACTAAGTATATTTTGCATTTATCATAAGAATTATGCAATAATTACACGATGTTTATATTTTTGTGACTTGGTTTTCATTTCACATGTTATATCAGTGTGAAATGTTGCTGATTTACTAAGCAGAGTAGTCGTATAACTACCAGGAACAATCGGCACGCTGGAATTTGATCATGTCATTTGTTCTGGCCGTGTAAATTGTTCCCCTGTGATGACAAGTCGGTGCGTGGTATCGGTCAGTGTATGCGCATGAATGTTAGATCTATCCTATGAATACCCAATAGTATTGCCTATTTATTACACAAGGGCAATCAAAGCTCTGCATAATAAATGTGCATCATGAAAATAATAAATTGACAGATTGAGATTATTGAATGTTCTTAGTAACCCATCACCCACTCTCTTTATGCATCATTAGATTTAGTCAAAATACCAGAAAGTTGGACTAATGCTAATAGCTGTGCTATAGTAAAAAAAGGTGACAAAGGAAAGCCTGATAACTACCGCCCTACCTGTCTGTCTCACTCCAGTGGTGTGCAAAGTAATGGAATCAGTTGTTAAAGACTCACTTATGAAACACCTAACCAACAACTGTATGCTGTCAGATCACAGGCCTTTCAATTTTCGTCCATCCATCCCTCTACCACACATTCCCCCGACTATATATATATATATATATATATATATATAAATATACACACGGTGTGAAACCTTCATCTGTGGGCACCATTGTCAGGAAGCTGATTGGTTGGTTTGTTGTCAAAATCCGCTGACCACGTTTCTGACTACAAACCACTACAAACCAACCAATCAGCTTTCTGACAATGGTGCCCACAGATGAAGGTTTCACACCTTGTGTATATTTATATATATAGTAGGAGGGATATGTGGTAGAGGGATGGATGGACGAAAATTCAAAGGCCTGTGGTCAGATAACCAATTTGGCTTTATAAGTGGCCAGTCTACTGCGCTTCAGCTATTAACAGTACTACAAAAATGGTTTGAGGCATTGGATAATGGAGGGATGGTCGATGTCATCTACTTTGACTTTATGAAAGCATTTGATAAAGTCCCCCACAAACGTCTACTTAAAAAACTAACCGGACAATGCATATGGCATTGATGGAAAAATGTTAAAGTGGATCCAATCATTTCTAGTCGGGTGGAAGCAACAGGTCCTCATTAATGAAACATACTCCAAATTACTAAATGTGACCAGCGGCATACCGCAAGGCTCAGTCCTTGGCCCACTTCTCTTTATATTGTATATAAATGATTTGCCTGATGCAATTAAATGTGGGTCAGAAATATTCTTGTTTGCTGATGATACAAAACTATTCAAATCAATTCTTAATCAACCAGATTGTGATACGCTGCAGCAAGATATAGACTCTATGTGCCTGTGGACAGAAAACTCACTCCTACAACTCCATCCAGACAAATGTAAAAGTATGAGAATTTCTTCAAGAACCACAGTTCCCCATGTCTACACAATGGACTCTAACCACCATATTCTAGAGTATTCCCCCACCGAAAAAGACATTGGGTCGTAATTGATGAAAAATTAAGTTTCAACCAACACAAAAATGAAAAAATAAAGCCAATCAAATAATGCGACTAATTAGACGCACGTTTAACTACATAGATAAAGACAACTTTAAGCACCTCTTTAAATCTCTTGTCAGGCCTCATATCAAATATGCAAATGTAGTCTGGGCGCCTTTCCTAAAAAACATATAAATGCGATTGAAAATGTTCAAAGGCATACCACAAAACCTATCCAAGGTATGGGTAACCTACCATACAATGAAAGACTAAAAGAACTCAACTTACCAGCTCTTACATTCAGAAGACTGAGAAGTGATATGATCGAGATAGATAAAATACTTCACAACAAATATGATCAACCTCCATCAAACCTTATCAATCTTTTTGACAATAACAGTATTACAAGAGATCATAGCCTAAAAATTCAGAAAATCAGAGCTAGGTTAAATATCAGAGTTTTCATTTCCATTGCACAGACGAATGGAACAAACTTCCCGAACACATTATCAATATGCACCTTCTATTAACTCTTAAATCCAGATAAGACAAACTATCGAGTAAACACCCACTGCTATTCAACTTTTAATCTGATCTAATCTTTCATCCCACTTTCTTTAAAGAATTACTAACAAATAATGAATGTGATGACAACCCACAACTGAATCAGCCATCCAGTATATGCAGCCCAGAACTGACTCTAGAGGCGATTTGATGCCTTCTGTCAGAAGAGGATTCATGTGAGTGAGTTCATGTGAGAATGACAGTCACTTGATATTGATTTTTGACTGATTGATCATTATCCCATCTCATTTTCACACCCTTAACCCTTTCACTGACAAATCCCTGAAAAAGTAGATTCTACGCTATAAAACTTACTGGGTTGAATATTTTGAAATTAATTTGACTGGAAGGCATTGCTGCATCAGACAGCAATGGCTTCCTTTCAAGTTAATTTCAAAATATTCAACAGTTTTCCCTTATGATTGCCTTGAAAATGAGATATGGGGGATTCATCTGTGAAAGGGTTAAATGCATACTCATGTCATCTCAAATGCACTGATAGATATCTTGCACAGAGACGATAGTCTGCATCCCTTTATTATTGGCGAAAATTAAATTTTTACCAATACATTGATTGTTTCCGTTACTCCGTCTGTGTGTCGTCATCTAACCTCGGTTAGGTTTTTGGTTTAGCTCAACATATCGTCATATATCTCAGGATGGCTTCACCCCATTCGAAATAATCTTGGACAAATGCTTCCTTATATCATTTTGATGGAGCACTATATTTGGACTAAACTTGGACACATGCTTCCGAATATTAAAGGGATGGAGGGCAATCATATTGAGGTCAACGGTCAAGGTCACTCCAACCATGGTATAAAACTGTTTTATGGTAAAAAAAATTTTTGCTTTATCTCAACATATTGTCTTATATAGATCTCAGGATTTGTTCACCCTATTAGGACTACACTTGAACACATGCTTCCCTATATATCAAGTGGATGGATCACTATGCTATTGAGGTCATAGTTCAAGGTCATTGTACCATTTGTATAAATTTCAGGTTTTAACAGTATGGTTCTTCTGCTTAGCTCATCTTGCCTTTATTTCAGAATTGGCCAAATTATTGGAACTAAGGCCATCCATTGAAAAGACTTCAGTAGGCAGGGAGGAAATGTTTTTAAATTATTAATTTATTCTTTAAAAGGTCATAAATATTAGTTTTTGAGATATTTGAGTACTTAGATGTACATTAAATATGGTTGTAATTGCAAAATTTGTCATGTTTTTCATGTCATAATTAGCAAAAGGTATTCACATCGCATACAAATGGCCGTAAGCACACAGTAATTTGTATAGTTTGACACATGCATGGAGGTAGGCTTGCACGATATTGTCCTAGGAGGTATCGCGATATATCGTGGTGAGAAAATCGCGATATTTTGATATATCGTGTAGCCTATTTTATGGTATATGAATTCACATGGTGAATTGGTCCTGGGTTGAGTTGGGATACACAGTTTTGGCTTATGTAGACTCATCAGTTTCAACCGAATATGACTTCTAATTCACCTTGCCAGAGATTCCACCCATCATATGATATCATAATCAACTACGTGATGTGTAGAATGACATCACAATGAATGATGTCGATATGTACATCACGAGCGCATATTTGAAGACGGTCTATGTGTTGTTGTACAAATTGTATGTCTTTACTATTTAATAAATATTCTTTAATCCATTCACTGATGGATCCCTATAAAACTCATTTCCAAGGAAACCATACAGAGCTGTTGAATATTTTGAAATGAGTTTGTCCGGAAAGCCGTTGCTGCGTTTGGTGGGTACTGAACATAATGACAGCATGTGTTTTTTTATATTCCCTCTTTTGAGAGAATTACTAACCCAGACGGGTTAGTGCAGGCCTAGTTTTACTAATCCATATGAAATTCTACTATCCTCGGGTTAACGGGTTAGTATTAAAATCGAACCCTGATAATACATTGTACCTGTTCGCCCTGGGTCGTTTAAGCGTGATTCCTCTTCGCACTGGATCACTTGACTCGCACAATCATTGTCATTATACAAACAACTTTCCATGGTCTTATATAGTAATATATTTGAAATTGTAGCAGATGAGTGTGTGCCACCTCCTGCCTTGACGATGCTCCGGTAGACTGATCCTCTGGGTAATTGATGATGATGAGGGACTGTTTTCTTTGGCGCCCTGGAAGCAGTGAAAACTTAACGTTCAACTACAATCAGTATTTTTCAACCGTCTCCTCTGTGTGGTGTCCTTTGCGAGCATCCTGTAAACGCTACTTTAGGTTCTTTTTCGCCTTAATAGTGGACGATGGCTCAATTTAGTCTTTAGCAAATGTCTTCCTGGCATCTAAAAATCTGATAGAATGTTAGTTTTAAAAAATACCCTGATGGCTTGGCATGTACATGTCCAAGCCTACATGTATATTTTGGGGTCTGATGGCAAAATACTTCAGGTTGGTGTCACGGCGCGTATACCTGATACATGTTGCCACCTAATAGTTAAAGTCTTAAAGGGGAACACAAGAAGGGTCACCATCGTTTGCATAAAACACCCAGATCTATAGTAGAGCCCATATTTAAGCTACTGTGTAAAAGTTTCCTGCATCATTTATATATAAATCTGATTAAAATGGTGTTGAAAAACTATGTTACTATAATTTTCTGCGAGTTAATTAAACCTATGAGATCATAGGTTGAATCCCATCTGACAAGATCCATGATAACGGCACTGAAGACGAGTGCATGCATTTGGATGGTGATATCTCTATCGGTGATAATGCTATCGACATCATTTATATATGTACAGATTGAAGAGATTAAGATGTTTATCACACTTGCAAATTTATGGAATATATTTGTTATTTTCATACATTAATTGCTGAATGGGTATTTTTTATGAAGATGCCAGCTAATTACATGACTATTACAATATCTCAGGAAGTTTTGAGGCTATGGTGCTATTAGGCCAGATATAGGAAACTCTGTGAAATTATATATTATTGATTTTATCCAGCATAAATTAGAATGTTCCTAATCATGGCCAGCTGAATCATATGAAATCAAGCGTGGCGATTCTAGGAATATAGTGGACAGAGGACAATAGCCCAATTAATAGCCAGGACAATTAAAGTGACCCAGCCTGCAGTGTGGACATAATAAATCACAGTATTCCAAGATATGTATATGCTGAACATTTATATATATATATATATATATATATATATATATATATAATAACATACTTAAGAAAATACATGTTTATAATCCAATAACCATTTTCATTCTGAATCCCCACAAACATGATTTCAAGACATCGGCAAATTAAGAATCCTGCATATCATTTCGGAAATGATTTGACTGTAAGTTGTTGCTGCCCCAAGCAGAAATAACTTTCACTTTGATTATTTTCAAAATAGTCATCAGGATTTTCTGATTTTGTCAGAGTAAAATACTGTCAACACATATACAGAATGAAAGTGGTTAATTATATTTATTTCATAGAATTGCATAAATCCTGTATTCACAAATACTATTAGTAAAAACTAATTTTAGACATGTTCCGAACTTATTTCGAACATGTCTCTTCACTACCTTACTGTTCACTCTAACTACCACTAGCTATAAAATGTAAATGAATTTGTATATTTGACAGAGATAGAGCGAGTGAGAGAAACAGTGAGTTAGAGAGATAGATAGATAGTAGACAGAGATTTAAGTCAGAATAGTATAGATATAGCGTTTGTAGTTAGTATACAAATTTTGTATCAACATCAGTTTGTCAATTTAAAATTACTAAAAGTTGAAGTCATTTATTATTTGAAGAACCGTCTTGTTGAATACTATTGAAGTGTCTTCACCCATTTTCACCTGCCACCTCATCCTGGCAATTTCTGAAGTGTAGCAGAGCTAATGCCACTAAGCTAATCCCCCGTGTGTCGAGAAAGGTGGAAAAATTGCATCACTACACTAGCATGAAAACATAAGTACCTATATATGTATTAGGACATATGTAAGACATGTTTAAACTCTCATATTATTACATGGAGATGAAATTTTAATAACATCATCTGCCGTAACGCCAGTAAGAGCATTGGTTCAAAAGTAGTAATTGTACTTATATATCTATACTATCGCATCATTCATTTATCTCAATATCAAAACTTGATGTCAAAATCGGCGCCATCAGAGAAATGAGACATAGGACTGTTATAATATAGTCTTCCACATTTCGGCAAATATAGTTCATATATTCCTAACACTGCTAAAGAGAAACCCCTTTTAAAATGCAATTCGCAATTTTGTGATAGTGTTGGATGACAGTGAGAAAAACGTTCAACTTATGATGTCATACGCCTCATTCGGGAATAGAAATGTAACTAATGTATCACATATTTAAATAACGAAGACATATATTTCTAATTTGAGCATAGAGCTTACAATTATATTCCTGAAAACGTTATGGTCTGTAGATTCATTTTATACAAAGTGGTCTGGTGGTTCCCTTTAAAGCCTTAAAGCCTTGTGTTTGGCATTCCAAGAATGTGTCCAAACATTGACCAACGCTGATGCGCTACATCATCACGTGGAATCATGTTGCACCGTATGTACAGTGTTTGAGATTAGGAATGCTAGGTTGAGCAGCCAGCCGTAAATTGTGATGGCTCACAAGTATTTGCGATGACAAGTATCAAGATTATTCAAGAGGGACTTTTGAGCCATCACGGGTATATAGCGTTAATTGTTGAAATACATGTAAGTGCATCTTGAGTTTCAGGTGAATTTTAAAGCTGCGAATTGACAGCTTCCAAACGACGTGGAAGGTAACGTTACAATTATTTGCAATATCTTTTGACATGCAGAGGACTGAGCCAAAGATTCTGTCTTACATCACTTATCTTCACACCGAAGCAAGCTCATTTGATCATTCATCACCTTTGTGTTGGACAAATTTTCGCTTCAATCGTGAAGTATGTGGCTTTTGTCTATCTTTCAGCTAATGGAAGCAGTCCATGATGGGGACGCTTTTCTTCATTGATGAAATTAACGGATCACCTACATGTACATATTCCATCTCTAATGACCTGTCTAGCTTTGAGAATGGAGGGTTTGGTCTTTTTTTAAATGTACCGCTGTCATTCTAGTGCTACATCTTTAAAAACAGTCGTCTCTTGGCCTGCAAATGGAGATATATTCACTGAGCAAAATGTCGATTTTCGTGAACGATCGCATTAAAAAGTAATTAAAAGGTAGGATTTTAATTATTTTATGCAGAAAGTATTCACAATCATTCGATTATAAAATTTGTAATTATATAAATTTATGATTTAAGAAATAATCGTGATTTTTGATTTAATCATGTAATCGCACACGCCTACGTGTTCGTCATGTTGAAATTGAAGAATCTGTAGTCTTATAATGGTATCAAATGCACATGACATGTCATAGGCAGAAACAGCACCCAGTCAAATTAGTTTCAAAATATTCAACGGCTTACCTCAGTCTATAGTTTTTGGGAAATGGAGATTCAGAGTGCAGGGATCGATTGATTGCAACACAGGCAAAGTTTGGGTGGAGCTTAGATTGAGATGGGTGGGGCATAGCTAAAACTGGATTCCTCCATTAACTGCTCTTAACTTCCCACTTGATGTATTCAGTTGTCTAGCAAATGGGGATTCAATAAGCAAATGTAATGATATTCCTCACCAAATCTGACGATTTATTATTAAATGGTTAATGTATGTTCATTGATATACTTAAAGGGATGCTAATCTCATCTCAAATGTTAGATTGCACCGACAGATTATGGTATATAGATTTCATATCCTGTCACATTCCATTATCTGTATCACAATTATTTGCAGTGACCGCCACCATTTCGTCTCCTCAAGTGATAGTGTGTGATGTCAGGCGCAAATGCATTGCATTCTTTATGTAATACCTCTCGTTGAATATTTTGAAACGAATTTGTCTGGAAGTTGTTGCTGCCTATGCTAGCAACAACTTCCAGCCAAATTAGTTTCAAAATATTCAACAGCTTACCTGTATTGATGCTTTTATACCACATTGCGAAGCTATATATGGCTCTAGGACTGAGCATAAATACCGAGGCACACGCTATTTTTTTCTGACGGGTTGAAAGATAATTCATTACAGTCATCATAGGCTGTAGAGATGTATCAACATTTAGCAACTAAAGCCTGAATATCTTTCATCGTCAGCATGATAACAAGAGGCCCAAGGGCCTGTGGCGCTCACCTGGACCATTAGCATTTGAACCAATTGCATTTAAAGACATTGCGGATAATTTTCGGAAATCTAAGATGGCCACCAAAAGAATTGAACAATCAAATTTCTGTATATATGTTCTGAAGCCTACCGACCTAGGGTCCTTCCTGATGAGATTGATGGAAATCTGCTGGTTAATGAGGTGTAGGCTTTTAACTGATTTAACAACAGTTTTGGAAAGTCCAAGTTGGCCATCCAAAAATTGACTATATCTGAAGCCTGCCGACATAGGGTCCTTCCATCCAAGTCTGGTTGAAATCGACCCAGTAGTTAATGAAGAATCACGTTTTAAGCCATATCAGGTAAATTTTCATAAAATTCAAGATTTTCACACACAAATTTACCAATCAAAATTTTGTATACAAATTCTGAAACCTACATCCATAGGGTCCTTCCAGCTAAACTAGGGTGAAATCCGCCAAGCGGTTAATGAGGAGTAGCGCTTTGACAATTTCAGGTAATTTTTTTACAAAATCTAAGATTTTCCTCCAAAAATTTTATCAATCAAAATTCTGAATAGAGATTCTAGAGCCTACCACCATAGAATGCATCAAGTCAAATTTGGTTGAAATATGTCACGCTGCTAAGGAGTAGTATTTTGTCCATTTCCGGTAGATTTTTCATAAAATCTAAGATTTTCACCCAAAAAATTGATCAGTCAAAATTCTGAAAAGAAGTTCTAAAGCCTACCACCATAGAATGCATCTAGTCAAATTTCGTTGAAATATGTCAAGCAGCTAAGGAGGTGCTGTATTTTGACCATTTCCGGTAGATTTTTTATAAAATCTCTCACCCAAAAAAATTATCAATCAAAATTCTGAAAAATCTGTCTGGAGGGTACCAGCTTAGGATCATTCCAGCCAAATTTGGTTGAAATCGGTCAAGTGTCAGGGCTTACATTAATGGAAAAGTTTAACTGTTGTCTACGGTAAAGACAGATACATCGTTTTCCTCATTGATTCGTCTAAAAATTAAGTTCTGCCATTTTATGACTGATGTGATGTCTGTATACAGGCAAAAAGCGATTTGATGGACGGACAGGTGAGCTAAAAACCTGAAATGTCAGGGATGAATTATGGCTGGGAAATTCTATCACCTGAATGGTTAGTATAAGATAAGGTGAGAGTTACTTTAAAGTGTCCGTACCACGACCGGTATAACTTTCCTTAAATAGATCACACATACATGTACATCAATATTTCATAAAATACACACCGATTCAATGAAAATGAGCAAAATTTGTAGGATTTTCCACACACCTCTTTGATAACCAGTTTAGAGGATATCGATCGTGTTTATATGTGCGAGACAGATTTTGATTTATTTCAACTCTAATGTATAAATGGATATTAAAATTGTGTTGGCATACAGACTTTAAATCCATAACTTCTTCAGTATTTTATTTGTCAGGGATGGCCAGCTTTAAGACATCTGCTGGATGTGCATCAACCAGTTCTATTGTTCATCATATTGACTGGGAGCCACTCACAATTGGACCATCACTGGCATTTCATGTCGGAGCAGTGATCAGAGACACCCTCTATGTTCACGGAGGAGTAGTGAACAAAGAGGATAAAATACCGAGCAATAAGCTGTACAAGTAAGTAATATTCACAGTAATATAGTACATGTCCTCTTGTTTCTTGGGACTCTGACAAATGTTTGACAGAATGAAAGCATCAAGTTTATTTAAACGATTTCTACAGGCCTTGAAAAGCATGCAAGATTCAAAATTTTGTGCTGAAAGTTTTGAAAATGTATGGAAAATTGAAATAATGTTAGGTGTGATTCTCATATGCAAAATAAATATAGTATTAAAAATATCAAGGATCTTGGCTATTAAATTAATGAACCTTTCTAGTTTATCTATCCATCATACATGTATGACATCATAATCAACTACATGACATGTAGGATGATGTCATAATCAATTACCGCATGAATGGCTTGATTTAATCCGTTTTAAATGCTTAATAGTTTGACATGGTGTACGAATTGTATGTCTTTACTAGTTAATAAACATTGTCAAATATTTTTAAACTCATTTGACAGCACTCAGTTAAATTAGTTTCAAAATCTTCAATAGCTTATAGTTATCTAGAAACTGAATGTCAGAGTGCAGGGATCGATCGATCACAACATAAGTGAGGTGTGGGTGGAGCTTAGCTGGAGATGGGCGGGTCATGGCTAAAACTGGAGTTTCATTCCGACAGCGTTCTGCGAAATTTGGCTGTTTTGAAACGGACACTGATTGGAGACATCATAAAATTGGTTTGGAAATTGATAGACTAGGAATAAGTTTGGAATTTCATTTGACAGACCTGTATACATGTACGAACCCTGCAGAATGACACATGTAGGACTCCTTTTTATTTTACTATATTGGGATGAGCTGTCTTAAAACTTAACCGCCTGACTGCAGACGACATATTCCAGTGGTAATATCTTTGGACAGGCTAAATATTTTGAAAACAACCTGACTGAAAGTTGTTGGTGGTTAAAAACAATTTGACTGAAAGTTGTTGGTGGCTAGGCCACCAACAACTTTCAGTCAAATTGTTTTCAGAATATTCTGTATGTCAAGAGGTGTTGCCCATTGAAATTTTTGTCTGGTGGCTTGCATTAGCGAGACAGTTAAACATGATTTGGTTTTCACACAGACTCGTGACCTATCTTAACTCTTTAACACTGAAATTTGTTCAAGACACGTATGTTGTGCTACATGTATGTTAAAATTTTTATTCAATGTACAGTACGCTTTATTTTCTTTCGGAAACAGTCTATTGGTCTTTTCAGATTTGACCCCTGCAGCCTGCTATGGTCAGAGGTCATGGGTGCTGGGTGTCCTCCGCTTAGTCACCATGCATCTGTTGTTATTCATGATCGGTATCTGCTTCTAATCGGAGGTTGGGATGGACATTGTCGGTCAGCAGCGATACATGCCTTTGACGTTGAGAAGCAAATCTGGATTCCGTTAAAACATTCAGGATTTTCTGAACAGGCAGGACTCAGTTCTCATACTGCGGTGTTATTAAATGACGGGCAGATTCTTATTGTGGGTCGAGAGGGAAGTTTGAGAATACAGAAACGATACGGTAATGCATTTATCCTAAAAGGAAGCATTGAATCTGGACATTTTCAATACACAGAATACGGTAGCTGTTTGACTTCGCGATCGGGTCACACGGCAAGTTTACTTGGGAAAAAGCTGTACATTATCGGCGGACGAGCTGATAAATTAGTCGATACATTCCCAGGTTATAATGGAACTCCAGCTAAACCTGAAATACCTGACACAATAGCGATAAAACTGACAGCACTTATAGCGAAGACATCACCTATGACAAAACCACCATGCGGACGAAAATGTCATATAGCGTTAACAGGCCCAGGATTTGTCTTAATTTATGGCGGAGAGACGTTTGACGGCCGCAATCGTGAGCCTGTAGGTGAATTTCATATCATGACGACGACACCCACAATGAGCTGGTACAAGTTAGGCATCAGTCGTATCGGTAGGGCAGGACTTGTGTGCTGTCTGGTTGGTGATAGGTTGATTTGTCATGGTGGACTCGGTGCAAAAAATCGGGTTAGTTGCGAGACATCTCATCTAGTGCTGTAGCTACATGTATGTACCCGCCCAAACATTTCATCATATCTATGTGGTAATACTACAGTCCAGAATATTTACTAACACACCTGTAGGCAATACAGGTAATCCATTTCTAGCTTGTTAATGCCACTCCCATTTCATGCTAAGCTCCACCAACGGTTTAACCGTGTTGCGATCGGTCAAACCTTGAATCCCAGAATCATGGCACATGTAACTAGATACAGGTAAGCTGTTGAATATTTTGAAACTAATCTGACTGGCAGCAACAGTGCCCAGTCAAATTAGTTTCAAAATATTCAGCAGAATGTTTATTAAATAATAAAACCATCAAAGACATACAATTCTTATATTTGACGGACTACATGTATGCCATCTTCATGACAGGGTATTTCTGCAAATTATAATTGTCACATCAGCCTCCATGTGACGTATTGGATTATGATGTCATATACTTGAGCGACAGATTGAATTCATCCATTGAATAATATTTTAAGATGAGTAGACAATGGCTTGTTTTAACCCTTTAACACTCATATCAGCCAAAGACAACTTTTGAAGTGGTCTTGAGAAATGTCCATTTGCAGACCAAGAGAAGAGTATTTTATTTAATTTACCACTGGAATGACTGGCTTGATAATGGAGCCAGTCAAGTCATTGCAGTGGTAAATTTTCAAAAACACTTCTTTTGGCATGCAAATGGATATTTTCCATTAGAAAATTGAAATTTTCTTGAACAAATTCGAGTGTTAAATGGTTAAAACAAACTTTTGTGTTCATATTTAATATTATGAAAACTTGGCATCGTTACATTCGTATATCAAACTGTGTCAAAACAGGAAATTTGGACAAGAAAGTTGCTTTTTAACCCCTTTAATGGTCAAGCCGGTCAACGAGGCTTTCAGCTCGTTCCACATTTCTCAATACGATTACACATATAATATTCAATGAAAGATTTTCATTGGTTAGATAACGCGTAACAGGCCTATCCAAATTTAACATGTCATACACATGTACACGCATAACTCATTTTTGTATTACGCAAATTTGTTTTACGTACGCATTTTTAATGTATTTATGGACAAATTGTAACCACATTAAAAAGATTGTGGCAACAGAAAACAGGTTGCGTCAGAAATATTTGCATGAACAAAAAATGATTTATGTCTGCGTAATAATCTGACATGCCCCGTGACACTGCACATATTTCCTCGTGACGCCGCCCGCTAAAATGTAAACAAGACGAGATACGTTATTTGTTGATTTCAATTTTGAGTTATATATACTACCTAATTATGACATGCATTTGTCAATTTGATAGACGCAGAAGTTTTTAAAGTGGGGTTAAAAGTAATTTCAAGTCCGAAAATAACGATGTTTTGTTTGTCATTATTTTTTGTGGCGCGTTGGTCAGAACTCTTAGCAAGTGATGCGTCACAGCGACGAAAATGTACCGCGCAAAATGGTGCATTTAAAACAGGTGTCAGAGATCGACTTCATCGAAAAATTTGTTAAGATATCAGTTTATATGATAAATAGAATCTCAAACTCGATCCCATTTCATATCACAATTATTAACCTCAGCGAAAATTACCGCATTGCACATGGCAAAGCTCGCGCAATGTGATAATTTTATACTCGTTGCTAATAGTGATAGAGAAATGGGACCCTCATTTCATATCCTCTATATATATATATACTGAACCAAAAAGTTTAGCAACACTGAGAATATTACTGTATAAATGTTATTTAACAAAAACAATAAATTGATTCAAATATATTATTTAATTGATAGGTCATTTTCCAATTTGAACAACAGTCTCTTGTTACTGTAATGCTTGCATCGCGCCTTTAACACGGCATCATTCAACAGAAGGGTCCAATTTAAATAATGACACTGAGCTGTCAATACCGGTTGTGACCCCCGCACACATTAACCACGGCCATACATCGCTTTCTCATGCTTCGAATTAAGCACCCGATGTCACGAAGAGGAATCGCATCCCATTCCTGGAGCAGTGCAGCTTCCAGCTCCCGCACGTTGTGAAGATGTGGATAGTTCTCACGCACCATACGGCCAAGAATGTCCCACACGTGTTCAATAGGAGACAGGTCCGGTGATAGCGCTGGCCAGTCCAACACCGGAACGTTGTTAGCCTCAAGGAAATCACTGGTGACCCTAGCTGAATGAGGACGGGCGTTATCTTGCTGGAACATAGTCTGCATGATGCTGCATAAAATGGATGACAACAGGGGCGACAACTTCTTCACAGTAACGGTGAGCCGTTAAATTTCCGTGAATCACAATAAGATCTGTTTTGCCATTTTCATGGATTCCAGCCCACACCATGACAGTGCCGCCACTGAATCTGTCATGCTGAATGATGTTGGCTGCATCATACCGTTCTCCTAAACATCACCAAACCCGTTGCCTACCATCCGCCACATCCACACAAAACCTTGACTCATCACTGAACAAAATGTGGCTCCATTGTTGAGCACGCCATTGCGGATGAGTTCTCGCCCATGCAAACCTATTCTCGATGTGACGCTCTGTAAGTGGAACAGCAACAAGTGGACAACGGGCATGCAGTCCAGCATCATGGAGTCTGTTTTGCAGTTTGTGCATGCACTGTAGTGCCGGTAGCGGTGTGCAAATTACGGGACAGCCGCGGCGCTGTCTCAAACCTGTGATATTGTGATGACGTCACTAAGTAGCGGTCTTCTCGTGGTGTTGTTGCTCTCGGTCTGCCAGATCGTGGTCGGTCATTAACATGTCCAGTTTCCTGCTCACGTTGGCGGAGACGGGAAATGGTTGAGGCTTGAACATTAAAACGTCGGGCAACGGCGCGAACGCTCTGCCCAGCAGCGAGTCTTCCCATTGCTTCATGGCGCTGATTTTCGGGTAGCCCTGGGCGGCAGCCCATGTTCGGTAGGGTAAACTTTTAAGCGTTTTCTGTTAACGTTCGTTATCTGCTTTTGCAATATGGTGAATTTTTGCCTTTGCTACCCGCCAATGTGGGCCAGTACATGAAAAATGTATTTTCACATGCAGTAAGCGTGCGGCCGAGAAATGCAAGAAATGGTTTGCATTTCTTCATGATCAGCGAGACATTACATTGACGAAACATGCCTGCAAATTTGGTTATAAATGAACGCATAGTTTTAATACAACAAACCAAACTTCACTGTTGCTAAACTTTTTTGGCTCGGTATATATATACACCTGTGCAAAAGTTAAGCACCACCCTATTTTTACGCACATGCGAGGGTATATTCATGTGCTATGAAGAAAGCAATAGCATAAACATTTATGTACCCATCCATCTTAGTGCAAGAGGTAATAATGCAACCAGAGGAATGCTGATTATGATGGTGGGGAAACACTGTATGTTTTTGTTTGAACTTGAAAACGAGGCCTGAATATGGTTACGTTGACACAACTGACAACTATTGCCCTACAGTTGACACACGTGGCTAGATTGTCATTAATGGTGTCTGAAAACGAAGTTTAACATCTGTGCACGAGTTTGAGACTGTCATTATTAATACCGGGTATATCCACCTTGTGCCTGGATGACGGCCTGGACACGACGTCTCATGCTGGTCACCAACCGACTGATACGCCATTGTGGTATTCGTTGCCATTCAAGATGGCGTGCGTCTGTTAATTCCTGTAGGTTCTGCACAGGAGGATCCCTCCTTCTCACCATGTTTCCCAGAATGTCCCAGATATGCTCAATAGGGTTCATGTCAGGGCTCCTTGCTGGCCATGGTAGGGTTTGGATGGCATTCTGGCGGAGGTATTCATGCACAGCTCTAGCACAATGTGGTCGGGCGTTGTCATCCATGAATATAGGGTGGGTTCCAGGTGCATGATTTACAAAATGAGGGACCACAACTCTATCCAGTATGGAATCTTGATATCTTTGTCCATTTAGTGTTCCAGGTACAGTCAACAGATCCAGCTTACAATCAAATGAGATGCACCCCCATATCATAACGGAACCTCCACCAAATGGAACTTCTTCCATGATGTTACGTTGGTCGTACGCCGTGCGTCTGGACCTCCATACACGAGTTCGACCATCTGTGGCATGAAGCAGGAACCGACTTTCATCGGACCAGTGTACCCGTCTCCAGGATCTCATGTTCCAGTGTCTTCTTTCGTTGCACCACCTCAGACGCTCCTCTTTGTGGTGTGCAGTGAGGAGAGGACGTCTGACAGGTCTCCTAGCTTTCATGCCAGCAGCATACAGTCTCCTTTTGACGGTAGACATTGACACTCTATTGCGCGTTTCCCATTGCTGGCTGAGCACTCTGCTGTTGGTGAATGGAGATCTCCTAACAAGGCGTACTAGGGCTCGATCATCACGGGCAGTAGTCTTCTTCGGTCTTCCAGATCTAGGCCTGTCCTTCACCTCGTTAGTTTGCCCATGTTTTTCAATCAAACGACTGATTACAGTATGGTTAATGTTCAGCTGTCTGCCAATCTCTCTGCATGACATACCAGTGGTATGCATGCCTATGATTTGCCATTTCACACGATCACTTAACCTTCGTCTTGCCATAGCGGTTCACAATCAAGAGCTAATTCTCTCTGTACAAATAAACCACGGTCATGAACACAAAATTCCTAATCTTGTCGCCTAAATCTGTATGTAATGTTCTACACCTCAAACTGGACTTTTACATAACTGAACACGTGTGCTGTTTCCCGCCACGCACGGACATCAAGCGGCGTGAAGTCATGCATGCATGTGCATTTCGTACTTGGAATTATGTCAGCTAACGCGGGGACAAAAAGTATGGCAGCCTAGTTGTACCATCATGTTTCTACGTTCTATTGTTTTTGCTGGTGCTTAACTTTTGCACAGGTGTATATATATTATTTGTACTGTACATACACCTGATGTATGGTACCAAAAGATCTGTGATAATTAAATATGAAAATTAACTGTTACATATAGCCCTTTAACCATCGAATATATTTAAGAAAATTTCGATTTTCTCAGTGTCTCAAAATGTCCATTTGCCATGTTTGCAGAACAAGACTATTTTTTAATAATTGCCACACGAATGACTGGCGCGGTTATCGAGCCAGTCATTCCAGTGGTAAATTTTCAAAAATAGACTTCTTGATCTGCAAATGGACATTTCTAAAGACCATTGCAGGAGCCGTTTTTGGCTAGCTGGATTGTTAAATAATTAATAGCTCTAGGCGTGGCTGTGTAAAATGCATGCATATGTGCACATATAATAAACAATAAACATTTGTTAATATACATATATTCTAATTATTTTATTACATACATGATGTACTAAAGATCTGTGATAATTAAATATGAAAATTAACCATTAATTGAATATCAAGTTGTTTTTGTCTGCAAACATGGCAGAGTGTACAGGCAAAAGAAAATTATACATGTACGTATGTTTCCTATGCCCTACCTACCTGCAACAATAGCTGCAACCTACATGTACCTGCCCCCAAAGATATCGCTACATCTGTATTTCTATTTCCTACCCAGGAAATTTTGACCGCTGGATTTATTGAATTTTCAGTGTTTTTATTATATTTTTATATTTTCTACCGTAACTCTTTAGTGGTCAAGCCGGCCAAAACCGGACGCCATACTGGTCTTGAAGAATGTCCATTTGCAGATCAAGAGAAGACTATTTTTTTTAATTTATCACTGGAATGACTGCTCGATGACCGAGCCAGTCATTCCAGTGATAAAGCTCCAAAAATAGTCTTCTCTTGGCCTGTAAATGGCCATTCAATAAACAAATATTTTGATTTTCTTTACCAAACCTGACCATTAAAGGGTTAATTTGATACATATTTAGTAAACACATGGTAAGAGAAAGCCATCCATAACGAGAGGCCCAAGGGGTCTGTATCGCTCACCTGGAACATAGGCATTTCAACAAGAAAGGTCATCACCTCCAAGTAGAAACATAAGATTTTGGCCAGCAATGTCACAAGAATGAGGATGCATCCTACCAAATGTGGCTAAAATCAATCAAGTGCTTTAAGAAATTTGTAATTTCCCATTGCTTTACTATATAGGAGTATTTTGTTGGTGAAAATATCGAAGACGGTCACTAACTGGGAATCTGTTCAATCCAACTGTTTCAAGGGTGGCAAATTTGAAATCAGCATACCCAAACATGTACATATAAATCTAATTTCGGCTTCAAAATCCATCATATTAAAAAATCCAATATGGCTGCCAAACACACTATATTTTGATTGGTCCACAGTAGCCATGTTTTTTTTACGAATCACATTCCTTTTGAACACACATTAATGGCCCTTTGTCCTTGATCATATCTCCCAAATTCTGGCTCGATCCGTTTAGCGGTTCTAGAAAACTAGGTCATCCATGATGGTTGCTGAGGTTTTGGCTGACCAAATTCCCTCGAACAAGCTTGGTTCAGCTGTTGCCCTACATGTAGATGATCTTTCATGAGTTTTCAATCGATCCCCAAGTGGTTTCGGAGAATATTTTCAATGACGTTTCTAAAAATCAGCTAAAATTCAAAATGACTGTCGGCTAAATTGGCCGATCAGCTTTGTTTGAACAAACTTGGATAGTCTATGCCTTTATCCAAATATAATTGAAATCTCTCCAGTAGTTCTCTAAAAGAAGAGATTTTAAATTTTCCATTGTTTTAGTATGCAGGTATGGGAGATTTTGTGGGAAAAAGATGGTCACCAAACCATTTATCCGACAGTTTTGAATGTGGAAATCTGAAATCAGTATACAATCATTTAAAATTTTTAATGTTTTCTCGAGAACCACTGAGCCAATTTCTATTATATTTGGCAGAAAACATGCTTAGGGCATAGAGATCCAGGTTTGTTGAAAAGAAGCAGATCGGCCAATTTCTCAAACTCATGAAACAACATCCAGAGCATCAGCTGAAGCAAGTTTTTTCCAAGGGAACTTGCTTGGTCAAATTCTTCAGTGGCCCTCTTGGATGACCTAGTTTTCATGAAAACAACCTCTCCACTCTCCAGAACCACTGAATGGATCAAGACGAAATTTGATAAATATGATTAGGTATTAAGGGTCATTAAAGCCTGTATGCCAAGACAATTTTATAGCCATAGCACAATATAGTTCAAATACAATCAAAATCTGTCTACCTCATAAATACTGCCAGCATACAAAACAAATTTGAAAACTCGCAAAACAGGAATTCTGATTTCAACTTTTTAAATTCCGGCAATCGATAAGCCACCCTTATCTACATCACTCGAGTTACGGATAACATAGCCCTGCATAGGAATCAATTGTGAACAAGGCTTATATCACAAGCGGTGTCGCTGAAATTATCTTTAGTACACACAATATGGTTCTAGGATAGTTTTTTCTGTTGAATACTCGAGTAAGTTTGATTTATGCTATAAATTTTTTATCGAAGAGCTGTGTAAAATCCCAAAATTTCGCTCATTTTCATTGAAACCATGGTGCAAGGGAGATAAATATTGTCTTATAAGAACCATCAAAGCAAATAAATTAGCGTGATTACGTCCAATACAGATGATACATTTTGAGCTGGGAATCGACCAGCATGTTGGCGGCAGCCTGTCAGATATTGAACAAACACTGTCTTTGCTATTAGCTGAGAAAGCTGCAAGTTAATCAGTGTGTATTTTATGAAACACAATTTTATGACACATGTGTGATCTACTTATGCAAAGTTATACCAGTCATGCTATGTGGGCCCTTTAACCTTTGTTCAAAGTTAACACATGTGCATCAAAGAAACATGGCCACCACGGACCAATCAAAATGTAGCGTGTTTGGCGGTCCTATTGGATTTTTTATTTGATGGATTTTGATTTCAAGGTTGGTCTTAAATATATGTTTTTGTATAAGCTTATTTCAAATTTGCCACTTTCGAAACTGTCGGAAATAACACATTGGTGGCCATCTTGGATTTTTTAACTCGCAAAAACTCTCATAGTAAAGCAATGGGAAATTGAAACTATCGCCTCGAGAACCACTGGACCGATTTTAACCAAATTTGATAGGATACATCCTTGTTCTTGTTGTAGTTCTGGCCAAACCGTAGTGTTCTACATAAAGGATAACTATAACGTGGAAAGCCACAATATTTGTTGGTATACCCGACGCTTGTCCTCGATTGGAGGATGAGTCGGATGCTTAGCACTGGTTCTGTGCTCGCTATTTATATGCCTTGGGACCCTGGCAAGGGTCCCCTCAACTGCACATGCGCACATGCATGCTCCTTGTTTGTACCCTGGATCAGGGTACCAGTGGCAAGGGTACCGGGCAATGCGCATGCTCGTGCGCATGTGCATTGTGTGGGACCCTTTCTTGAGAGGGACCCTTGTGGGCAAGGGTACAATTTCAAGGGTACCATTCAGCGCGCATGCATGTGTGCATGCGCAGTAGGGGGAACCCTCAACGAAAAATTGTTTCACGGGTGCTTAACAAGGCTGTTTGCCATGTAGCTATACAAGCGTGCTTGTATTGTTAGTGGTGATGTTTTTTAGAATGGTGACACTGGTAAAAGATGAGTTGGGTGAGGGGACAAAGGCATATAGTCAATAGACTTTGGGAAGCAGTGGGCGAGGAGATTTATGGCGTTTCGCTCCATAGTGAAAGCTCATCAGAGGTTTTATAACCGTGTTGTGAAACGGGTGAACAACAACAAAATGGGAGTTTTATGAAGTTCTTTTGTAAGAAGTTTATTAATGTTGTGATGAGACTATCGATTTGCAGTGATGAAATAAGATGTGATGAAAGCACTGTGCGATGGATTGGAAAGTTCTATTTTTAAAAAGTTATTTTAAAAACCATAGTTCGTAACATACACCTGGTTGGTGTATTAGTGGATGTCGTGTTCTTCACAAATGTTCAGAATTTTAGTGGATGTTTCCTGCAATGTTTTGGCAAGATTTGCCAGTTCGTGCCATATGGACCCGTTAGGAGCAAGTTTCTTGAAGTTTTTAGAATGTGGTGTGTCCTCTGAACTGAGTGATTCCGGGCTAAGCGGTCTTGGCCGTCTGGCCGGTACCCGGGTGAAGGCTGATGGAGGCGTGGAGTGGAATTTTGTCCCTATCTGTGCCAAGGTTGGCATGTTGAGTGGTCCACTGCGTGGGGACCCCTCTCCCGTCTGGCCGGTACCCGGGTGAAGGCTGATGGAGGTGTGGAGTGGAATTTTGTCCCTATCTGTGCCAAGGTTGGCATGTCGAGTGGTCCACTGCGTGGGGACCCCTCTCCCGCCATCGGGGCATCGGGGCATTTTTTATGCTGGTGGCGTCGAGAGGTGGCGCCGCGCATGGTGTTCTAAAAATCCCACTAGGGGGGTATTGTGAAGGGGGTACAAAATCCCACTTACCTCCATGCTTAGTGGACTCGGTGATATTGAGCCAAAGAGACTGCTCAGGCTTTCCTTGGCGTCTGTGGTGGCTGTAGTGGTGTTCGTGTTGAACGATACATCGCCGCCGTTTGAAAGGGAGTTCAACATTTCCTCCACAATAATTGCGCATATTTTTTCGTTGATGCCGCTTGTTGAAGGCATTAGAGTTTCATCTGGTGTTGGAGGAACTGTGGCGAGAGCGGGAACTGCTGCCTTCTTGCCGCCCACAGGAATGAAATTAGATTTCTTCATGCTAGCTTTCACAATACTAAAGTCTTCCTTCAGAAATAATTCTGATCTGTTTAGAGTCTTTGGGGTTGTATGGTATGCTTTCAGTAGAATCGCCCTGCTGTTGGTGGCACTAGGGCCATTTCTGACTGGCGTTCGTTTGTCAGGAATGGCGGTGAGATTTTGTCCAAAATTGATGTTGGTGCCATCTAGATTGCCCTTCTCTATGATCTTGTGGGCATTTGTCGTGGAAAACCTGTGTGGCCCTGTTACAAATGTAGATGGGCCATGGTGCCATCCTTTCTGAGAAACGTCTTAACACAGCAGGCACATGTCCATTTTAGTTGCTTCATCGGATCATTATGCAGATCTTTGATGTGTCTTTTATATTGTCTAAGTGAGCTGAAATGCTTTCTGTGGGTCGAGCAGTAAAAAGGTACTGCTTTAAACATATTGTATTGCTTCGAGAAAGATATAAGAACTTTTTAAAGGTTAATTTTATCAAGCTAGTGCCATAACTAGCCGTGACGTCATAAACGGGTGGCGTCATCAGAACGTATGGACTACGTAGTTCTGACATCATAGATTTGTGCGGATAGGCCATCAAATTATGTGGAGATTTTTAGCTGGGAGAGGAGCTGTAGTATAAGACTTGAAGAACATGGGGGGAGGGGAGGAGGGGGACTAGAAGGACAGCTCCTATCCAATATGGTTCATGCCTAAAGGTTCCATGGTGTGGAGTTGGTGTATCCAGTATGCTTCCTTTTTCCTCCTGATTGGGATTGGGGTGTTGGTGTCCGTATCTGGGTCTCCTCTCAAGACCTGAATGATGCGGAAGGAGACATGTTCTTTTCCATGGTTTGGAGTGTTGAAGTGGCGGGCTACAGGGGAATCTCTGTTGTGAGAGATGTCCCTGTAGTGTTCTTGGATCCTGATCTTAAAGGTTTTTTTAGTTTCACCTACATATTGTTTGGAACAGTGGAGGCAGGTGATGAGGTGTATCACGTTGCGTGTCCTGCAATTGCCTATAATTTTGGCTATAGATCTGTATCCTGTGTATGAGCTGGTGAATGACCTGGTTTTGGTCATCTTGCGGCATATGCCGCAGTTACGCTGGGTGCCGTCTAGTAGCGGGTTTTGGTGAATCAGGGTGAGGGGTGGGGGGAGAGGCGGGAGTTTGGCTCTGGTTAGCTGGTTCCCTATGGTTGGGTTTTTTTTATACTATAGCCAAAGAGGGGTTTGGTGGCAAAAACGCAAGCCCTCTGGGCCAGATGCTGAGACTACGCAGAATCTGTTCCTCAAAAACGGATTTCCTTCTCCAAAGCAACCTCCTTGTGGAACACTACAGAGCACGCGGCTACCCTACCAGCATCCTTCTACAAGCCCAAAACATGGCGGCAAACAAAGACACGAAATCTCTAGCCCACCAAAAAAGTCCTACCCCGACCAATGTGTCCTCATTACAGATTTCAACCCGACATCCATCCATGTTAAGACCATCATCAACCAATACTGGCCTGTCTTAACAAGCAGTCCAAAAGGCAGAAACATTTTTACCACCAAACCCCTCTTTGGCTATAGAAAAAAAACAACCATAGGGAACCAACTAATCATTTTGAAACGAATTTGACTGGATGCTGTTGCTGCCTAAGGTAGCAACAGCGCTGAGTCAAATTAGTTTCAAAATATTCAACAGCATGTTTATTAAATAGCAAAGAATTACAAAGCCATACAATTTATACGTGTCACTCTTTGAGATTTGATGACGGTCTATATGGAACCCTTTGTGACGTAATGATTGTGATGTCATCATACACGCGCTGAGCTGAGGTCAGATGATGGATGGATACTCCGGAAAGGTGAATTTATTCCAGTGATAATTTTGTCAAAAGGTTCTTGGTCTGCAAATAGACAATCATCATGACCACCGCAAAGATCGTTTTGGGCCGGCTTAATCAATAAAACGTTATCCCTTTAACGTTCAAACCTTCCAAAACCACCCTCTGTAGTGATCTTGAGGAATGTCAATTTGCAGACCAAGAAGACAATTTTTGAATATTTATCACTAAAACGACTTGCTTAATAACTGAGCCAGTCATTCCAGTGGTAAATTTTCAAAAATAGTTTTCTCTTGGCCTGCAAATGGACATTCACTGTACACAGATTGCAATTTTGTTGACCAGTAAACGGCTAAAACTGTGTTGTTGAGAGCATAGATGTTTTAACCCTTGAACCCTCAAATTTGTTCAAGAAAGTTTTAATTTCCTCATAGAAAATGTCCATTTGCAGACCAAGAGGATTATTTTAAGGACATTTCTCAAGTCCTCTGTTTGAACTGTATTTGGCTGGCTTAGGTGTTAAAGGGTTAAAATTCATGTCATATAATTATATGGCATGAATGTATGTATTCTGTGATATAAATGCTCTAAGTAATGGCTGAAGGGGACAAGTAAAAGCTACGATATCATCGCTGCTACAGCTGGTAAAACTTCTTTGCCACTATCACTAATGGTGAGTGGGTCATCCAGGTTGACACACTAGGAGATTTATATGCTCTATACGCTGCCATCGGAATAAATTTGAAGGTGTGTCCACTCAGGTGATGCTGATTTTCGCAGTGATTTCATACTCCTGTGAACACACTGATATCTGGCATGTCAGATAAGTTTGCCTAGTGTGTCCGCTCAAGCGATTGGTGTGGAGCGCGTATGAACCAGTGATGGCAGGGATCGAAATGTCCATTTGCCGTTGCCCAGGGTAACCTGATTTTCAAAAGGGCAACTAAGCTTTGGTTGTTAATGGTACACAGGGCAACCATGATAAATACTCTGACTAATAGTGTTATACTGTGTTTTTGATACCTCTTCGTTTTAAGGCATTTATTTATTTAATTATTAGAAAGAGTAACCAGTATGCTTAATGCCATTTCTCAATAATTGTGGCCATTCTTCAGAATTTACTTGACAAAGCAATAGTGATTCTAATTTTCTTTGTCATTTAGCTAAGCATATACGGGCAACCTTAATCTGTGGCAGGCAACCTGAAAATGCGTGAAATGGCATCATATTATACGCGCTGCAGGCAACTACATCTTTTCATTTATTTCTAACCCTGGATGGCCACTCATATGCCATGATTCTATCACATGTTACATGTCACAAAATGGCGGAGTGTCAGGGATCGCTAGGAAATTCTCTTAGTGTGTCCACTCATACACCAGTGACTGATTTTAGAGCAATTGTATCAGTGATTCTCCAGCGTTCAAGATTGCAGCGTAGACATGGTAGAATGTATAAGTTTGACTAGTGTATCTTACATGTATGTTTTACAGAATAATGATACATATGACGTATCTCCTCTGTGAAGGCATGATACTAACTGTACACAATATTCACTTCTTCCCTTTGACTCGTGCCTGTATATTCCCGAGCTTACTGTACATATAATTGAAGAAGATCATAATGCCATCATACTCGCCCAGGTACGGCTTACGTAGAACATGTGTATGATACTCGCACAAAAAGTAGTACACTGCCTCCAGGGTTGCCAGATTAGACCTAGAAGTGTCCTCCATGTGACGCCAGAAGCGGGTTTCATATGAGGCTAGTTTTATGCGTGGTAGATCTGAAAGATACAGTACATTGCATATATAAGTTAAAATCATCCCAAAACAAAAGCATGTTAGTAAGAAATGTTCTGTTGAATATTTATAATATACATGTTGTGTTATACTGTGTTTTTGACATTTATTTATTTAATTATTAGAAAGAGTAACCAGTATGATTGGAATTAGGCAGCAATGTCTTCCAATCCAATTATGTTTAAAGATTTCAACATTACATTTTATTTTATTTTATTTTGGATACTTGTTAGGTTGTTTCTGAACTATACTATACAGTACATTATTCACAAGAATTCATAACAACCTTCTCGAGAGATTATCTTCCTTTTTGGGCCAAAAGATGGTGGCTTCCACTTCCCATGTACTATTTAATAGAAAATTAATTTACACAATACAAGGCTTTAGCACTTTAACCATCAGGTTTGTTCCAGAAAATTTCAACGTTCTCATAGAAAATGTCCATTTGCAGACCCAGAGAATATTATTTTTGAAAGTTTACCACTGGAATGACTGGCTCGGTTATCGAGCCAGTCATTCTAGTGGTAAATTTTCAAAAATAATATTCTCTGGGTCTGCAAATGGACATTTATCAAGACCACTGTAGAAGCCATTTTTGTTTGGCTGACTCGAGTGTTAAACGGTTAAAAAATATAATGTCCAGGATTCAATCTGTCACTCAAGTATCTGACTTCATAATCAATTACGTCAAATGTTGCCTGATGTCAGTAGAAATATGGCATAGCTCCATCAAGAAAGTGGCAATAGTCTGTCATGAAGGGCTATGAATTGTATGTCTTATTAATTTACAATTTAACCCCTAGCACTCTGATGTTAAAATTTTAATTTTTCAAATTAAATTAAAAGATGAACTGGTGCTCACTTTTCAACAAATTTGGTGGGAGATGTTGCTGTCATAGACAGCAACATCATCCACCAAAATTGTTGAAAAATGTACACAAGTTTCTTTGCAATTGACACGGTAAAGGATAGAAAGAGTGGTCAGGGTTAATAATCAGACAGCAACAGCTGCCAGTCAAATTAATTTTAAAATATTCAACAGCTTACCTGTATAGTTGCCTTGAAATTTAAATTCTGTGAATTCAGGTGTTGAGGTTTCAAATCGATTCCAACAGGTGCCAGGTGCCCGAAGCTTAGCTAGAAATGGATGATGCACAGCTAGAAACTGGGTTTCTGCTAGTGGAAGTCCGGGAGTACTAGATACTCCCCAAATTCATGTTTGGACTCCCAAAATCCATATCACATAAATCCAGGACTTCCTATTTTTTGCCCTGACACGTTTAGACATAAGCAAATTATATGGATGTGACCTATTTAAAACGTCCATGTTTCCTGTTTGGACTCCCAAAACTATCACTAATTTAGAAATTGGAATCCCTGGCTAGAAATGCATCTTTCTATTGTAGTATTTATGTCTGTATGATTAGTGTATTCTGCGGCTGTAGTAGTAGAATCATCCAACCGCTGCAATCAGTTCTTCTTCGCTTTTGCCCACTGCATCTTGTCCTCAGCCGAAATCCTTAGCTTCCTCAGGTCCATTCTTAACTTGAGTGTACCGAGTCCTGCTTTCTTGAGGTCGCCTCGTAGGACGCTTAGCTGATTTATGTAATGACGTCCTCTCCTGGCTTTGTATTGGGTGTCTACGAGTAGGGTGAATTCTAAGGCTCTCTGCGCTGGTGTCGCTTCTGGCTGTTGTCTCTTCTGGCATCCTTAGCAGTACTTGTAGTACCAGGTATCAAAGTAACAGAAACAGAATTTTGGAGTCATAGAAACATCTTTCTTGCTGTCATCAAACAAGAACACTGTGAATGGATGCATAATCTCAAAAAAGTGAAAATCAGGAATTTTTACCCCCTACTCCTTGTCAATAACCTATTTTTACTGTGTCATTAGCTAAGAAACTGGTATACGTTTTCTTACAATTTTGGTGGATGATGTTGCTATTTACAATAGCAACATCTTCCACCAAATGTGTTGAAAGATGAGTTTATCTTGTAATGTAATTTAAAATTTGTAAATTTTGACTTCAGAGTAGGAAAGGTTAATGACCTACAACAATTTTCAAGGATGGTTTCACGATCTTTGCAGCTCAGTTTTATCCATGGTCAAGCCTACCATACTGGCCTTTGCAGTGATCTTAAAGGAGATCGCAAACAATAATCAGACTTCAATAAAAATGTCAAAAATAAAAAGGTTTTATCATATTTTATCACTCGAATTTGTTCAAGAAAATTTCAGTTTTCTCATAGAAAATGTCCATTTTCAGACCAAGAAAAGACCATTTTTGAAAATTTACTACTCGAATGACTGGCTCGGGTTATCGAGCCAGTCATTCCAGGGGTAAATTTTCAAAAATAAACTTCTCTTGGTCTGCAAATGGATATTTTTCAAGATCAGTGCTGAAGCTATTTTTGGTCGATATGAGTGTTAACTCAATACAATAGCGTATTTACATGTCATTGCATGTATATTCAACAGAAAGATCACCTGCAAATAGTTGACACCTTTATCTACCTGTATCAGATTATTCATACATCTTATGGTGAGTGTGAAAGGTTTGGACTATTCTTTCTAAATTTTGATTTTTCTCATGCGATTTCAACTAAATTAAATTACCGATATATTTAATTAAATGTAAATATTTAAATTTTTCGTCAAGATTACCATCACTAGTTCCAGGAGCTGAATTATTACTGGGAGTAGACATGCACATCCTGAGTACGTGTTACCAGTTTTTCTTGCAAACTATCGATTCGATAAACATGGTTCGACTATGATTTAGTAGCTTGCTAGTCAGGGGAATCGAAGAATCCGTTTCTAGCTAAGCCCCGCTCATTTCTAGCTAAGACGTTTTATGCGTGTTGGGATCAACTTATATACTTTCTCCCATGAATTCTCAGAATCCCATTTTCAAAGTAAGGTAAGCTGTTGAATATTTTAAAACTAATTTGACTGGGTGCTGTTTTCTGTTGTTACCTACATGTATGGCAGAATGTTTATTAAATAGTAAATCCATCAGACATACAAATCTCTCACATCACAGACTTTGCCAGCTTCATAACAGCGTATTCTCTGTCAATTATGATCGCTATATCAGAATACTGGTACATGTGAGGTAATTGATTATGACGTCATATACTTGATTGACAGATCTGATCCATCCATTCGTACATCACAACTCACTACAAGATTGCAGAGCACACATTAGGACATTAACTTTTATAGTTTGTTTGTCGTACGTGATAGTTTTATTGACTTGGGGTGCCTTTAACCAGGCTGGTACATAACTGACTTAACCCTTTAACACTCATATCAACCAAAATCGGCTTCTGCAGTGGTCTTGAGTAATGTCCATTTGCAGATCAGGGGAAGACTATTTTTTAAAACTTACCACTGGAATAATTGGCTCGATAACCGACCCAGTCATTCCAGTTGTAAATTTTCAGAAATAGTCTTCTTGGTCTGCAAATGGACATTTTCTAATGAGAAAATTTGAATTTTTTAAAACAAATTTCAGGGTTAAAGGTTATATTGTAACTTATGCTCCACATTAAAACTATTAATTTACCTTTTAGTCTTTCGTCCATCACCATGTTCCGTGTCTGCGTCCATCTGCTGTCCACGAACACAACCCTCTTAAACAAACCAGTTGGAATGGTTGCTGTGCTACTGGTACTTCCGTCTTCACATACATCTACACGTAACACGTCAGCTGTTTCAACTGTCCTTCCGTCTGTAACCAACAGATCAGGTGATAAGTTAGTCTCGTCTCTGTCTCTAACTAACACATTATCTGATATTGCAGTTTCAATACTCATGCACGGTTCAGATGCTTTATTTCTTTCATCATTATCTTTATTCATTTCAGGTTCACTAATTAACCTAGTGCATTTAGTCGCTTGTTCAGAAAGAGTTTCATGACGATATACTTGTGTAGCCGTGATTGTGTCATTAACAGATACTATTACAGGTAAACCTCCATTATCCTTCTCATTACTCACTTTAGATAGATTTTTGTCAAATCTAATTTTTTTCACATCACTCAAATTACCACAATGACTATCAGGCATCTCTACTAAGGTTCTTTTAGCTACACTCAGATGTTCATGACAATTGTCAGCACGACTACTTGCATTTTTCCTATCAGTTGTACTATCACAATTTAAGTGATTGTCATTTTCAAAATGGCTGCGAGAGCTACCATGGTTATCAATGTCAACTATCGCAGACCTGTAAGCTGCAGATGTATGGGAGGATACATCTGGACTTACATCAGCTACAAATACATTTGAGCTTTTCTGAAGAGGTGTAAGGGGTTCTATTTTACAATTAATATCTTCAACTTGTGTATCAGATAAATCATTTATCACACCTCTCCTGCACAACCTTTCACCGCTAGTACAATTATGATGTACAGATATTCTATCACAGGTCCGGTTTGATGCTATATCATTATCACGTGTTTCCTGCACTGGCTCAGTTTCCACCCTTGTTTTAGAATCGTCAGAATGATCAGACATTTTCATGACATAATCTTGTAATGTGGATGCCGCATCACTAGGAAACACAAGCACAGCCTGAAATAGAAATTTGGATTTAACCCTTTCACCGACAAATCCCCGAAAACATTCTTTCCGATATAAAACTAATTCTGTGGACTATTATGAGCAATGCCCTCCATTCAAATTAATTTTACAATATTCAGGTTTTCCTGTATGGTTGCCTTGAAAATATGGGGAAGTCATTGATGAAAGTGTTAATTGTCAAGATATTTCAAGAAAATTGAAATTTTTGCTCACTGAATGACCATGCTAAGACTTGATTCATCCATTAAATGATTAACATCTGACGATGATGGCCGCCAATGGATGTGGGGCAAATCCAGGTACAGTACAGCTTAGAGGTTATGTAGAAAATTAAAATGTATTGATCCAATCCAATTACATGTGTAGGTTCAAAATATTGAACAGAACATTTCATTGTGTTCAAAACTGTACTAACTAACATGTTTCTATTTTTGTTTTGTTAACTTATTTATGAGCTGTACTGTATTACTGTAACTACATGTACTTGCAATTTCAGTTGGTAATAAAATGTGTACCGTCAAGAATTTTGTAGCACTGATATGACTTACTTATGAGTTAGTTTTGCAGCTTATAGTACAACCCAGAATGAAATCTATGTGCCACCCACCCAGCACCACACAGTGTATCAATGTAGCGTGAAGATTGTTTAGCAGTGTAGTACCAAAGGAAATTTACACATCATATACATAGTGTGTTCATGTTTATTTATGTAGGCAAGTATGTAATGCACTGATGACATTCACTCGGCCATAAAGAGCATATTATTAGAAATGTAGTCACAATTTCCATTCTAGGGGCACAGTGACGTTGATCTTTTCACTATGTCCATTGTTAGATTTTCATGACAATGGTTGTATTCAACTGGGACTTTTCCGTCGGGTAAATTTACTCCCGACGTTGCCAAAATGTGCTCTACGCAAACGTACCTGTCGAATGAAAAAGACCTAGCAGTATGGAAGTCGCAGAAATCTAAATCGCCTAAATGTTACTATCTTGAAAATAAAATCCACCAACCAGCGCTGTTTTCAGACATAGTGAATGCTGAATAATAGTAGAATTCATCTCCTGAGTCCCGCATTTTCAAATTTTGCATCACGTGACATACTTCACGAAACATGCCATGCGATTTGGACCCGGCTTGTTTTGTGCTCTATTTTTTTCCAGAAAAAAACAGTCAAATAAAAAATATACTCTCCAGAGCCAATATACTCTAACTTTTCACCCAGCCATTGTAACCTACAGGGATTTTCAAGCACGTCGAATGTGCAAAATTTCTCTTGACATGTTTGGAGTGATCAGAAAAATGATGGCCATGCATTGCACTATTAATGTGCATATACACAAACATAAGAACCAGCACTTCACTCGAGTTATATGTCACTGCTTGCTGCTAATGATCGTAGAACGTACTTAAGTCATATTCAAATCACACAATTCAGAATGAATTTTAACCCTTTAACCTCTTCCCCGATGAATTCCCAAAAACTCATTTTCAAGGCCCCCCATACAGGAAAACCTTTGAATATTTTGAAATTAATTTGACTGAAAGCCATTGCTTCCTGAGGCAGCAATAGCTTGTAGTCAAATTAATATCAAAATACTTCAATAGAATAAATTTTACATTGTAAACAATATACTTTTTCAGGGATTTATCGTTGAAAGGGTTAACGGTCAAAATTGGTCAAAAATCCAAATAATCTATGTATATTCACCTGTAGGCCAAGAAGACAATTTTTGAAAATTTATCACTGGAATGACAGGCCCGCAAATGGACATTCCTGAAGACCACTATAGACTATCCTGACCGATAAAGGATTAAATAGGGCAGAATCGAATCATCTAAATCTTGACTATAGTACCGTTTCCTTGGTGTAGTCCGGAACACATGGGTACGTGTACAATGTGACATCAGGGGAGAGCACTGCTGCATGAGTCGCTGTACTTTTTCCATCACACTCACTCGGATGCCGTATAATGTCAATTTGCAATGGCAGCTATAACACACAAGGTGTTAATCATGTGATAATATGGGGGTGGGGAGAGAGGGGGAGGGGGAACCTGCATGTAGGCTTGCGCGATTATGTGATTAAATCGAAAATCGCGATTATATTTTAAATCGTGAATTTATATGATTAAAAAGTAAATAATCGAATAATCATGAATAATTTCTACTGCATATAATATTTTGAATCCAAACTTTTAATTACTTTTTAATGAGATCGGTCATGAAAATTGACGTTTTGCTCAGTGATCGCATGTCCACTTGCAGGCCAAGAGAATCGAGCCAGTCATTCCAGTGATACATTTGCAAAAAATTGTCCTCTCGTGGCCTGCAAATAGACATTTCTAAACACCATTGCAGCTTTTGTCATTGCTATGCTTTTGTTGTTATGACTGGGTAATTTGTACCCAAGCTGATTACTCGAGTAATCGCGATTATTCTTAAATAATCGATCGTGATCACTCAAAGCAATAATCGTGCAAGCTTATCAAGAGTGATCTATTTCTGTCTATGCCACACCCAGTGCTCCTGCCACTTTGAGCATATTCTGGAATCGATTTGAAACTCGAATTCCCAGACTAAATGTCAAGGTCACTATACAGCCAAACTGTTCCATATTTTGAAACTGATTTGAATGGCCGCTGTTGCTACCAATGGCAGCAACGGATGTCAGTCAAATTAGTTTTCAAAATATGAAACAGATATCGTGCCCAAGAAATATTTGACTATATTATAATATTGTTTATATTTAATGTAAAATTAATTTTATCCAAAAAAACCCATTGTGTACACTCTACACTGGTTTGAAGTCAGTGGCACTAAGCAGCTCATCAAGAAACAATAGCATATTTACATGAACTTATTACCAGTTATTATTGAACTGTTTAATTGTTAAATAATCTGCTGGGCTTACTACAGAGAGCCAGCTACTAAGTCATTAATTGACCCATTGTGTTTGAAGAAACATACAACCAGCACAGTCGTGTATTAACCCTTTGAGCCTTACGGCA
>CM067375.1:53122484-53507484 GCA_034401795.1 Chaetoderma sp. LZ-2023a
GTGACTTCAGACCAATCTCTGCCCTGATACATTTCTGGCCCCTCTGTAAATCTCGACCACCTATTAGATTAATACTAATAGGCCACGTATGTTCAAGATATAATCAAGTTTATTCCACACTTGTATCACAATGCGCTTAAAACAGTCTTGGTGTGATTAAATAGCTTCCTTATAAATATATTTTAAGACCAAATTTATGTACCAAACAAGTACGGGAGAAAATGTGCATCAATTTTGTAACGTCGATCAACATTAAATGATCCAAATTGAATTATTATGAACGACAATATAGCCGGCTTGTTAAGTTGGCGAGCCAACGGCTCTTTTGTGATGGGAGGCGGCGTGTTCTCGCGAGATATTATACGCTAACGGCAGTTTATCAAACGGGTACCTGTTATTCAGATCAGTATAATACTCAGTTCCTATCGCGCAATGATGATATATAGAAATTCCCGAGTTCCGAGTCCCTGATTCCAGAATATTTATATCCGAGTACTCACTCTAAAATAAACTCTTCAATTGGAGGCGAATCAGGTGATTTGTATTTTTTTCGTGACGCCATTTTATATCAAATTGTGGATTCATTTTGATGTAATAAACGACCTTTATTAAAGGATACGCAATATTTAGGCGCTCAAATCAAATAATTTCACTTCCCCGGTGATGTTTTGAGGTATACATTAAACATAGGCGTAGGCGGTGAGAATTTTTACGGAGAAAATGCGTTGAATTTCCGTGGTATCAGGTTTAGAACTTTTTTGGGAAAACCGTTAGTGCATAACTATTCAGAGAATGGGGAATGCGGGATAAGCGTGTGTGATTACAACAACAATGACAAATAGCGACCAAGTGAACAATATTCATCTAAAACTAATCACGAGTCAATACAAACAAATCAGTTATTTATTTAGTTTATTTAATCATTCACACATTCAGCTGATAGCCAGATGTTTGTTTCCATGATTGGTAACGCGAGCAGAGTTTCACAAGCGTAAAAGTGTCTTGACAAAAATTTCAACATAGCGATTATATGATTATTTAATTTTATAATCGTCCACGATCATTTTGAATTACATAATCGCGATTAATCGAATAATCAAAAAATTGTGCAACCCTAGATCTGAGTATGACAAAATCAGATATCTATCAATGGGATATTGATATTCAGTTATAGTTATCTATAATGCAAAGGCATAATTTTTACCGTAGACAATGATTCAAAAGAGAGGATAGATGTAGTGTGAGAATTTTTCAGATTTTTTTTCGGATCGCGCATAACGTTATGTAATTCTAGTGTATGCTCACGATTCCTGTGTTAAAATTTGAGCCAAATCAAACGAGTAGTTTATGCAGGAATGAGAATGGTCTAAAGGCAAAAAAGAGGAAATCTGAGAAACAGGAGGAATGTTACCTACCCTACCAAAAATACATCTATTCTGAGCCTTTCTGACTAGTGTACCCGCGTGAACTTGTAACCTGATCTAAGCTAATTATACTCTATCTGAATCTAATGCCTGCTGCCCGGACGTGCTTGTATCCATCCAAAGACAGGATTTAGTCACTGACTCACAGCTCTCCTTATTCATAACATTACTGAATTCGACTTAGTGAGTCAGATGCAGACAAGACTTCCTAGTATGTGGAGTGACGATTAACCCTTTAATCACCATATCAGCCAAAAACGACTTCTGCAGTGGTCTTGAGAAATCTCAATTTGCAGACCAAGAGAAGACTTGTTTTGAAAATTAACAACTCGAATGACTGGCTCCATAACCGAGCCAGTCATTCCATTGGTAAATTTTCAAAAATAGTCTTCTCTCGGTCTGCAAATTGACATTTTCTTTGGGAAAATTTTAATTTTCTTGAACAGATTTAAGGCTTAAAATGTTAAGCTGGTAGTTATGTATGCAGCAATGATGCACTGGCACATCACACTGGTATCAGTTAAAAGATTCTCAGCAAGTTAATTCACATCTTGCAGAGTTGGTATTGCAGGCATAATTTGTTATAAAATAGATTTTCTCTACCTCTTGGCCCATCAGACCTCCATCTAGCCGATGATGAAGGCCTGTGGGGAGCTTTTCTTGTTAAATGGAAGATGATAGTACTTTCTACTGGGGAGCATGGTGCGATAAGAATGCATCGCTCGTACGGTCGGGAACCATTCTAGGCCCAGGTAAATCTGTGGCCCCTGATAGGGTTAATGACTAGGGGTTAACCCTCAGATATGTGTCTTATCTATTCGCTCAATGCTTGGTAAGGCTTAGAATGGCCTGCCTCAGCATAGCACATTCCTTTAATAAGCATTGTCTCGATAGCCCACTATCCAACATGTATTGATAGTCAGGTGCATTCTTTGTGTACATAGATATATGTTTGAAACTGATACTAATATGATTTTAAAGCCTGCGATGTCCGCAAGAAAATGTAGTGAAAATATCTGAAATCGGATAAGAACTCGGACAGGTATCATAAATTTAAAAATATTATCTCAGGATGGCTGGCCTAGCGTAATAGTTGGAAGCTCTCTTGTTTGCCACTCAATGGCGTAAACCATCAGCAATGACAAAGACTATGATGAGATAACTCTTAATATGCTTGGTTATCGGTAAGTAGTACGGGTAAGCTTGCGAGTGACCACCGTCGTATAGCCACAAAACAGATTTCACGCTGCAAGCATTAGCACTTAGCATGGCAGACAATTTCACCCATTAAATCCCTGAGCCAATTGACTCCTTGGATAGACTGTTACGTAGCTAGAGATGGAGGCAATGCTTTGATCGCATGCCATAATTTGAGGTATTGTTGGCTCATTGCTTCTGCCAGCACCAAACTTCACTGCACCATTCGTGCTATAGGCACATTGCAGACATTGTCATATATAATGAATGTAGCTGCTCAATGGAGAAATCCAGTTTTCGCTGTACCCCACCCATCTCTAGCTAAGCTTTGCCCATGTTGGGATCAATCCATCCTTGCACTCTGAATCTCAATTTCCAGAAAACTGTAGCTAGATAGGCATAGGCAGCAACAGTGCCCAGTCAAATTACTTTCAAAATATTCAACAGAATGTTTAATAAATAGTAGACATACAATTCGTACAACGCTTAGTCCGTAATCAATTAAGCGTTCGTGATGAATTTAGCTATGTCATAACTGATTATGATGTCATCTAACCCATCACATAGTTGATTATGACATCACTGATTGATGGATAAACTGGAATCCTCCATTAACTGTGCCCAGCAAACACAACGCTAGCGACTATGCCTGCAAACTTAGCAACAACCCCTAAGTTTGTCAGTGTATCACTGGCCGGTTGACCTCGGTTTCACTGCGGCCATCCACTTTAAAAGTGTCTTATATCGACTTTGTTTGCTCATATGACTACCACTAAATGCTTTGACAGTTCATTTTGATTTGTCACAGCTTTGTGTTGTATCTATATCGCTAGTCCGAAAGCCTGTAACAGTGCTTGCTTAACTGGCTCCAATCAGGCCCTAGGACACTGCGCATTCTGTGCTACCACTGGCACGGGTTGTTCACCCGTCTTCTAATGAGGAAGGATCTCTGACAGCCGCTACTAACACTAACATAAAAGGTGCGGATAGCATTAGATAACATAAAACATGCACTCCTCAGCTAAAATACCAACCGTAGCTTAGGCACACACAGTCTGCTTGGATACTATACCACCTGGGTATTCTATCCCTCTGCAGCACAGAAGGACTTCGATAGTCGACTATCCTGGCAGCAATGACTAGATTTCTGATGTCCAGAAACTCTGACACATGCACCACAGCAATAAGTTAACATCTTCCCTTGCATCTAACATCTCTTGTATCTAACACCTTCCCTTTATCTAACATCTTCCCTTGTATCTAACATCTTCCCTTGTATCTAACATCTTCCCTGGCATCATGAACAATACCACCTGTCCTTAAGACACATCTTAAGAGCCTTTTCTCCTCTACCGTGTACGCAACAAGCAGTTAGATAGCAGCAGACAAGCATAGAAGCCCACAGTACGCAAATTGACTCGTCTGTATACCGTAACTTCCCTGTTCATCCAGCTGTTAGGGGGACGCAAGTAGGGATAAAACACTGAACGTGAAGAACTTCTCTCTCGGGAGCAGTATAGCAAGGAATGAAAACAGACTGCAAACCAGTGCACTGACCACGCTCACTCTTCTCTTGACAAACCGGTCTACTGACTGCTCTCTCAGCTCTTTTCAATTTTCTCATCTTCATTGTACGAGCCCAGGCATGGTTTCTGCCTCGATTGTAGAGTTCAATCACTGGTGTGAATGCATGCACGAACCCGCATTTACCAATGGGTACAGCCAGCCATCTCATTACCCCTTGAGTAGGCACATGCGAGAAGACTAGCAAAACGTAGCAGCTCGTCCCATCAGTCACCCCCTAATTACTGTGTCGATGCTCCTAAGCCAGTGATACGCTGTTGACTAGAACAACCCTAGGCCAGCAGGGGAGCAAGTTACATCGAATTTCTGGCAGATGACTTAGTACTATAACACTTCATTTATCAGGTGATCGTTTGATTCAAATAGTCCTGATTCGGTTAGAGAGCTCAATAGTGGTACCAATCAAGTTCAAGTGCATTTTCAAGTGTTAAAATCGATTTGAACACATGTACAAAGTTGGCGGTACATAGTTATAAGTGGACTGGACATTGCTAGAAATCGAACGGACATAATTACCGTAGAAATGGATGGAGCATAGCTAGAAATGGATGGTGCATAGCTAGAAATGGACAGGACATAGCTAGGAATTGATGGAGCATAGCTAGAAATGGATGGTGCATGGCTAGCAATGGACGGAACATAGCTAGAAACGGATGGGACATAGCTACAAATGGATGGGACATAGCTAAAAATGGACAGGACATAGCTAGCAATGGATGGAACATAGCTACAAATGGATGGGACATAGCTACAAATGGAGGGGCATTGCTATACATGAATGGGACATAGCTAGAAATGGATGGGACATAGCTAAAAATGGACCGAACATAGCTAGAAATGGATGGGGAATCACTAGAAATGGACAGGGAATCGCTAGAAATGGAGGGGACATAACTAAAAATGGATGGGACATAGCTAGAAATGGACGGGGCATAGCTAGAAATGGACGGGGCATAGCTCGAAATGAACGGGACAGCTAGAAATGGATGGGCATAGCTAGAAATCGAACGGACATAATTACCGTAGAAATGGATGGAGCATAGCTAGAAATGGATGGTGCATAGCTAGAAATGGACAGGACATAGCTAGGAATTGATGGAGCATAGCTAGAAATGGATGGTGCATGGCTAGCAATGGACGGAACATAGCTAGAAACGGATGGGACATAGCTACAAATGGATGGGACATAGCTAAAAATGGACAGGACATAGCTAGCAATGGATGGAACATAGCTACAAATGGATGGGACATAGCTACAAATGGAGGGGCATTGCTATACATGAATGGGACATAGCTAGAAATGGATGGGACATAGCTAAAAATGGACCGAACATAGCTAGAAATGGATGGGGAATCACTAGAAATGGACAGGGAATCGCTAGAAATGGAGGGGACATAACTAAAAATGGACGGGACATAGCTAGAAATGGACGGGGCATAGCTAGAAATGGACGGGGCATAGCTCGAAATGAACGGGACAGCTAGAAATGGATGGGCATAGCTAGAAATCGACGAGACATAGCTAGAAATGAGTGGGACATTGCTAGAAATGAACGGGACATTGCTAGAAATGAACGGGACATTGCTAGAAATGAACGGGACATTGCTAGAAATGAACGGGACATTGCTAGAAATGAACGGGACATTACTAGAAATGAATGGGACATAGCTAGAAATGTGTGAGACGTGGCTAGAAATGTATGGGACATACCTAGAACTGGATGGTACATAGCTGGAAATGGACGGGACTGCTAGAAATGAATGGGACATAGCTGGAAATGGAAGGGACAAAGCTAGAAATGGATGGGACCTAGATACAAATGAACGGGGCATGGCTAGAAACGGACGGGTATAGCTAGAAATGGACGAGGCATAGCTAGAAATGGGCGGGACATAGCTAGAAATGGATGGGACATTGCTAGAAATAAACAGGACATTGCTAGAAATGAACCGGACATTGCTAGAAATGGATGGTACATGGCTAGAAATGTACGAGGCATAGCTAGAAATGGGGGGGGGATATACCTAGCAATGGATGGGACATAGCTAGGAATGGATGGGACATAGCTAGAAATGGACGGGATATAGCTAGAAATGGACGGTGCATGACTAGAAATGGACTGGGTATAGCTAGAAATGAACGGGGCATAACTAGAATTGGATGGGACATTGCTAGAAATGGATTGGACTTTGCTAGAAATGAATGGTACATAGCTAGAAATGAACGAGCCATAGCTAGAAATGAACGAGCCATAGCTAGAAATGAACGGACCATAGCTAGAAATGGATCTCATGTCCCATTAAATACAGAAACATCTGTACGCGATGTGAGATGCCTGCTGATTTTTGTGCAAGTTACCCATCATGCAATGTTACCATGCAGTGTATAGTATCGCTAGTCCATATTCGTTGTAACTATTGGACGTAATATTAGTTGAGTCTATGGACCTTTCCAGTTTGTCCATCTATCATTTGACATCATATGACGTCATCATAAACTACATAAGGTGTAGGATGAGGTCATAATCAATTACACCATGAATGACTTCATTTAGTCCGTCTTAAAAGCTTAACAGTCAAAATAATTAGTAGGCATTGCGAATGCTACTTGCTAATGATTGTATACAAAATCGAATGAAAACTTGCTGCAAGAGCTTTCAATCTATATATTCGAAAATAATTGTCGTACTTTAGAGTCAGCACTCAACACTGCGGATCTGAAGAGCAATCTGACTAAGTTGTTTATTACTAAGACACCAACAACATTGTTGAACACAATCGGCTGTCTGTACTAATAATTGACTCAGCGAATTTGGCGTCCAATAGTTACAGCGAATATGGAGTCTGGGCATTACACACAAATCTCATATTTCGTGCAAAATTGTCTCTATTTAATGGGACACGAGAACATTAATCACTCTCAGGACACCACATTGCGGGGAGACTCGGCCTATTAACAGATTTTCTGAACCCCGTAATGGTTTATTTTTCAGCCGAATGACAGCTGAATCTTACTGTAGTTGGGAGATGTAATGTGGGTGGATCTACATCGAAAGTGGACAAGGTTCGAAATTCATACGGAAATATTGAAAATTGTTTTCTGTTCAATAATTCTAAGAAAGAGTAGGCCTAATACTTTAAAACGTTCTAAATCAACGGTGGGATCAATTTCTAGCTGATCTCGGCCCAACATTTTGCGTGTGTTAGAATCGATTTGAAACTTAATTCCAAGAATCTAAATTTCAAGGTAACTATATACATGTAAGCTGTTGGATATTGAGAAAACAATTTGACTGGATGATATGGGTGTGGGTGGGGTGGTTGAGGTGCGTTACAACAGCTTCCAGTCAAATTAATGTCAAAATATCCAGCAGATTGTTTATTAAGTGGTAAACTCATCAAATACGCACCGTGTAGGAATCCAGTTTTAACTGTGCCCCACCCAACTCTGGCTAAGCTCCAGCCACGCTGTGTCCGTGTTGGGATCGATCGAACCATGAATTAGGTGGATCTCAGTTACCAGAAAACTATACTGGTAAGCTGTTGAATATTTTGAAACTAGTTTTAACTGGGTGGTGTCGGTGACGATGGCAAATTAGTTTCAAAATATTCAAAAAAATGTTTATTAAATAGGTAAGACAAACAATTCGTACAACTTGATGTACTATTAAGCGTTTATGACGGACTAAATCGCGTCATTCATGACATAATTGATTATGACGTCAGCATACCTGTGACGTAGCTGATTATGACACCCTCATATATGATTGGTTGATAAACTGGATTCATCCATCCATGGCGGATCTTCTCAAGTTTTATGATGGATTTACTTCATTGCGACGTCAACTAGCATATGTCGTATTTGACTATGACCTCAGAATGATATTTGAGTGGCAAACAGGATCCCTGCCTTGAACATAGCGTTGAGAGGACGGCAAATAATAGTATTATATGAACATTCCCAATATTGAAAGTACAAGTCAGTTTGGGTAAAAATTGTAGTTCTTGGCCCACCTGAACCAATAGACCCTTAGCTTGAACCGTAAAGGATAACTAACCTCATCTCTTGATAGCTATTCAGGTGATCTAATATTCCACTCATATACTACGCATGTAGCGTTAAGCCTGTTATCATGCCGCTAAGATATTCACGCTTGGTAGCTAAATGTTGCTACATTTCTACAGCCTATGTTGGCTGTCATTATTTACTATTCAACCAATCAGAAAAAGCCTAGCTCGTCTGCCTCGGTATATACGCTCAATTATAGAGGAGCGAGCTATAGCTTGGCAATGCATTATAAATGCGATCATACGGGCGAGTTATTGAATTTTTTGGTTAATCTGACTGGAAGTTGTTGCTGCCGTAGGCAGCAACAAATTCCAGTCAAATTAGTTTCAAAATATTCAACGAGATGAGTATTACATAATAAAGAAGGTAATCAATTGGCACCTATATGACATCACACACTCGCTTGAGGAGACAAAATGGTGGCGATCACTGTTCAACATTTACGCGATATTACAAACCAGATAATTGTGATAGTGACCAGAATGTGACAAAATATGAATGATATGGAATCTATAAACCATAATTTATCGGTACAGTATAACGTTTGAGATGAGATTAGCATCCGTTTAACCAATCACTCAGTTTAACCATAGATATAGGCCTATATTGTATCTGTATCAGCTTGTTTCATAAGGCTATAAGCTTGTCCGTAGTCATAGCGCGAATCAAGCATGATTAACCGCCTGAAGCAAGCCTGATTCAAAACTGTTAACCCTTTCACAGACAAACCTCCGCAAAAGTAACCTCTTTACGATGCATAACATATTCTGTTGAATATTTTGAAATTGATGTGACCAGAAGCCGAAATTAAACTTATTAACTCTTTCACCAACAAATCCCAGAAAAAGTAACCTCTACGATGCATAGCATATTCTGTTTAATATTTTTGAAATTAATATGACTGGAAGTCATATTAATTTCAAAATATTTAACAGCTTTCTTGCTTTCCAGTTTGCCCTGAGATTGAGATACTGGGAATTCATCACTGAAAAGGTTAATCAGGCGAAACTGTCGATAACCAGATAATGTGACGTACCTTACTTAATTATTGGACTCTTGGAGGGTGGGTGGGAGAAATTAATGGCAAACTATCTCATAGATTCCATGCCAATGTAATGTTCGTCGTAGTTCTACATGTATTCATCATTTGATAAAATATAACTATAACATTTTGACATTGTTGATTCCAAACAAATTCATTTAACTCTTCCCATACCGGTATTAATAATGTGTGTAACGGTACCTATCGTTTTTGTTTTCGAAGCTGTCGCGATCGTTGCTTCGCCTCTTTTATTCGTTCAGCACAGTTCTTCAGTTCTCCCTCAAGCGGAAGTTTAAACATAGTTTCATCAATCAAAGCTTTCTGACGCGCGTTAACAACTCGTCTGCCAAGTGGCAGACCTGATGAATATGGAATCTTTTGATGTCTCGAAGGCGTAAGTGTGATGAACACTAGACGGTCAACAAATTCAACGACCTCACTTTCATATTTAAAGACACCCTCTGTTAGTTCTCTAAGCCCTGCTATCATCTCAAAATTACTAATAACTTTCGTTTCCGGCGGAAATTGCTCACTAATCATACCCAGCCATTTTGTTTTCGGCATGACTGCAGGGAGGGATTCAAGGTTCCATTGAATGTCCCACTTGCCATTATCAAACTCGGCTGCTGCGTACAGATCTAAGAGCAGACGATCATGTGAAATATCAGCCACAGATAGTCGTAGTTTCGCGTCGTTAAAGTACGGCAATGTACATAATTTATTGGGTCTGTGGATTATCAGGATTCTACCATTGTCATAGACTAATCGTAGAATGTTCCGGTATGTTTCCAACGCATTTTCAAAATATTGAATAGCATCTTTCAAAATAATCCTGTCGAAGCATGACCGATATTTTCCTTCATGTATTTTACGCGCATTGTTCAGGAGGTGCATATCATTTTGAGCCTTCTGAGGATTGTTGCTGCGATTGCTGTCAGATACATCCTGGAAATGTTCCGCACTAGACGATTCGTGGAGATTTAAATCAAAAGGCACTACGGATACAATTGGTTCTAGAAGACAGAATCTGTCTTCAAGTAAAGTAGCAAGGCTGCCTTTGGAATCGCCGATATAACAAAGTCTGTCAAGAGTACCAAGTTCCAGATGTTTGTCTATCGCTTGAACCAATCGGAATTCGTACTCGGGTCCGAATGAGAACCGGCTGTTTTCTGGGATGTAAGGAAACTGGAGTTGACGTTGATAGGACTCGGAAACGACGGCAAGAGGACGAGGCGATTCGGGTCCGAGGAATGACGACGCCATAGTATTGCTAAACAATATACTGAACAAAAACAAAACAGTCCCTAAAACTGAACAGCAAGATTAAATAAATTATACAATTAACCATTTAACACTCGAAATGGTAATGCCTCAATTTAAAGACGATTTTATATGTTAGCTGTTGAATATTTTGAATCTAATTTGACTGGGAGCTGTTGATGCCTATTGCAGCAAAAGCTTCCTGTCAAATTAGTTTTAAAATATTCACCAGTTTAACTGTAGACCCCTATAGCTACATTAATACTCTCAGATTCTAGGAATTCAAAGAGAAGAGTAGGCGTGTTTTCACCGTGTTCCCACACTTAGTTATGTAAAGGCAGTGTCCCGCGAGATCTCATTCGTCACGCCTCTATTTTAGATTAATCATGTACCAGGAAGGCCAGGTTAGACTCTGAAGTTCACATTCTATACGACTTAAATAGACAAATAATTTTCATTTAACGCCTGCACTTAAATACGATTATAATTGATTAACATTAATTGATTATCATTTAGAATAATCACACCGTCGACTGTTTGTGACGTATGCACTACAACTTCCTCAAGTCCAACTAATTAATTTGGGTTATTTCATTATTCCCCTAGTCCTAGTATAGTCCAAACTTTACAGTAAAGCTAGTGAATAAGTTCACACGGTTTCAAAGCCAAAAAGAAACGTTAGTTAGTTCAATTTTGAACACGGTGCAAGAAATGTTCTGTTGAATATTTTTGGACTCAATTTGTTTGAAAGCCATTGCTGCCTTTGCCAGCAGGCAGCAATGGCTTCCAATCAAATTTATGACCAAAATACTTAACAGTACGTATCATTTTATTATGGAAAAATGTTAAGTTATTTCTGAGCGCTAGAGTACATATCTCGATTAGAATATTATTCCTAAACTTACCACACCTACCAACCTCTAAAACTGATATACACAGACGTTTGTGTAACGGACACAGGACCTAATAAGCTTTAACCTTAACCCGTCTATATATTTATTTAATGTCAATTCGATGTTGACATAAGATAGTTTCACAATTCATACTTGTCTGTAAATGGGCCAATTTTTGGAACATTTCCAGTTTATATCGTTAAATTGTTCACTAACTGTCATCCTGAGAACTCCAGCTGTAGGCGAGATTTGACTATTCGGGTGCGTGCGAGGAAGGTGTGTGCGTTGTAACTATTAGGCCTAGTGTAGGCTATGTAGCCTGCCTTTTTTTAAAAGAAAAACTAACAGGTATACTACGCTCAATCTGGGCATTTAATCAATGGATGAATTCACTTTATCTATGCCCCGCCCAATTCTAAACTAAGATCCGCCCACGCTTTTCCCGAGTTGGGACCGATCGAACCCTTAATTCCGAAAATTCCAATACATAACTATACAGCTGTTGAATATTTTGAAACCAGTTTGACTGGGGGATAGTCAAATTAGTTTCAAAATATTTAACACCACCTATCCATCCATCCGCACTAGGCACTGTGCACATTTTCATGGCGGACTAAATTTTTAGGGCGAGGTAGGCCTACTTAAAATCAGACGTGAAATATTACTAATAATTTTCAGGCCAAATCTCCCCTCCTACTCAATCTTTAAGACCCACCATCTTGTGGCCACAAAAGCATAGGCCCTATAGCTGTTATAATCAGGTTTCACTATATTCTTATACGGAGTATGCTGTGTTGAGTTTAGACATACTTATTTTAATCTTCAATTTATTCGCGGATGGTTCACTTTAATTGCGACCAGGTGTGTGTATCGAACTCAGGACACCCACCACCCCCACCTTAGCGTTACCTGATTAAAGAAAAGATGTGTCAACTGTCCAAAAATGCATTCTGTAAAGACATGGCGTGATTGACGTTCACGGTCCAATAATTATTAAAGATTGGGCCAATTACTTTATGGGCAATTGTCCAATTTCGTTACCCGTAGACGCAATATCAGTATAATAGGCCTAATCTATACGTAAACTGGATCGAATTAACCCGGTTCGCCACTCAGTGGTGGACTATCTCGGCGTCGTTTGAAACATGGGTAATCATCTCCTACTGCATCATTGCCTCTCCACCAAGGAGTGTAATATAGGAATCCAATCTGTCACTCAAGTATTGAGGTCACACTCAAAATACGTAGTGAATGACGTGACTAAGTCCGTCATGAACTTTGAATAGCCCCTCGAATCAGTTGTACGAATTGCATGTCTGTATTATTTAATAAACATTCTGTTGAATATTTTGAAACTTATTTGCTCGTCCGTTGTTGTCTGTTGTTGCAAGTCAAATTACTTTCAAAATATTCAACAGATCAGCTTGAAACCATTTACCATGAAATTGGGATTCGGGGAATTCAGGATTCAATGTATATAAAGGAATCCTTGCGGAGCTTAGTTAGAGATGGGCGGGGCATTGCTAAATGCAATGGGAGTATGCTGTATAGGTCGCCCAACAATTTTTAAACCGACGTATTCTCAAGAACAACTTTGGGATTTCTAATCAAATTAGCTCACGGAATCCAAGATTGTTCAAACGATCTTTTTAGAAAGACCTACAAAGACATCCTCCAAAACTGGCAGACCGATTGATGTGAAACTCAGGGGGCGGGGTATGAACTTTAATGGCGCATATCTGGCCCCTGTCTAGCAGGTCCCATTCATGCATATTTGAAATCGCCCCATATATATATATATATATATATATATTTGACTGTTGTTGCTTAATTAAGTCTCCTCGAAACCATTAGATTTTAGACTTTGACCCTTACCACTCTGATGTCAATATAGACAGCAACATCATCCACCAAATTTGCCGAAAAATTAACACAGTTCCTGTCTTAATTTAACTTGGTTTAAAATTCTGACATCAGTGTGGCAAGGGTTAACATTGATTTGTGGAAATACTGTGGTGCAGATGGGTGTTCCCCGCGTTAGCTGCGGTGTGCCGCCTACACCCATGGTTACACCCTGCTGCACCTAGCATTTGTTTGCTATCCGAGTCTCCTCTACGCTAGTGTCTCCTCATGCAACCACAAAAGTGCGGACGTGGAAGCTGAGATGAGTCTACTGTAACTTGTAAAGTAAGCCTAGACAACAGATGAACCTCGAACATTCAGGAGAATCTGGTGGGTCTATTTGTCTAGCGGTCGACTTAAGATGACTTCGTTGTCGTAAAGCGACGTCTGGAATCGGAAGTTGATAAGCCTACCACAAACATGGCTTCCGTCAATGCAGGCGTTGGAGGATGTTGAATGCAAATTCTACACTTTCTACATAAATATATAGATAAACAAATTCGGTTGATTTTATCAGTAACCACCTTGGATTTTGTGATATTTTAAAAATAATAACTTACAGATCTCGGAAATTGTTTATATTATTGACATCAATTAAAAAAACAACCCATTACTATGGGCAGTTGATGGACCAAAATCTGTCTAAACGAATCTGATTGGATGATTTGTTTGGTAGGCATCATGTATGGCAATCGTTTTAAAATAGGCATATCAGTAAACTGATGTATACTCCCCGAAGGCATACTCTGTAGGGACACTATGAACTATGTCCCGGTCAAAAATTCTCTGTAATGTTTAGGGAACCATAAAAAGAGTCAAAAGCATGTTCAATGAGCCATGAAAAGTAGGTCACAACTTTCCATATGCGACACACCTTCAGCGTATAACACACCAGGTTTAGTTCCAGTATGCCAAAAACTCGTGAAATTATAGCCCGGGCTAAAATTTTCAGTAATGTTCAATGAACAGTGGAAAGTAGGTCAAAAGGATGTCATACTGACCTACTTTTCATACACTGTACACCTCCATATGATCCATCCACATATTAAGTTTAGTTCATGTATACCAAAAAACTTTGAAACAACAGCCCAGACAAAAATTTCTGGTAATCAATAAAACGTGAAAGGTAGGTTAAAAGTATGTCACACTGACCTACTTTTTACACATTGCGCATCTGCTCCATATAATGCATTCAAATACAAAGTTTTATGATCGTATATGAAACTATGTCCCGGTCAAGCTTATAGACTATAATGTTCAGTGAACCATGAAAAGTAGGTCAGCTAACTTACTTGTCACACACTGCACACTTCCTCTCTAAGATGTGCATCCACATATCAAGTTCCCGTGTACCAGACTATCGAAACTACAGCCCGGACAAAGATGGGCACTGTAACGTTCAGTGAACCGTGAAAAATAGGGCATGCTGATTATTTTTTTGATACACTGCACACCTCCTCCAGAAGATGCATCGACATATCAAGTTTGGTTCCTGTATACAAAAAACTTTTGAAACTAGTCAGGACAAACTTTCGGTAATATTCAATGAACCGTATTAAGTAGCTCAAAAGTAGGTCATGCTGACCTACCTTTCACACATCTCCTCCATAAGATGCATCTGCCTACCTAGTTTCATGATCGTACATATGTCTTGAAACTATGGGCCGGACAAGCTTGTAGACTGTAATGTTCAGTGAACCATGAAAAGTAGGTCATGCTGACCTACTTTTCACACACTGCACACTTCCTCCCTAAAATGCATCCACATATCAAGTTTAGTTCCCGTATACAAGAAACTCTTAAAACTACATCCCGGACAGATTTTTGGCAATTTTCAATGAACCATGAAAAGTAGGCCACACTGACCTACTTTTTACACACTGCACATAAGATGCATACACATACCAAGTTTCATGATCACACCTATGTCTTGAAATTAGGCTCGGACAAGCTTGTAGACTAATGTTCTGTGAACTGTGCAAAGTAGGTTGCGTTGACCTACTTTTCGCACTGCCTCCATAAGATACATTGACATACCAAGTTTCATAATCGTACATAAGTCTTGAAACTATGGCCCGGACAAGCTTGTAGAGGGCGAATGGACTGACGGACAAAGCGGTGACTATATGCTACCCCTAAATTTTTCAAAGAAAAAATGAATTCACTTCCATAACTGCCGAAGCAAATAAAACAAAATTTGGGAAATGTGATTAGGGGGTAAGACCACTAGTTTGTTCATGAAGTTGATATATGAGGACCCTGGCTGCCATCATCCAATCAAATTTGATCCTGTGTTAGTCGGTGAAAATGGAGAGAAAGCCCTGAAAGCGCAAATTACTTGGCAGATACTTGTCAGGTATTGGTCCAGTACTGTCCCATTCTACTGGCTTCTTCAAGCTTTATATTTACTGGTGTAGGGAGAATTCCAAGGCTCTCTGTATCAGCATTTTCTAGCATCCTTCGCAAATGGCCAAACGAGGCCTATCTTTGCTGGTCAACCTTTACAGACAGGGACGACGCATTGCACTTCCTGAATAGTGCATCATTGGAAATTATGCTGTCCAGCCATCAGTGTTTGGGGTGGAGGGCATCATGTCTGTCTAGAACTGCCTTTGGAGCTGTCCATTTGTTAAAGTTGTACAACATCAATGATATGCAGGTTAAATTGTTTTTCTCATGGACATCTTTGACCTACAAATACACAGCTTTCAGAACTGGAAAGCTACAACAGAGTGCAGCAATGTCAGCAGTACCAGAGTGCCACTATACTGTGAAGAGACAGAAACTATTTCCTCTCACTTGATACCAAGATGCATGAAATTGCTACCTTGATGGTGAAAGAACTGTGTGTGCAATCTCATGCATCTTGTGGCCAACACGCAAATCTATAAAATAAAATAAAAGAAGAAAAAAAGGTCTTGCAAACCCAAATGGTCAAATAAAGAGATGGAAAATCTCGCACCGAGAGCTGCATTGGAACACTGACAAGGACCACAACCATGTGAGAACATGCCACAGATAATCATTGCCTTGTCTACGCTTGCTGCAGCCAGCCATCACAATACAGACGCCGATGGCTGGTACTCACATAAATTAGACAGTTGATAATTTGTACATAAATGACAGCTGAAAGTTTGTTAGCGCATCAATCCACAACAATACTTTCTCACATACCCACATAAGTAGATTAAAGCTCTCGTGTCCCGTTACCTATACTGTAATTTATCCAGCATGCAACATTCTGACACCATATTCGGTTCAAATATCATATGTTATATCATTTGATTCTATTATTTGTAGTGATTGGGGAATTATCTTACAAGACCAGGCTGTAGTCCGTGAAACTGGTAATTTGTTAGTTAGCTTGAGGTGTATGGCAGTAGCTTAAGTTTGTGTATGACTGCTCAGTCCATGTGTATCAATTTCAAGAAAGCCATTGTATAATATATATGTATTTTATAAAATCGATCGCGATGTCTCAAAACAAAAATCGTGTAAGCCTATTGTATATTTTGAGACTAATTTGCCAGAAAACTTGCAGCAACAATTTTCATTAAGTGCCACTAAATTAATTCTGACTGAAATGTGCTGCTGCTCTAAACAGTTTTCGAGCAAATTATTTTCAAAATATACAACAGCTTTCTCGTGATTCTTGATACACTTGCACTAAACAGCATTGAAATACATTCTGTCGAGCGTGCTGCCATGAACACATCCTACGTAACTACACCCTAAGATCTGGCTGACAAATGATCCGTTGCACGTGCAGGACACGTTTTTTAAATCCTGGACTATAGAGACAATACTCATCTAATATGGCGTGCACTAGTTTAACAGAATATAGTCAGGGAATTGCATGCTGGGTATCAGGTTATTGCAGTGGGTAAATTGCCCAGAAATCAACTGCCATCTCATATCTCGTGCAAATGGTTCTCTATTTAATGGGACATGAGAACTTTGACCTGACTGCTCAGGTTTTGTAGACCCAATTCTAAGAAATGCTAAGACAAAACAGGCTGAAATAAGTTTATATTTTATTTTAAGAAATTTCATGTAGCATATCATCATTGCCATCATTGTTACATATACATGGCTAATATTAGCTAACCAACATTAGACCGAATTTCGAGGAAACAGATTTCACAGCAAGTAATTATAGGAAAATGGTTGATTTTCCTGAAAACAATTTGACTGAAAGTTGTTGGTGCGTAAAGCACCAACAAATCTCAGTCAAATTGTTTTAAAAAAAATCAATCAAATTCCAACTAGAATATGAAGCTACTATCTGTAACTATATGAATAAATAGGTAATTTGAAAGGTGAATGAATATTCACACTAAAATGCATGAAAATAAAATTGTTAAAATTGTCACATTTTAGCAGGCTTAAATTGTTATACTGGATGCAATGAAACAAAAATAATTCATAAAATATGATATGCTTACGTTTAAATTAACCAGTTCACCAACAAATCCCTTTCTTTACGACAGAGTTAATTCAGTTGAATATTTTGAAAATAATTTGCCCGGAACCCGTTGCTGCCTAAGACAATAACAGCTTCCAGTCAAATTAATTTTAAAATATTCAACAGTCTTCCTGTATGGTTGCCTTGAAAATAGATATGGGAAAGTCATCTGTTAAAGGGTTAATAATTTTTTAAGCTGCAAAATCGAATTAGAAAGATGGAGTCCCTAATTCAACTTCACAATAACATTTTTTTATTAATTTATATGGAATGAAATCATCATATGCTAAGTAACCCTTTAACACTCATATCAGCCAACAACAGCTTATGCAGTGGTCTTGAGAAATGTCCATTTGCAGACTAAGATTATTTTGAAAAATTTTACCACCAGAATGACTGGCTCGATAACCGAGATTGAGCCAGTCATTCCAGTGGTACATTTTCAAAAATAGTCTTCTCTTGGTCTGTAAATAGACATTTTCTATTGGAAAATGGAAATTTTCTTGAATAAATTTGAGGGGTAAGACTGATTTAATTTCATTAAATTAGATTTTTATTTTGTTTCAATACAGCTAGGTACATATTTTAAGGCTTTAAAAGTATACAATTTTAACGATTTTACTTTCAAACATTTTGGTGTGAATATTCATCTTTAATAACTTAACTAGTTTCAATGATATATGTCATCACATAAGATACAACCTCCAACCCCCACACTTGTCTAAACTGAAGTAAGAATCCAGATATATAAAGATTCTCTAGTCGCCATTATCACGGCAACCATAGCGGAAAACTTGAATATTTTAAAATTAATTTGAATGGAAGCTATTTCGAAATATTCAACAGAATAAGTTTATATGGTAAAGTATAAACATTTCCCAGAATTTGTCAGTGTAAGGGTTAATGGTAATACATTTAAATCTTTACCATTCTGATGTGAAAATTTAAAATTTTCTAATTAAATTTAAAGATGCACTGGTGTACTTTTTTCAACAAATTTGGGGGATGATGGTGCTGTCGACCATCGTCCACCAAAATTGTTGAAAATTGTACACCAGTTTCTTTGCTATTGACAAAGTAAAAGATAGAATATTGACATCAGAGAGGTAAGGGTTAAATAAGGTGAAGTTACTTAATAATATAGCACTACATTATTTTTATTTTAATGAGATCAATTTTAATGGAACTTTAATTTGCACCTTGGTTACATGAATTTATATTATAATCTGGCAATATATTTAATTATTAAGCAATACAAATCCCCTCGATTCTCACCACCCAACACCTGTAATTTAGTGACTTTCTAACATGCAGCCACGCACAACAAGAGGCCCTTGGGCCCTGTGACGCTCACCTGGATCATTAGTATTTAAACCATTTGCATTTAAATAGACGTGATGGATAATTTTCGGAAAATCCAAGATGGCCACCAAAAAACATTGACCAATCAAGATTCTCGTTTGATATGTTGAAGCCTACCGTCGACACAAGTTTTGGTGAAATCAGGCCATTGATTAAAGGAGTACCGTTTTTAAATGGTTCTGGAAAATTTAAAGAAAATTAAAGATAACTGGCAAAACATTGACCAATCAAAATTCTGAATAGTTTCTAAAGGCTAGCACTATAGGATCATTCCAGCCAAATTTGGTTGAAATTGCCCTTGAGGTTAATGAGTAGCGCTTTACAAGATTTCCCTGAATCCAAGATGGCCACCGAAAAAAAAAAAATCAAACAGTGTATACAAGTAACTTCTGATACAGCTAGCCTGGATAGCTGGGCCCTAGGACTATAAACGTAGCAAGCTTTACCGACTCCTAGAACCGGGTACTCGGCTTCCAACTGCCGAGTACCCGTTTGCCATGAAGCTCATATTGTTTGCATAGCCACCAAACAAGAGATACCCATGGCTTGCCTCCGTGGGGCTGGGAGGCTGGGTCCGTAATAGAATGGCGAGTATTGTTAGATCTCGGAGAAATGGAAATTGAAATTTCCTTCGATCAATACTCACCATTCTATGACTTCTGATATACACCAGATTTAGACAGTAACCTGGTGGGAAGGGGCAAGCCATCAATTGCTACTTTTGCCCCTTGGAGAAAGAGCTAGACTTAAACTTGATTAATGGAGACATAAAAGGACCATCAAGTTAACGGAACCGAATCACATTCGCATCACTGGCACCCCCCCTTTTTTCTCCTAAGAAAAGGGAGAGAACTCACGAACATGCATCTCGCCTGAAACACAAATATGCCAAGAGGGTTAACTGCTCTTTGCATATATTAGCCTGGGAATGAGCATGAATATATAAGATGAATGAACATGATATATAGACATAATACAAATAACTCTCAATCTTGAATTACCTCATGATATTTGGATTCCAGACGTGGCGCCCCCAACCATTCACTTGTTCGGCCATCAGTGACACAATCTGGTTGATATCCTCTCGCTCGACCATGTCTGCTTCTTAATTCTTTCTTACAAATGCCAAAAAAGGTAGAAGAGCAGTGTGATTGTATAACTATCGTTTCAAAACAGGCCATTGTGCAACAGCCATGATGTCCTCTGACGGAACACCATTGTAAAGGGCGGTCGAAGCAGCTATTCCTCTAACATCGTGTGCCCTTGCGCATTGCACCTGGTGCCCAGTCGCAATCTCATGGGTAGTCTGAATGCATTCGACCACCCAACGACAGATAGAATCCATGGATGCAGCGCCATATGGCTTCTTATGGCAGATCCACAGATGTCTCATTCGACCGTAACGAGTCTGTCCATTTCTTGTACTTAGTCAAAGCACGGACTGGGCACAAGACACTGGCATCACGATCAAACCTAGTTAGTTTCGGTATAATGATCGGTTTGCCGGGATATCTCAAAGATTGATTCTTTGACATAAACTCTGCTCTTGGCAGTAGACGCAGACCCTCTCTGGAGACAATAAATCGGTCCCTCTCCGCTGAAAGTGCATGGATCTCACTGCGCCTTCTAGCTGAGGAAGCTGCCAATAGAAAGACTGCCTTTAGAGTTAAATGCTTTAGACTAGCCGAACGCAACGGTTCGAAAGGGTGCTTGGCCAGTACATTAAGCACTAAAGATAGACTCCAGGCTGGAATGACTACCAAATTGTCTCGGTCGGAGATTGCTCATTCCCTTCACCATCACATTCAACTGGGCCACCTCTGGACTATCCCTGTTGGCTAGACAAGGGATAACTGATGCCTAAGCTGACTTATATCCAGCAATTGTGACGGGAGCTAGTCCTGAAAAGAACAGCTCACGGAGAAAGTCTGCTATTTGCTGAATAGTGGATTGAAAGGTATTAATACCCTTTTCTTCACACCAGTCTGCACATCTGTTAACCTTGTTGTTATATGACTTGAAGGTTGACCTCCTCGCAGCTGCGATGAAATTCGCAGCTTGTCGAGAAAAGCCTTCCGACGTGGAGCTTTGATAACATCCACGCATTCAATTTGAACATTTCGCGACGCTCGTGTAGGAAGCGTCCCTTGGCCTGGGAGATTATCTTCGGAATCTCGGGTAACTGCACTGGATTTTCCACCAGCAGATCTAGAAGATCCGTGAACCACGCCCTGCTGGGCCAAAATGGCGCTATTAGCAGGACCAGGCACGGTTCCTCCCTGATCTTCACCAATATCTTCGGTAGAAGAATGGCGGGTGGGTACGCGTAAGCATGCAGCCCTCTCCAGCTTATCGCCAGAGCGTCTGTATCGACGGCATTTGGATCTGGAATCGGCGAGACATAACTCATGATTTGAGCATTTTCCCTTGTGGCGAACAAGTCCATGTTGGGTTTGCCCCAATGCTCGAAGATCCTGTGTAGAACTGGAGGGTTGAGAGACCATTTTGTTGGCAGAATTCTCTGTCTGCGAGACAAAGCATCCGCCAGAATGTTCAATCGCCCAGGAATGTGAGCTGCTTTCAAAACAACCGAGTAATTCCTGCACCATTGAATCAAGTGCCACACTATCATAGGTGACTTGGTCCCGCCTTGGCGATTTATGTATGATACTACTGTCGAGTTGTCCGACCGTATCAATATCGCCTTGCCCCTGACTTTTGGAAGAAACTTTTCCAATGCCAGTTCCACTGCCATCATTTCCAACAGATTGATATGCAGCTGGCTCTCTTGGAGAGTCCATGTGCCCGAGACCTGGTGTTCTCCCAGGCAGGCCCCCCCATCCCTCCAGCGATGCATCCGTGTACACGGACAGCTGGTGGTGGGGTAGCTGCAGCGAAACTCCTACTAGGAGATTCTGACGCTTTTTCCACCATACAAGATGCGACATTATTGGCTCCAAAACTGGCACCAGTTTTGACAGGGGTTCTGTTCTGTTTCCACAGAGACATCAGATACAACTGGATAGGTCTTCGCATCAGAGCAGCGTACAGGATTACCTGCTCCATGGAGACCATCATGCCCAGCATCTGAAGAAACCGCTTCGCCTGAATGGGGTTTCCCAATCGAAAACTCTTGAGGATGGCTAACAGACACCACTCTGGGCTCTGACGGGTAAACCCTGCCCTCCTCGAGATCGAATCGCATCCCTAAATAAACGAAATGTTGAGTGGGTGTCAACTCAGATTTCTCCTTGTTGACTATCCAGCCTAGATCTGAAAGCAACTTCAGAATCAGAGCAGTATCCACCTCTAACCTGACTGATGTGTCTGCTTTGATCAGCCAATCGTTTCTGTAGGTGTGAAGCGCCACGTTCTCTTTTCTGAGAAATGCTGTCACCGCAAGGACCATTCTGGTGAAAACCCGTGGAGCTGTCGACAGACCGAATGGGAGGACTATAAACTCCCATACTTGATTCTGAAAAGCAAATCTCAGAAACCTGTGACAACTCCTGTTCATTGGAATGTGGAAATATGCATCTTTCAGATCGATCGATACACACCACATTCCCTTCCTCAATTCTGCCATTACCGACCTCGAGGTTTCCATCTGAAACCGAGGCGTATGGATAAACCAATTTAATGGCCTGAGATTGAGTACGGGTCTCCATCCCCCTGTGCTCTTGGGGACAACGAACATGTTTGAACAGAAGCCTGGAGTGTTCTGTTTGCTGGTTTTATTGCTCCCTTCACAAGCAAACCTGACACTTCGTTTTGAATGGCTTCTAACTTGTCTGGTTCCCTTGGTACGGGTGTCCAGACAGGTGCCAAAGACAGATTCTGTGGTGGAAAATCCCACCACTCCGGCATGTACCCCTGGGGTAACCATCCCAGGACCAGACAGTCTGACGTCACACCTCGCCAAGCCTCGACGAAACGCATAAGTCTGCCACCCACTATAGACGCATCGACGCCTAATGGGGGGAGGGGTGTGTGTCTGGCTCGCGATCCGCTTCCCCCCTCTCTTGATGAGAGTGAAAACCATTTTGGTCTTGGCTTGGCTGGTCTAACTGGCACCGCTGTTCCTGTCGCACAGGTGCGGTCCAGGCAGATACGAAGGGAGCCCTTACCCTCAGGTACGATCCGCTCCCTTCTTTCCGCCCTTTGAGGACTCACCCTTCCCCTTCCCACCTCTTGGGCAATCAGGAGCAACATTGGGGAGGGTAGGGGCCTCTACAACCTTCTTGGCTTTCTTCGCCGGAGGTGGCTGAGAAAACCCACTTGAAGCAGAAGCAGCACTAGGCGTAGCTTTCGCCTTGCCTTTGTGATTTTTCTCCTTCTTAGAAGGTTGTCCGGTCAGCGGCTTGGCTACAGCCCCTAGTGCGTGCGCTTGACGCACTAGCTCTAGCTGCAGATTAACCGCCAACCGATTCTGCGCAATGCTGGCCGTGTCCTCTAAGATGGCCCGCGCTTGGCCACCAAAGATGCTAGGGCCTGTACGGGGCGTCCCAAGAAGACACTCCCTGACAGCAGTAGCTGGACGCATATGGTCAAGGACCATCTGCCTTCTGGACTTAGTCACACGCGCCTGCACCCTTGCCAAAGCATCCATAGACAGCACGCGGCCGTCATTCACGCACGAAAGCGCCACAGGGTGGCCTGCCCCCGCTTCAGCCCACACCGACTGAAGAAGGCGATAAGAGTGGTTGACAGCTGCCCTCAACCCCTCATCACATAGGGACAGGACTTCATCATGGTGTACCTGAGCTTTGTCCACCAGTGCCGGGGCGGGGACACCCAGTACCCAGCAGTCATCCTCGGTGACAACACACTACCTGTCATATTCCCCACGTGGAATACGACACCTCGCCCGCACCTCCCTGGAGGCCGCAGGAAGCTGCCCCTTGGTCAGGAGTTGTTTGCTATAAATAGCATCAAGCAACTCCATAAACCTTGGATCCAGTCCAATAGACTGGATCCGGGCTGCGGGCAAGATCCCCGTCCTAATTGATGCCACCGATGGACGAGGTGCATTCTCCTCGGCCGTGGTCGAAACCACAGACGGGTCTACCCTGGCTAGACAAGCCAGAGCCTCAGACCAATCTGTCACCGAGGAGGACACTCCCGTGAACACGTCACCCGTTGAGATGTTCACGGCCCTACCAGCAACAGCCTCCCGGCTAGGAGCCATTGCTGATATGTCAGGAACTCCGGTACCGTACGGTTCCGCCGCCACCCCATGGAACACACCAGTCCATGGAGTAGGCCCACACGGAAAACCGTGCGGACCCGTAGTGGTTGAAGAACCGTGGCCAAACATGGGCGCCAACGGCACCCCATGTCTGACCGCCGGACCAGGCAAGATAGGTAAGTACTACGCCTGGCCAGCCACACCCATTACCGTGTCGGTCGGCGGCAAACAAACCATCACGGGACCGGTGCCCGGTACCGGAGTGGCTTCAACCACGGGCAGAGCCGCTGCCCTGGCTTGCGCCAAGCCAGACAAATGGAGGACGGTTCCCTGCAGGACGGAATCGACCTCCATGCTCTCCACCAGCGGCATCACAGGCCGCAGCAATCTCTCCTCCTCGGCTTCCTCATCTTCAGACCCCGTAGTCGTCACTAGACGAGGAAGCCGTGGAGCCATCCTGGCGGACGGCTCCCATGCCTGACGGACCGGCCACCGCTACTGGACCACCCATAGGTGGCCGCAGAGAGACAGAACCCGTCTGGCCGGAGCCCGACGGGACTGCCAGGGGGCCATACGAGACGGCTCCCTCAGTGGCCAGTCCAGAACCCTGTCAAAGGACAGGGTGCGAATCAAACACGGGGATAGACTGCCCTACAACTTTTGGCAGCAGAGACGACACCAGCGTGGGCAGAACGCTATGCAAGAAACCTTGCATAGCAGGACCAAACCATGCCGGCGGTGCCATCTTTGGTTGCAGACATGGAACGCACCCAAGGGCCGAAACGGACGCTCCACAATTTACTTTCGGACCACCTGACCCCGCGTCAGACCCTGCCAAATCCTTCTGGGCAAGTAACTTAAGCATCATATCGACCGACCACACAGCGCAAACGTTACACCTACTGTCAAGATTACACTTAGTACAGCAGAAACAGACATGGTCCTTGAATAGAACCCTCATGAATTTGTGGCACTCGTCACATGATGGCGGGGCTGGCTTGGCCTATAAATAAGCACAAACCTACAATAAGCAAGGGGAACCGAACAGAAATGGAAGGCAGACAATTAATTTTCAAGTATTTTGACCATAAAATAACTGTTAACCCTCCCGCAACGTTACAGCAAAGATCGGATTGATTATGACGACAAGAACGAAGCGGGAAATAATACACCCATACACTGATCATCAAGGATGTATAACGGAACCAGGAATCATATCGTATAGCATTCGGGGTATATTTACTAATAAATATAAATTATACTCCTAACGAAGGCCAAAACGATATGTGAAGAAACAACAAAATGTAATCAAACTGCTGTAGCACACGGTAAAACTGCAGACCACACATCTAAATCAAGAATTTTGAAACCACTGATCATTGCAAACAGATCGTGATAACACGCAAAACTTGAAAATTCCAAAGTTTTTCTGGTACCAATTAAAGTACGCATCACCTAGAATCAGATGTGCGAATTAATGAAACACTTTCTTCACATAAACATCCGAGTAACACGGTGTGACGTCACCTGCTCGGATATTACGGAGAACGACGTCAGCCGATTTTCATGTTAAAACACCGTCAAGTCAACATCTATTTCATATCTGCCGATCGCCTATTGGGGTTTAACGGAAGGCGATCATCTGGCATAATTCATTGACCTTTGGGGTTAGAAATTGGAACGTGCGACAGACAAAATTTTGAAGACCTAAGTCTTTTAACTATGGAATAACATGGAAATATACAACCTGGTTATCATCGGCAGCATCCATGGTAATCCAATATATCCTTAGAGCGCACAAAGCTATCACAATTACACAGAAAAGACTTCCAACTGCAAAAAAGCATGTGTCTCTTGTTGCTATGCAAACAAGAATGAGCTTCATGGCAAACGGGTACTCGGCAGTTGGGAGCCGAGTAACCGGTTCCAGGAGTTGGTAAAGCTTACTAAGTCTATAGTCCTAGGGCCCAGCAATCCAGGCTAGCTGTATCAGAAGTAATAGAATGGTGAGCATTGATCAAAGGAGAAATCATATAAGTTCTTAATGAGTAGCATTTTAAACAATTTCTCACCATTTTCCAGAAAATTCTAGATGGCTGCCGAAACAATTGACCAATCCAAATTCTGTATACAAGTTCTGAAACATAGCACTCTAAGGTCCTTCAAGGCACATTTGCTTGAAATCGGCCTAGTTGTTAATGAGTAGGCTTTTAACTGATTTCCCGAAATTTTTGGAAAATTCAAGATAGCTGCCAGAAAAATGGATCAATCAAAATTTTATAAACAAGTTCTGAAACCTATCAGCCTAGTATCCTTCCAGCCACATTTGGTTGAAATTGCCCAAGCACTTAATGAGTAGCGTTTTATACGATTCTCCACCATTATGAAAATTCCAGATGGCTGCCGAAATAATTGACCAATTACAATTCTGTATAGAAAATTGACCAACCAACATTTTGAATAGAAGTTCTAAGGCCTACCATGCTAGAATGGATCCCAGCCAAGTTTAATTAAAATCGGTCAAGCAGTTAATGAGTAGGCTTTAAAAAAGGTTGACGGACAGACAGACGACAGATGGTCGTCATGGTATAAGCTCACGTGGCCTTTCAGGCCAGGTGAGCTAATAATGGAGGAATCCACTTTTAGCTATGCCCCGCCAATCTCCAGTATAAGTTCCACCCACGCTTTGCCAGTTTTGGGATCGATCGATCCTTGCACTCAATTTCCAGAAAAATATACAGGTAAGCTGCTGAATATTTCGGAACTAATTTCACTGGGAGCTGTTACTGTCTATGGCAGCAACAATGCCCCAGTCAAATTAGTTTCAAAATATTCATCAGAATCTTTAATAAATAGCAAATCCATCAGACATAGAATTTGTACAATTGACAGACTATTAAATAATCATGACGAATCTAGATACATCATTCACCGCACATTTTGGTTGTGACATCCGTCTACATGTGACATAACTGATTATGATGTCATATACTTGAGCGACACATATCGGATGTTTTCATTTATGTAATAAATGTTTACAGAAACATACATACACACAGAAAATATTCATTAACGCATCTGTGTTGTTAACTTAATATTTACTTTTATATCAACTTTTAACCCTCAAATTTGTTCAAGAAAATTTTAATTTCTCCAAGAAAATGTCCACTTGCAGACCAAGACTATTTTTGAAAATTTACCACTGGAATGACTGGCTCAGTTATCGAGCCAGTCATGCCAGTGGTAAATTTTCAGAAATAGTCTTCTCTTGGTCTGCAAATGGACATTTCTCAAAAACCACTATAGAAGCCATTTTTTGTCAGGGCTTCATGTTCAAATAAGATAATTTTCAAACCATTTAAGCTTTTCCATAAATAAAGTTTTGGATCAAATTAAATATCATATGTACCATGTATCTGGGTTAATGGTTCCATGAATAGAGATGTCACCCCATGCAATATCGATAGAAAATAAATTTCCTTAACCCATTTAAAGGATAACTAATCCCATCTCTTGATAGCTGTTCAGGTGATCTAACACGCCGACCATACACTATCCAGGTAACTGCTTTGTATCACGCCGCTAAGGAACGATATTCAGGATTTAGTAGTTAAATATTGGTACATTTCTACACCCTATGATGGCTGTCATGATTTACTTTTCAACCAATCAGAAAAACCCTAGTGTGTCTGCCTCGGTATATACGCTCAGTCATAGAGGCTCCAGCTATAGTTTGGCAATGCGGTATAAAAGCAATCCTACAGGTAAGCGGTTGGATATTTTGAAACCAATTTGATTGGAAGTTGTTGCTGCCTATGGCAGCAACAACTTCCAGTCAAATTAGTTTCAAAATATTCAATGGGATGAGCATTACATAATAAAGAATGTGATGCATTGGAGCTTACATGACATCACACACAATAGCTTGAGGAGACAAAATGGTGTCGATCACTGTTCAACATTTACTCGATATTACAAAACACATAGTTGCGATACAGATCAGGGAATCTGACAGGATATGAATGATATGGAATCTATAAACCATATTCTATCGGTGCAATACAACATTTGAGATGAGATTAGCATCGCTTTAAATCATTTCATCATCAAATTCGCTCAAGAAAATCTAAATATTTGCTTATTGAATATCCATGAGCAAGCCAAGCAGAGCTCTAGATAAGCTTTTCAATGATTGGGTGATTCACTCTCACATAATTTTGCAAATTATTTTTTTGGGGAAAATAATTGGGTTCTTTAATTAAATTATTATATATTATTAGCAATAGAACTGAAATTAATTGTGTGATTGGCTATTTCGGCACTCATGATGTTAAAAATTAATTGGGTGATTGGCCATTTTTATTGGGTGAAAACGCAAAAACCAGGCTTATCTAGAGCTCTGAAGCCAAGAGAAGACTAATTTGGAAAATTTATGAGTGGAATGACTGGCTCAGTTATCAAGCCAAGCATTACGGTAGTAAATTTCCAAAAACAGTCTCATCTTAAACTGTAAATGGACATTCCTCAAGGCCACTGCCATAGAAACACTGACCGGTGAACAAATTCTTGGCATTGTAAGAAAGTCTGCTAAATATTTGTCAAATATTCCTGAAAAAACCCTCGAATTTATTCAACATGTCAATTTTCTCATAGAAAATGTCCATCTGCACCAAGAAACAACTATTTTTGAAAATTTACCAATGGAATGACTGGCTCGGTTATCGAGCCAGTCATTCCAGTGGTAAATTGTCAAAAATAGTTGTCTCTTGGTCTGCAAATGGACGTTTCTCAAGACCACTGCAGAAGCCAGTTTTGGCTGGTACGAGTGTTAAATGGTTAAGAGCTATATAATTGGCCCTGATTACCCATTGTATCAGATATTTATATGAATTTATTTATGGCAAATAAAGCCACTTCACCAAATTTAACGCTAATTTCGTACTAATTATTTGCGACCAAGCTTGGGTGGCTGGTCAACTATAGTTAACTAGCTAGTTAACTATTTGAAGTTTGACTGTGACTTAGTTAACTATGGTTAGCCAGTCGAATCAACCTACATTATTAAGATTGTTTAGAGACAAACAACCCACATACATCGAATGTAAATTCTTACATAGAACCGAGACAACAACAAAATTCAATCAGAATACAAATCGGACAACAATGATGACCATTTATAATAGTAGTAATTAAATACGTAATTATAGGCAGATAAATAGCACTAGATAAATATTAATTAATATTATATAATTACTCTGTTTTAATTAATAAAATGTTTACAGATAAATACATTCATGATATACATTGCACAAATACATAAACACGCGGAAATAATTACGACGATATAATTAGCGAAAATGATAAATATTTATTAGATATTGCGTATCTGAAATGTCCCCTTGTTGATGTAGGCCTAGATGACAGTGTGCAAATGTAACTGTTGCCTACATAACTTTTTATTTAAACCTTTAACCATCAAATTTGTTCATGAAATTTCAATTTTATCCAAAAAATTGTCCATTTGCAGACCAGAGCTGATTATCTTTGAAAATTTATCAATGGAATGACGGGCTTGTTTATCGAGGCAGTCATCCCAGAGATGGACTTTCTAAAAGCCCTCTCGGTCTGCAACCAAGGATTTCTCAAGACCACCTCGGTAAAATAACAGGACTATAGACTATCTGCCTGTTGAATTTCTGCAGACTGCATTTTGCATGGGGGTGTAAAACTCTGGATATGCTGAATATTTTGAAAACAAATTGACTGAAAGCTGTTGGTGGCCAAACCGCCAACAACTTTCAGTCAAATTGTTTTCAAAATATTACTATGCCCCACCTTTTCCTAGCTATGCCCCACCCATTTCTAGCTATGCACCACCCATTTCTAGCTATGCACCACTCATTTCTAGCTATGCCCCACCCATTTCTAGCTATGCACCAACCATTTCTAGCTATGCCCCACCCATTTCAAGCTATGCACCACCCATTTCAAGCTATGCACTAGCCATGATGCACCTATTTCTAGTTGCAAGTATGGCAACAGATCAACTAAATGACTGCTGTTCGGACATTAAATCCTGGATGACATTGAATATGTTGAAGCTAAATGATGACAAAACGGAGGCCATGCTAGTTGGTCCGGTGATTAGGCGCGCTAAATCAGACTTGACATGCATCACTGTTGGAACAAGCCAAATAAATCTGTCACCTGTGGTGAAAGATCTAGGGGTAATGCTTGATAATGAACTGACCATGGAAAAGGATGTTAATCATCTCTGCAAAGTGTGCTCGTACCAGCTACGTAATATTGGTTGCATCAGACGGTATATTACGAAGGAGGCTACAATCATGCTTATACTGGCGTTAATATCGTCAAGACTTGATTATTGTAACAGCTTGCTTATTGGTGCACCAAAACAACTTATTCATAAGCTACAGATTGTACAAAATACCGCTGCTAGAATCATATCACTCCGCCGAAAGTATGATCACATAACCCCTGTCTTACAGAATTTGCATTGGCTCCCGATCGAGCAGAGAATCACTTTCAAAATTTTATGCTTGACTTACCAATGTGTTTCCGGTACTGCCCCTGCATACTTAACTGAACTAGTACAACCCTATTCGCCTGGTCGATCACTCAGATCTGTCAATCAGATGCTGCTAAACGTCCCAAAAGTAAATTCTACTACATATGGCCACAAAACTTTCGCTTATGCAGCTCCCACCGAGTGGAACAATCTACCACTTAGTCTAAAAAACTCAGCATCATTAGATATTTTCAAATCACAACTGAAAACCACCCTTTTCAAACGAGCATATTCTCAGTAGATATAGCTATTACGCACTAGCGCTTAGAGCACGCATTGTCATGGATTCAGCGCTTTATAAATGTACTTATTATTATTATTATTATTATTAAGCACCACCCATTTCTATCAATGCCGCACCCATTTCTAGCTTTGCTCCACCAATTTCTAGCTATGTCCCAGCCATTTAAAGCCATGCATCACTCTTTTCTGTTTGCCCGCCCATTTTTTACTTGTTGAAATCGATTTGAAACCGTAATTCCTAAAATGTAAATTTCATGGTAACTATACAGCTAAGTTGTTGAACATTTTAAAACTAACTTGACTAGAGGTTGTTGCTACCAATGGCAGCAAGAGCTCCTAGCAAAATTAGTTTCAAAATATTCAACAGAATGTTTACTAAATTACTCATCAAATACATACAATTCGTAAATTTTCATGTGACTTCAATTTTTGTGACAGTTCTACGTCATTTTGATTGTGAATTTGTGATGTCCGCTAACATGTCACGTATTTGATTATGACTGTAACATAATTGAGCAACAGATTGGATCTCTCTATTCACATAGTCAATTTGAAGTGAATTCATACCCAGTTTCGTGTTACAAAAGAACGAGTCTGGTTGATAAGGCTGTAACGATACATTTTGCCATGATACGATATGTATCATGATACACTGGTCACAATATGATGTTATTTTTTCACTAAGTTTCATCTCAATCTGTCCATTTTACGCCACTCTCCGCCTCTCAGTGCAGATAAACAAATAATTAACATATTCAGACAAAATCTAGTTAAAATAGTGCCGTTGTGCATAACTTTAGCTATAGCTTATCGGACAATGTTAACACATGAAGGACGGCATGGGCATATTTTCTTGTATCGCGTGTGTATCGATACGACAGGTCACGATACGATATGCATATCGTGAGCATGCGTATCGCGATTCACCGATATATCAGTGACTCATTACAGCCCTACTGGTTGATCGCAAAATTAACCCTTTTACACTCAAATTTTCTCATAGAAAGTTTCCATTTGCAGACTAAGAAAATTTACCATGGAATGACAGACTCCGTTATCAAACCAGTCATTGCAGGGGTAAATTTTCAAAAATAATCTCTTGGTGAGCAAATGGACATTTCTCAAGATCAATATAGGAGCCATTTTTGGCTGGTATGAGAGGATTTAATAGCAATTACACACAAAAGCTTTTGAATATTTTGAAAATAATTAGACTGTAATCTGTTGCTGCAATAAGGCGCAATAGCTCCCAGTCAAATGACTTTCCAAATATTCAACATAACATTCCTCGCATCATAATGAATTTGCCGTCTTTGGTCTGTAAGAGTACAGTACCAGTCCGAAAAAAACTTAAATTTGTTTCCAAAACAAAATAAAATGTACTGTTGAATATTTTGAACATAATTGGATTGGAAGACATTGCTGCCTAAGGCAGTGTCTTCCAATCCAATTATATTCATAATATTCAACAAAACTTTTCTTACTAACATGTTATTGTTTCGGAAATATATTAACTTATTTCTATGCCGAACTATATAATACCCACTTAGTTATATAAACATTATATCAATGGTTTTAATACAAAAATATACTTTTTAGGAAAATTTATATATATTAGTTTCATTCACTAACATGCTCTGTATCATTAATTGAAGAATATATTATGATTTAAACCAAAATATAAAAAAAGTTCAGACAACTGAATCATAGATTTCATCGTATTACGAGTTAGACAAATTTGGTCACAGGCCTGTCATTCATCGTATTCAAGCACATCAATTTCTAAGCACAAATACAGCAGACTATCACTTCTATTAGTAACAGCTGCCAGTTTAACTAGTTTTACAATAACACATTTACCGGAAAATGACAAGATTGGCAGTCGTTTCAGGGGTAAGATTTCAAAAATAATCATTTGGCAAATGGGTATTAGCTCAGATAATTCAGATATGGCTGGCTTGTTTAGCCCTTAGCCCCTCAATTTAGTTTTGCTCAAGAAAAAAGTATCCATGTACCGTAACATCTACAATGCTTTTCTGTGTTACACATGAGTTAGCTCCCCTGCTGTACGTATTGAGTAGTACTGGAGGCGCGGGCTTGAGCACACCGAGCCTTTAGGACATTTTGACAAACTAACATTTCACCCAATAAAGGGATTCGATCTGTCAATCAAGTATCTGACGTCATAATCGATTCACCTATCCAGAGGATTCATCCATCATCTGACCTCGTATGCTGTCATAATCAGCTCAGCGCATGGATGATGACGTCACAATCATTACGTCACAAAGGGTTCCATATAGACCGTCATCAATTCTCAAATAGTCAGACACGTTGTATGAATTGTATGTCTTTGTAATTCTTTGCTACCGTTTTTAATCGAGGAAAGGACGCTAGCTTGTATTGGACGCAGGCTAAATTTTGGCCCAAATCCTCCCCAAAAATCCGTATACTTATAGAAAGGATGCATAGAGAAATTGAAATCCATTCTCTAAAATGGTTAAAACTCATACGCAACCACCGTACCACTGTTTAATGTACGCCTCAAAAATATCATTGTGAAGTGAAATTATTAATAGGACAGCCTAAAGATCGCGTATCTTCAATAAAGATCGTTTATTACATCAAAATCAATGCTACTTTTGAAATAAAATGTCACCTAGAAAATATGGAAATCGTGTGATATTAGGAATGCGGTAAGATCAGCAGTTGCGTTTACTAGAATTCTTCTAATATCTGTCATTCTCTATTTTCCTTGGCTTCTACAGGAGAATCTATTCAATCAGAAGAGAAATAATATTTCTCATCAGTAAAAATTAATAATGGAACAGTGTTTACTCTCGCATTGCGCATTAATTTTGTAATGCCGACCAACATTAAATGATCCAAAACGGAATCGGAATTAAAATGAGATAAAGCGCTTATGTTGGCAAGCCGCTGGCTCTTTTGCGATTGGAGGCGCCGTGTTCTCGTGAGATCTTATACATTAACGGGAGTTTGTTATCAAACGGGTACGGATCAGACCTAAAGTACAATACGTAGTTCCTATCGCGCAATGATAATATATAGTATTCAGAGTTCCGAGTTCAGAATACTTTCTCCGAGTACTCACTCTAATTAAAAACAATCTTTTGCGTTTGGAGGCGAATCACATGATTTTTATCTTTTCACGATGCAAGTCATAGTCCGGATTAATTTTGATGTAATAAATGATCTTTATTAATGGATACACAATATCTAGGCGCTCCAATTTAATAATTTCACTTCCGCGATGATGTTTTGAGGTATACATTAAACATAGTCAGAGAATTTATACCGTGCGGAAATGAGTGATTTCTGTGGTATCATTTTTTAAAGAAATTTGACAAAATAAATGTGCTCAAACACTGTACTCGATTATAGGGACGGTGCTTCCTAGAACATGTAATATGACAAAAAAAACTGCGTCCTTTAGTCGAATTTTAACGGTATTTAATAAATTTGCTGTTGAATATTTTGAAACTAATTTGAATGGGCACTGTTGCTTGCTGCCTTAAGCAGTCAAATTAGTTTAAAACTAGTCAACCACTTACCGGTGTATTTTTTTGGAAATTGATAGCCAGGGTGTTCAGAGATCGATCGATCCCAACACGAGCGAGGTGTGGGTGGAGCTTAGCTATAGATGAGTGGGGAATAGCTAAAACCGGAAAGGGCCATTACGCCACATGTAAGCTGATGTCACAATCATGACGGTGTAGTATGATTCTGTCAAAAAGCTCAAAAAGTCTGTCAAGTGTACGAATTGTATCTTTGATGGATTTTCAATTTAATAAACATTCTATCGAAAATTTTCGAACTAATTTGACTGGAAACTGTTGCTGCTATAGGCAGCTTGCAACAGAGCAGTCAAATTAGTTTCAAACTAATCAGCAGCTTACCTGTAATTACATTGAAATTTAGATTCTGAGAATTTGAAGTATATAAATCGAGTCCAACAAGCGTAAACAGTGAGTGGAGTTTAGATAGAAATGGACGGGGCATAGTTATAAATCAATCCCTGTATTCGCAGACACCGGATGGCTTTCGTATCACTAAGTAAAGCCATGCTCTGCTTTGTGTTGGGCTGCACTCTAACACTCTCAAGCAATGTGACTTAAAACTTTCAAGGCCAAAGCCAGCCCATTTCCACATCCATTTGCGGTCAGAGAAAACAATTTTTGAAAAATTACCACTGAAATGACTAGATCGATAACGGAGCCAGTTATTCCAGTGGTAAATTTGCAAAAATAGTCTTCTATTGGCCCACAAATGGATGTTCAATAAGCAAATATTTTGATATTCTTGACCAAATTAGACATTAAAGGGGTCAAACCTGTTGCAATTTCTATTAATTTTAAATCTTAACACCCAGACACGTCAAAAAGCAAACTGCTTAATCCCAGTCAATAAACGTATAACTTTGAATAATTTTAATAAATATAAAACGTATAGCTAAAAGCCCAACGTGTACGCGTCGAAGAGATCCGAAATTCCTTCACCATCCTCCAATGAAAACATGTAGTCCTCTACGGTAATCGGTGGCTCGAGTTGAACGAGTGATTCTATGTGCTGATCCTCCGTTTGTGGAAGAATATGTTCGAATGTCTCACCGGAGATATCCTGATCCTCGAGGAATACGCTTCTGTTGTGTGCGTCTTTGCCTGAGAAAGAAATACAGGAAATGATTGATTTTTTAAATGAAATGATTTATTTACACATCGCGTTATTTTATAATAGCGTCATTAGTGCGTGCGTGCGTGCGTGTGTGCGTGGGATATAGGCTTCTGGGATTATTGCGCCGAGTGATCGTGATCGATTATTAAAAAATAATTGTGATTAATTTACTGATTAATCAGCTTGGATACAAGTTACCAAGACATAACAAAAAAAGAATATCAATGACGCAAATTGCAATGGTGTTTAGAAAAGTCCATTTGCAGGGCAAGCGAAAACTATTTTTGAAAATGTATCACTGGAATGCCAGGCTCGATTCTGGAGCCAGGCATTCCCGTAATACATTTTCAAAAATACTCTTCTCTTGCCCTACAAATGGACATACATCCACTAAGCAAAATGTTATTTTTCATAACCGATGGCATTAAAAAGTAATTGAAAGGTAGGTTTTGAAATATTTTATGCAATAGAAAATAATCACGGTTATTTGATTATTTAATTTTGAATCATATAAAATCACGATTTAAAACAATCAGGATTTTCGCTAATCTCACAAGACTAGTGGGATACAATAAAGGACAAGCTCACTCACGCAGCCATATATGTACCGTAAACAAGAGTGACCAGAGAATGTTGCCTAACATTTTGGAATTTTTTTTTTTGATTTTCATGATTATGATCAAAGTTGTGGAATGAAGGAATCCAGTTTGAGCTATCCTCCACCCACACTTCCCCCATGTTGAGATTGATCGATCACTCAAGTCCCTGACTATCAATTTCCAAAAAGCTATACAGGTAAGCTGTTGAATATTTTGAAACTAATTTGACTGGGCGCTGTTGCTGCCTATTACATAGTAAAGAAATACAATTCATACAACAAACCTTAATTCATCATCAATTAAGGAATCATGACGAACGTAGCTACATCATTCATGTAATTGATTAGGACCAGGGTTGGAAAAAATCAAATTTTTTTTATTTAATCAGATTTTCGATTTTTATAATTTTTTTTACTAGAACTATAAAAAAATCATAGATTTTTTTGACATGCACTCATGTTTGGAACCAAATAGAATATAATCACTCTAAACAATGTTGACCTGATTCATACTATTAAAATGTATTATAACAATAAGCATCTCAGAATTAGTTCTTGTTGTTCTAAGACATTTTTTAATTTGTTGTCACATTTTGAAATAACTGCAGTTCTACTGGACGGGTCATGACCATTGACCAAATTTCTAATAAACATGACTACACAACCGTAACCATGTTTTGTCTACACTTGATGGGCTACATTTTATCCGTCTTAATATTTTGTGGATAAAATTTGTAATAAGGCTGTATAACCCTGGATGGTATAAAATATTTTGAATACAATTTAACTGAATGTAGTCGGCAATAACTGTTGGTCAAATTTGTTTGAAAATATTCAGCTGGTCTAGAGTTATTATTGTCTAGTGAAATTATTGTCTAGTGACTGGCAGCAGTCAAAGTCTAGTCAGTTAAAAATAATGTCCACAGAACTGTTTTGATCTGTGTTGTGTTTACACATCAAATAACAACTAAGAAAAGTTTCCACTAACTGTACTCACTGATAGAAATAAAGCTTCTTAGTTCTTATATTAGCATAATATTGTATAACCATGCCTATCAACTATCTGAAACAATAGCTACAATAACTTTTAACAAATCAAAAAAAATCTTTAGAAATTTAATAGTGCAAATGAGATGAGTTGAGGAGGAAAAAATCGTTGATTTAATCAATTTGATTAAATCAAGACAACCATGATTATGAGGTAATCCTAAACACATCACATAGTTGATTATCACGTCATCATTGATGGATAAACTGGATTCCTCCATTCTAGAGTAAGGTCACACCCTTTCTTTTGCTAAATTTGAGACAAGTCTGACCAGTAGGTTTTGAGGTACAGCACCACATGGAGACACACACACACACACAGAGACTTAAGGAAATTTCAATTTCCCTTTCTCCAAGATCTAACAATACTTAGCATTACATTACTTATTGATAATACAGCTCAACTGAAGCTGTGCTCTAGGAATCTAGATTTAGAAAGCTCTACCGGCTCCTGGAACCGGGTACCCGGTTCCCAATAACCGGGTACCCGCTTGCCAGACGCCATATTGTTTGCAAAGCTACCAAACAAGAAACAACTCATAGCTTGCTTCCGTGAGGCTGGGAGGCAAGGTCCGAAATGTAATGGTAAGTATTGTTAGATCTCAGAAAAAGGGAAATTGAAATTTCTTTCATTGCCTTCGATCAATACTTAACATTACATTACTTATTGATAACACCAGATTTAGTCAGTAACCTGGTGGGAAGGGGCAAGCCATACAAAGCCACTTTTGCACCCAGAGAAAGAACTTAGACTTAAACTTGTCACACGGAGACCTAGAAGGACCTACAAGTTTGGGACCAAATCACATTTACATCACTGCTCCTCCCCTTCTCCTAAAAAAGGGAGAGAACTCACAAACATGCATCTTGCCTGAAACACACATGTGTGAAGAGGGTTAACAGCTCTTGACATATATAAGCCTGAGAATGAGCATGAATATATAAGATGAATGATCATGATATATAAACATAATACAAAAACTGTCAAACTAGAATTACCTCATGAATTATGGATTCCAGACGTGGCGTCATCAACCAACACACTTTCGACCAAACGTGTCCCATATGGTTGAATTCCTCTCGCTTGACCATGTCTGTTCTTACTACTTTTGCTTTTCAAAGTTATCAAAAGGAGATGAACAGTGTGGCCACTAGACTATCGTTTCAAAACAGATAAAGCGAGTGGATCGGCGGAGTCTGACATGCCCCTCATATAGTAATCCGTGAAAGAGGACTATGGATGCGGCGCCATATGGCTTCTTATGGCAGATCCATAGATGTCCATCATTTGATCATAGAGTCCGTCCGTTTTTTGTACTTGGTCAAAGCACGGACTGGACACCAGGCACTGGTATCACGATCAAACCTAGTTAGCTTCGGTATAATGATCAGTTTGCTGGGATATTTCAGATTGATTCTTTGACATAAACTCTGCTCTTGGCAGCAATCGCAGACCCTCTCCGGAGACAATAAAAACTGTCTTTAGAGTCCGATGCTTTAGACTAGCCGAACCCAAAGGTTCGAAAGGGTGCTTGGTCAGTACATTAAGCACCAAAGCTAGACTCCAGGCTGGAATTACTACCAATTGTCTCGGTCGGAGATTGCTTATTCCCTTCACCATCACATTCAACTGGGCCACCTTTGGACTATCTCTGTTGTCTAAACAAGGGATAACTGATGCCAAAGCTGACATGTATCCAGCAATTGTGACAGGAGCCAGTCCTGTAAAGAACAGCTCACAGAGTCTGCTATTTGCTGAATAGTGGATTGAAAGGGATCAATACCCTTTCCTTCACACCACGAAGAAGCCTTGCATAGCGGGCCCAAACCACAAAGGGGGTGGGTGCCATCTCTGATCCCTCCAACTGCAGACGAGGAGCGCCCTCAGGGGCCGAAATAGATGCTCCTCGATTTCTTTTCGAGCCGGCTGACCCCGCAAGTCCTTCTGGGCAAGAAACTCGACCACTAATTCGACGGCCCACACACTGCACAGACATTACACTGATCATCAACATTACACCTTGCACATCGGTAACAGACAAGGTCCTTATACATTAGTTTCACAAATTTGTGGCACTCCGGGAATGATGGCGGGGTAGGCTTGGCCTGAAACCAAGCACAAGGCCTCAATAAGCAAGCGGAACAAAACAGAAATGGAAGGAAGACATAATTTTCAAATAGTTTGACAATAAATTATAAGATAAACCCTCCAGCACCCAACACCCGCAATGTTGCAACCAAGATCGCATAAGCTGGCGACAAGAATGAGAGCAGGCCGATAATACACCCATAAAATGATCCTGCAAGATGTATAAAACGGAACCAAGAACCGTATCGGATACATTCGTGGTATATTTAAGAATTCAAAAAATTACACAAGTGAACGACAAACGATATGAGAAGGAACAACAATGAATTAACACTAGGGCTGTAGAACACGGTAAAGCCGCAGAACATACATCTTAATCCAGAATTTTGAAATCAACGATCAATGCAAACAAATAGTGATTACACGCAAAACTTGACATAAGGTCGCAAGTCAGAAGTTGGTACCCCAAAAATGGTGGACTTGTTACACTTTATAAATTTTTCTTGGGTTCAAATTCTATTATCTTTTGAAGTATTGTACCCAGAAAAGAAAGTAAGGCATGATAACACTGCTAATTATCTTCCCCTTCAGATAAGACCATTCCGATGTCATTTGACTCGGAAAAAATGGCATGTGAATGGTCTTATCTGAAGGGGAAGATAATAAGCAGAGTAATTATACCTCACTTTCTTTTCTAGGTGCAACACTTCAAAAGATAATCACATTTGAACCCAAGATAAATTTATATAAAGGGTAACGAGTCCATAATTTTTTGCTTATGACCAGGTATCACTTAGACAAATCAGATATCACTTCAGATCGGGAACATGCACAATTTTTCATTGTGAGATGAAAACAAAAAAATACATTCTGTGGCATGTATCGCTCGGGCATTAGATTACTTTCCTGCTTTGTTTCCATTGCATACAAGAAAACGTTACTACATTTGTAGTTCAGGACACTTGTAAGAACCAAAGTTGCTCGTTGTTATTACTATAATCTCATTAAATCAAACCAGAAAGGTCCTATATATAAACAGATGAGAAAAAAAAAAGATGCGGTTATTCCAGTTGGCTGCATTATGTGTCGGGATAGATTTAATTGAGGACAATGACACCTCTGTGCTCAGGGTTCATGACCATGAAGATATCATATGTGCTCTATAGCTACTCTTCTGAAGCATTTTTTGTAAAGCAGTGTTTGATATTATTGAAAAACTTCTCATTTTGGATATCTTCATTTAGATATGACAGAGTTACATAATTTGAGAATTTTGCATTAAGGGTCTCTACTTTTGACAAATGAGGTTAACTCCTAGCGCTCCATATCAAAGATTTAATTTTTTTTAAACTGTTTTCAAAGACAAATAGATGCACATTTTGGAAACAATTAAGGTGGAAGATGTTGCTGCAACACCTTCCACCAAACCTCTTTCCAAAATGTACATGCCAGTATGTTCGCTAGTGTCTCACTAAAAATAGAGAATTTTGACATCAGAGTGGTAAGAGTTAATATTATATATGTGTTATTACTGACATTTCCGTAGGCTTATTTTGTAGCTATGATAGAAAATACAATCCAGGCATGGGAATTGGAGCAAATGAAAACATCTGGAAAAAAAATGCATAAACGACGCAGCTGAGGGGGGGGGGGGGGCCCCTTCGCCATACAATTTTTGAAATCTAGATGCTCTCAGATGGCATCTCCTGTATTTCCAGAGGTAAATATAGACCTTCAATAGGCTGTGAAATTAGTCAATTTTTACCCACTATCAACATTTCTCCCAAAGGGGCTATTACATATTGTGGGTATAGTTGTATCAGTCATGTAATCAGGGTTTGTACCCGTATTGCAATGCTACATTCAATGACTTTTCCATGACCAGACGTACAAAATTCCATGACCTAAAAATTGTATAACAATGGGACTCCTGACAAGGTTTTTAATCTTTTGAACAAATTTCATGAAAAAATTTAAATTAATTAATATATTGAATATTTTAAAACTAATTTGACTGGGAGCTGTTGCTGCCTAAGCCATAGGATGTATTCCATAGGTTGTAGTATCGCTCTTGGCACTAAATAGGCAATAATTGGTGTGCTGAATTCGTATTTTCTCAACATGTTTCTTCGTTTCCATGTGATTCTCCAATGTTTTACATCCTCTACTAGCGTAGTTAATTAGATCATTGCAAAGAATACAAATAGCTTTTCCGCCAATGTCCACTTTTCGAACACATTCACCAAGAGTCGTAGGCACATCTTTTCCGTAGATTTGAACTGTTACACACTTTTCTAACCAGTTCCATCAAAATTTATTCTTTTCCAATTTATCAATTTCCCGGACACGATCAGCTTCAGATCTTTCTATTATTCGCGGCATTTTTCAATTAAATAACAACATCAAATCACAACAAATAGTAATCCCGCTAATAAATTTTACACCGGAACAGTTTGGAATAGCTTGATACAGCTAAATCTATGTGAACTTAATGCGGCGATCAGAAAGTATTAATGCAGCATTGCTATTTGTTAGTCTCATTTCTTGATATATTTCAAATAGTCGTCTCGATTTTATGTAAGTTTATTCAAGATTTGTGTAATTTCCACTTTATAACATGTCACACCCAGCACTTTGTTCAAAAGCAATATCGCGAGTTTTCCGGTACGTCTCCAGTATACGACCGGGACCCAGTTCCACAATACAAAACTATGTATTCACTGAAATACAAATGAGGACGAGCAATTCTGTAATACATGTACGTTCCCGGTGCTGATACATTATATACATAGTGAAATGGGTTAGTGAACGTGGACAGGGAACCAAGCGGCTAAAGATATGTCAATTTGTTATGTTTACCAACGTTTATTTATCAATGTTTCTGTATTCTGACATCGCTTTGGCGTTTAAACCGGGGATATTGTCATTAATAATCTGTTAGAAAGTTACATATTATATACCTACATCCACCTAAAAAATACTAACCGGATTTACATCGATCTCAAAATCGATCTTTGCAGTAGTAAGTCGGAATTCCGCCGTTAGATTCTTTATCACACAAGGGGTGTTATTGAGAAAACGACAAAAACGTTAAAGTTTATCAATGCATTCGCAATGTAATAACACATGTTGACATCCACATATCTTCAAAACGATAATAGATAAACAAATTTAGTTTGCAGTTTTTGTAAGAGAATCGTGTCTATATTTAGCCTAAAAATAAATTTTAAATTGTCCATTTTGACAATGAAACAGTTTTTAGGACCGTTTTATGGCATGCGACCATAATACAAGGTTCTAGTACAAAAGCGCATGCAGCTATCAAGAATACGATGTACGAATTAACGAAACATTCCCTTCATCAAATAATCTGAGCAGTAAAAGGGTCACCCACTCCGACCACACGGTTGAATGACGTAAGTCGATTTTAGTATTACAAAATGTAGACAAATGCCTAATGTTTCATATTACTGCCCGATCGCTGTTGCGGTTTAAAGGAGGCGATCTGGCATATTCTGTTGTAACCACACGTCCCAGTTCAGGGGTTCAGAAAATGGGACATGCAACACACACAAAATTTCAGAGAGATAAGTCTCCATATAACTAGAAAAATAATGTAAGAATATGACCTGAGGTTTGGTGGCGCGCTCCATATTAATCCAGTTAAATACAGAGAAAGAAAAAGGCACAAAAGCACAGAACAAATCACACAGAAAACTAAGAATTTCTCCCGAGGCAAAAAGCTTGTTACTCTTGTTGCTATACTATGGTGGGTCCCCGTTTGTTTACCCGGTTCCAGGAGCTAGTAGAGCTTTCTAAAACTGAAGATTCATATGGCACAGCTTCAACTGAGCTGTTTATCAATAAATAATGTAATGGTAAGAATTTATCGAAGGAAAAAGTTAATTTCTATCCCCACTACAGGTTGTACCAGTTTCGGATTCTTACTTTTATAGCCGTCACTAGAGCATGAATCATCAGATGTAAAGCAGTTAGACATCGTCTCCTCCGCCCCGCTTCTGCTGTTCTCTCCGCTGCTAATACTTTCTGATTTCACACTCGTCGTGGACGCTGAATCAATCGTGTCCTCAGGACATAAATACACCTCTATTGGACCATTAGTGCTTGTTAGACTTATTTGAATTTTCTGAAATCAGTGAAATAGAATATAGTCTTCTTAACCATTTAATGGTCAAGACGGCCTCTGAAGTTGTCGTGAGGAATGCCCATATGCAGGCCAGCAGCTGTTTTTGAAAATTTACCACTGGAATGAATGGCTCGGTAACCGATCCAGTCATTCCAATGGTAAATTTTCAAAAATAGTCTTCTGGCCTGTAAATGGACATTCAATAAGCAAATATTTTGATCTTTTGATCAATTAATTAATTAGTAAGTTGATTTTTCTACAGATTTGGTGGAAGATGGTGCTGTCGTAGACATCGTCCACCAAAATTGTTGAAAATTGTACACCAGTTTCTCTTCTATTGACACAGGATTGGATAGAATTTTGACATCAGTGTGGTAAGGATTAAACGGCTAAGACTTGTTTCAATAACTCAAATTCTACTGGAATGATCTTCAAACCTTATCGGAAGCTTACCCATGCATGACACCAACCAAACTGGGCTTCCATTATTCTCTAAACACAGGAAGTATGTGACCTCGTAGGTAATAGGTTTAGCAGTCCAATCAGGAAACACTGAGGTTTAAAATGGTTCTTATACATGTATTGTAATCTGCTTAAAATCATTGCTTAAGCGGTGTCGGGGCAAAAAAGTGGATAGTCCGGTACTTGCTTGGTATTTGTTTTGGGAGTCCAAATATCAACTTTGGGAGTATAGTACTCTGCTCTGCTAAAATCCAACAGCAACATCGTTTTCAAAATGGATATTTACACATTCTTCAATAACTGCTTCTACTGTAGAAATCTTATCCAAATTTGGGTGGATGTTTGTTTGCTTGTGGGGTCCCGAAGACGTGTGCCAATTTTTGGCTCAAAAGCTCAAACCGCTTTCAGCAACAATTTCCAAAAAAGAAAATTTTGACCCCCATGATGGCCTGATTGAAAAATATCTGAACGGCGCAGGTATTTAATAAATTTGTCTAACCTTTAGGCAAGTTAGCACTCTATGGCAATATCCTCTCTTTTGCTTGTGTTAATAGGAAAGAAACTGGGGTACATTTTTCAACAATTTTCATGGATGATGTTGCTGTCTATGACAGCAACATCTTCCAAAAAATTTGTTGAAAATTTAACACCAGTTCATCTTTTAATTTAAATTGACATTTTCAAATTTTGACATCAGAGTGACAATGGTTAATACTATAAACTTTCACAATGGTTACTTACTTGTCTAGGATCGGGAACCTCAAGTTTCGTCTCCGGTGGTGCTTTAATTGCTATCACAGTTTGTTCATCAAATGAGCGAATGCTCCGAATATCATGGTATGTTACATATGCCAATGTAATCACAGGTTAAAGAAAATGTATATGCCATTTAACAAGTTCAATATAATCTATTATATTATATAATTCAAATACAATCAAAACCTTTCTTAAGGATTAACCCTTTAACCATCAAATCCCTGAAAAAATTATTTAAAAAAATATAAAACTTAATGTTGAATATTTTGAAATTAATTTGACAGCAAGGCGTTGCTGCCTTAGTATATGGCTTCCAGTCAAATTAATTACAAAATATTCAACAGGTTTCTGTATGGTAGCATTGAAAATGAGGTATGGGGGAATTCATCTGTAAAAGGGTTAACATTCAAATTAAATTTTCTCATAGACAATGCCCCCATTTGCAGACCAAAAGAATATTATTTTTGAAAAAAGCCAGTCATATCAGTGCTAGAGTTTAAAAAAATAGCAAATGCAATCTATGAGAACAAGAGGCCCAAGGGCCTGTGGCGCTCACCTGGACCATTAACATTTGAACCATTTGCATTTAAATACGTGTAGATAATTGATGGCTAATTTTCAGAAAATCCAAGATGGCCACCCAAAAAATTGCCCAATCAAAATTCTGTTTAGAAATTCTAGTCTACTTTGATAGGGGCATTCTAGGCAAATTTGGTTGAAATACGTCAAGCAAATAAGGAGGAGCAGTGTTTTGACAATTTCTTGTAAATTTTTCATAAAATCTAAGATTTTCACCCAACAAATTGATCAATCAAAATTCTGAATAGAATTTCTAGAGCCTACCACCAAAGAATCCATTAGTGAAATTTGGTTGAAATATGTCAAGCAGCTAAGGAGTAGGAATTTGACAATTTCCGGTACATTTTTCATAAAATCTTAGATTTTCACGCAAAAAATTGGTGAATCAAAATTCTGAATGGATGGTCTAGAGCCTATGGCATAGGATCCTTTCAGCCTAATTTGGTTAAAACTGTTCAAGTTGGTAAGGACAAGAAACAATTTGACAATTTCCAGTACATTTAAATTAAAATCTAAGATTTTACCCCAAAAAAATTGATGCTTCAAAATTCTCTATGGAAATTCTAGAGCCCATCACCACAGGATCCTGTCCGCCAAATTTGGTTGAAATCGCTCAGAATGGTAACGAGAAGCAATTTGACAATTTCCGGTACAATTTTCATAAAATCTAAGATTTTCACCAAAGAAATTGATGAATCAAAATTCTGAATAGAAATTCTGGAGCCTACGACCATTGGGTCCTATCAGCCAAATTTGGTTGAAATCGGTCAAAATGGTAAGGAGAAACAATTTGACAATTTCCGGTAAATTTTAAAATAAAATCTAGGATTTTCACTCAAAATATTTACGCAACAAAATTCTGAATGGAAGTTCTAGAGCCTATGACCATAGGATTCTTTCAGCCCAATTTGGTTGAAATCAGTCAAAATTCTAAGAAGAATCACTTTGACAAGTTCCGGTAAATTTTGTAATAAAATTTAAACTTTTCACCCAAAATAATCTAAGATTTTGACCCAAAAAATTTATGCATCAAAATTCCAAATGGAAGTTCTGGATCCGAGCAAGGATGAGCTAAAAATTAACATTTCTCAAGACCACGGTACAAGCCGGTTTGAATGGCTCGAGTGTTAAATATTGTGTACATATGTTATGTAATAAAAGAATAATTAATTTTAAAATGCATAAAACTAGCATTCTAATTCGACTTTCTAAAAATTTCGACAACCTTTGTATTTGGGCCGTTCTAACTTATTTTGCCAGAAAACTTTTTTTCTCTATGTTCCTAAATTCTGTTCAAGACCACGTTTCAAAAACTCTTCAAGACAGCTTGTCCGATTTTCCTGGCTCATAATTTTTCTTCTGGGATTTAAAACGTTTAGAGTAGCAACCAAAACTATAAACAAGAATTCCGCAGAATTAAATGTCTCGCCTGCCTCTTTGTCGATAAATATCAGAGCTCAGATTAAAACAATGCTACTTGGAATTCCAGGTTATTTTGTTGTGTAGATTGTGTATTATTAAATGAAAGAATACTCAATGTTAACAAAACACTGTTTTTAAAATAGTGCGTCATTTGCGTTATGAAATATGTTAGATGCTACAACTTGCCAACAAATTGGAATAAGGAAATAAGTGGACTCACTTACATGAGCTGGACACGGCTGTAGAACAAACAAAATGAGCATTAATTAGGCTTCGTGAATACATATAAAACAATCAACATATATTCTCATCCGGACAAAAAGGACTCTGGTCCAATGACAGCACTGATGACCTCAATATTATCATGCTGTTTCCTAATAGGTAACCATGTAACTAAGTTTAGTTGCAATAGGCTTAATCAATCCTGAAATATAAGCTGAGAAGTTTTGCTAAACGGAAAAACTTAATGTTGAAATAACAGAGTTCTGTATCAAGGTCACAGCGACCGTGACCGTGTGACCCCAACATCATCATGCTGCTTCCTATCAGTATAGATAACCATGTATCCAAGTTTAGTTGCAATAGGCTTAACGAATCTTGAAATATAAGCCGAGAGGTTCTGCCAAACACCAAAACTTAATGTTGAAAAAGCAGTTCTGTATCAAGGTAACAGTGACCATGACCTTTGACCCCAACATCATCATCATGCTGCTTCCTAAAATTATAGGTAACCATGTATCCAAGTTTAGTTGCAATAGGCTTAACCAATCATGAAATATAAGCTGAAGTTTTGCTAAATGCAAAAATTTAATGTTAAAATATAAGTTCTGTATCAAGGTCATAGTGACCTTGACCTTTGACCTTGTGACCCCAACACCATCATGCTGCTTCCTATCATTATAGGTAACCATGTATCCAAGTTTAGTTGCAATAGGCTTAACCAATCCTGAAATATAAGCTGAGAAGTTTTGCTAAATGCAGAAACTTAATGTTGCAGCTGTCGGAAAAGTGATACCAATGTCTCACTTTCTGCTTCGCAGGCGAGACAAAAATAGTCACTAGATACCCATTCAGCTGAATGAAATTGAATACTTTTTCCTTATCCTAATTTATCAATTTCCAGATCTATTCCATTCAATTTGTGGCAATTTGAACTTTGCAGAAAAATGTCACGATTAGTTGGCCAAGTCTGAAATACTTGAATAATTTTCACATTAAATGCAGGACTGAGAATCAGAAACGACAATATTTAAAGATTTTTTCAAACTTTTAGGACAAAATGCCTGATACATTTACCTTAACACACCAATGTCAGATTTTTAAAATTTCAAATTAAATTAAAAGATGAACTTGAGTACATTTGGAGACGAATTTGCTGGAAGATGGTGCTGTCGAAGATCAAAATTGTTGAAAAATCTACAGCAGATTCTTTGATATTGGCACAGTAAACGATAAACCATTGGCATCAGAGTTTTAAGGGTTACGGCATGGAAAATGGGGTGCCTCTAAATGCAGGTATTGTAATCAAGGTTGTTTGTTGACAGGTAATAAAGGATATCTCGCATTCTCAAAGTCTTCAGTTAATGCTTTCAGTTGTAAAGTTGCGCTGGATATTAACTGATCAATCATATTCTCTTTTACACGGAGGTCAGCTACATCTGTAAATACACGACAAAATATAGGCACATGGTATTTAAAGTAAAATTTATAAATAACTTTATAACTATATGTTCCCAATTTAACAAAATAAAACATACTGTTTAATATTTTGAACGTAACTGGATTGGAAAACGCTGCCTTCCAATCTAATTATGCTTAAAATATTCAACAGAACGTTTATTTATATATATATATATATATATATATATATATATATATATATATATATACTGGACAAAAAAAGTTAGGGATCACGAAGTCTTTTCAGTATTGTTAGAAACATTCGATATAACAGACATATACAGATTCGAAATCATAACTAACAGCCTCTGCTGAATCCATATTTAATGACAGTTTTGAAATTGATTTGTCAGCAATGCATTACATAGGTGTTAATGAAAGGCATCCATGAAACAATGAGAATTCATGATTGCAAGTCAACAAGCGTATAAACGTGTGTCACTCCAAATCAGTTCATATGCACTTTAGTAACGAGTGTGACCTCCACGTGCAGCCACGACTGCTTGACAACGCCGCTGCATGCTGTTGATTAGGCGCACGATGTTCTGTTCTGGAAGGTTGTCCCATTCCTGCCTGAGAGCAGTTTCCAGGTCATCCAGAGTCATTGGGGGCACCTGGCGTTGTGAAATTTGTTGTTGAAGCTGGTCCCACACATGCTCAATGGGGTTCAAGTCAGGTGATACTGCTGGCCACTCCATTCTCTCTATGGTCTCCCTCTCAAGGTACTGTGTGATAACTCGAGCACGGTGAGGCCGAGCGTTGTCATCCATGAGAACAAAGTCAGGACCCACAGCTCCAGCAAACAATCTCACAACTGGATGAAGGATTTCATCCCTATACCGGATGGCGTTCAGAGCTCCATTTCTGATAGCAACCAGTTCAGTGCGACCAGTCAAAGAAATCCCACCCCAAACCATCACTGAGCCCCCTCCGAAACGGTCATGTTCAGCGACCATACACTGTGCATACCGTTGTCTGGGTTCTCTCCACACATGTCTGCGACCATCATGGAAATCTAAACAGAATCTGGATTCATCAGTGAACAAAACTGGCTGCCAGTGACGTCTTTGCCATCTAATGTGATTACGAGCCCATTCCAGGCGAGCTTGTCGATGACGTAGGAGTAGCCTTGGTCTCACAGCTGGCCTGCGAGCTCTAAGATTGGCTCCGTGAAGTCGGTTCCTCAAAGTCTGGGGTGTTATCTGAACATCTGTAGCAGCATTGAACTGTCTGTTGAGAGAACGTGCACTATCAAAACGATGTCTCCTGGCTAAAGTGACGATATACCGGTCTTGGCGGCGTGTTGTGGTACGTGGTCTTCCACTTCTATGCCTCTCATTGACAGTTCCAGTTGCTTGAAACCATCTCCACAACCTGGATATCACACTTTGCGAAACACCAAGTGCAACAGCCACCTGTCTCTGTGTTTGGGCAGTTTGGATCATTCCAACTGCTTGATTTGCCTCACAAGCTCGTAAATGTCTTCTTTGCAGCATTTTGTAAAGGTGGTCCACCGTGGTCAATGTACACGTTAACCAAGGCCTCAATCAGACTCAATCAGATGTCTTCATAAAAAAATCAGTCACACCTGTGATCTCTGAAAACACTCAATTTTAGCCACCCTTCACATGTGCTGCACGCTTGCACGTGAAAAGTGAAATTGACAACACACGACACCGTGCATGTCTCAATGACCAATAAAAGAAGTAAACAAAAGCTGTTTTCACTTGATCTGAGCCATTTACCAGAATATACTCAAAATATAATCCATGATCCCTAACTTTTTTTGACCAGTATATATATATATATATATATAACATAAATAAATAACTTTATAATTGTTCCCAATTTATCAAAATAAAACATACTGTTGAATATTTTGAACATAACTGGATTGGAAAACATTGCAGCCTTCAAATCCAATTATGTTCAAAATATTCAACAGAACATTTCTCACATTTTCAAAATTGTACTAACATATTTCCGTTTTTGTTTTGGAAACATGTTAACTTATATATAAGTTTTAACGTAACAGAACTTTCAATATCATTCTTACGGTACTAAATGTTAGCCACTTGGAGCATTGAATGTAAGCACACGTGCAACAAACCAGATTGGTCAAATTTGGTCAAGAAAATTTTAATATTTTCTTATTGAATGTCCATTTACAGGCAGAGAGAATCCAATTTTTGAAAATTTATCACTGGAATGACTGGGTCGGTTATTGAACCAGTCATTCCACTGGTAAATATTCAAAAATTGTATTCTCTTGGCCTGTAAATGGACATTCCACAAGACCATAGCAGAGGCCGGTTTTGGCGGGTATGACCATTAAAGGGATAATAATACACCATCCTGTTCGAGTGAGAACGCCTTCATTATGTCAAATCAGACATCTTGATCCTTTTAGAAATGACTGTCTTACTGTCAAGGCAATAATACAAGAGTTCTGTTGAATATTTGGAAACAAATTTGACTAGAACCTGTTGCTGCCTAGAATCAGTAACTGACCTACATCATAACAGGGTTCGTACGCCTTTCTGTGTTTGAAATTACATGAATTTTCCCTACAAAATCAGTGTTCATTTTAGGAGGGGTCATGGGGTCATAGTCCCCTGTTATTTTGAAATGACCCACATTTTTTTCCATTAGGGGTCAAATGTCCCCATATTTTTATGGATATTCAACTGTAAAGTAATGCAACTCTTTGCAACTCTTTCAAACTTATATCAACTGACAAATTTTTGGCATTGTAAGAAAATTGTGTTGAACATTCTGAACCTAATTTGAATGGAAGCTGTTTCTACCAGTATGGATGATTTGAAATTGAGATACTAAGATGTAAATCATGTACCGGTAAGTGTTAATCAGATTGGTCTGACTTGTAAGAAAGCATCAATGTGGATTGCAGGAAATTTCGATTTCCCTTTCTCCGAGATCTAACAATACTCACCATTCTGTTACTTCTGATACACAGCTGGCCCTGACAGCTGGCCCTGACAGCTGGCTCTAGGACTATAGACTTAGAAAGCTTCACCGACTCCTTGGAACCGGGTACTCGGCTCCCAACTGCCGAGTACCCGTCTACCATAGAGCTCATATTGTTTGCATAGCCACCAAACAAGAGAAATCCATGGCTTGCCTCCGTGGGGCTGGGAGGCTCGGTCCGTAACAGAATGGTGAGTATTGTTAGATCTCGGAGAAAGGGAAATTGAAATTTCCTGCATTCTCCTTCGATCAATACTCACCATTCTGTTACTTTCTGATATACACCGGATTTGTTCAGTAACCTGGTGGGAAGGGGCAAGCCATAAATGCTACTTTTGCCCCTTGGAGAAAGATTTAGACTTAACAACTTGACTAACGGAGACCTAAAAAGGACCGTCAAGTTATCGGAATCGAATCACATTCGCGTCACTGCCCTCCCCCCCCCCCCCTGGGAATGAGCATGAATATATAGGATGAATGAACATGATATATAGACATATTACAAAAAACTCTCACTAATGAATTACCTTATGATAATTGGACTTCAGACGTACTGCCTCCAACCATTCACTGGTCCGGCCATCAGTGACACAATCTGGTTGTCATCCTCACGCTCGACCATGCCTGCGATCCTAGCTATTCCTGGCGCACAGGTGCGGTCCACGCAGATACGAAGGGAGCCCTCGTACCCTCAGGTACGATCCGCTCTCTGCTTTCCGCCCTTACCCTTCCTCTTCCCGCCTCTCAGGAGCAACATTGGGGAGGGATGGGGCCTCCACAACTTTCTTGGCCTTCTTCGCCGGAGGCAGCTGAAAAGACCCAGTAGAAGCAGAACTACGCTTAGAGCCTTCGTAGAACTGGAGGGTTGAGGGACCATTCTAGAAGATCCGTGAAACACGCCCTGCTGGGCCAAAATGGCGCTATTAGCAGGACCAGGTACAGTTCCTACCTGATCTTCACCAATATCTTCGGTAGAAGAATGGTGGGTGGGTACGCGTAAGCGTGCATCCCTCTCCAGCTTATCTCTAGAGCGTCTGTATCGATGGCATTTGGATCTGGAATCGGCGAGACATAAGTCATGATTTGAGCATTTTCCTTTGTGGCGAACAAGTCCACCGTTGGGTTTGCCCCAATGCGCGAAGATTCTGTTAAGAACTGGAGGGTTGAGAGACCATTCTGTTGGCAGAATTCTCAGTCTCAGAGACAACGCATCCGCCAGAATGTTCAATCGCCCAGGAATGTGAGCTGCTTTCAAAACAACCGAGTAATTCCTGCACCACTGAATCAAGTGCCACACTTTGATACATAGTGTGGGTGACTTGGTCCCGCCGTGGCGATTTATGTATGATACTACTGTCGAGTTGTCCGACCGTATCAATATCGCCTTTCCCCTGACTTTTGGAAGAAACTTTTCCAATGCCAGTTCCACTGCCATCATTTCCAACAGATTGATATGCAGCTGGCTCTCTTGCGGAGTCCATGTGCCTGAGACCTGGTGTTCTCCCAGGCAGGCCCCCACCCCACCCACCCTCCCCCCATCCCTCCAGCGATGCATCCGTGTACACGGACAGCTGGGGGTGGGGTAGGTGCAGCGAAACCCCATGTAGGAGATTCTGGCGCTTTTTCCACCATACAAGATGCGACATTATTGGCTTCAAAACTAGCACCAGTTTTGACAGGGGTTCTGTTCTCTGTTTCGACAGAGACATCAGATACAGCTGGATAGGTCTTCGCATCAGAGCAGCGTACAGGATTACCTGCTCCATGGAGATCATCATGCCCAACATCTGAAGAAACCGCCTCGCCTGAATGTGCTTTCCCAATCGAAAACTCTTGAGGATGGCTAACAGACACCACTCTGGGCTCCGACGGGTAAACCCTGCCCTCCTCCAGATCGAATCGCATCCCTAAATAAACGAAATGTTGAGTGGGTATCAACTCGGATTTCTCCTTGTTGACTATCCAGCCTAGATCTGAAAGTAACTTCAGAGTCAGAGCAGTATCCACCTCTAACCTGGCTGATGTGTCTGCTTTGATCAGCCTATCGTCTATGTAGGTGTGAAGCGCCACGTTTTCTTTTCTGAGAAATGCTGTCACTGCAAGGACCACTCTGGTGAAAACCCGTGGAGCTGTCGACAGGCCAAATGGGAGGACTACAAACTCCCATACCTGATTTTGAAATGCAAATCTCAGAAACCTGTGACAAACCCTGTTCATTGGAATGTGGAAATATGCATCTTTCAGATCGATTTACACACACCACATTCCTTTCCTCAATCCTGCCACTACCGACCTCAGTTTCCATCTGAAACTGAGGCGTATGGATAAACCAATTCAATGGCCTGAGATTGAGTACGGGTCTCCATCCCCCTGTGCTCTTGGGGACAAGGAACATGTTTGAATAGATGCCTGGAGTGTTCCGGTTTTATTGCTCCCTTCAGAAGCAAACCGGACACTTCGTTTTGAATGGCTTCTAACTTGCCTGGTTCCCTTGGTACGGGTGTCCAGACAGGTGTCAAAGACAGATTCTGTGGTGGAAAATCCCACCACTCCGGCATGTACCCCTGGGATAACCATCCCAGGACCAGACTGTCTGACGTCACACCTCGCCAAGCCTCGACGAAACGCATGAGCCTTCCACCCACTATAGATGCATCGATACCTAATGCGGGTGTCTGGCTCGCGATCCGCTCCCCCCTCTCTTGACGAGAGAGCGAGAACCATTTTGGTCTTGGCTTGGCTGGTCTAACTGGCACTGCTGTTCCTGTCGCACAGGTGCGGTCCACGCAGATACGAAGGGAGCCCTCGTACCCTCAGGTACGATCCGCTCTCTTCTTTCCGCCCGTAGAGGACTTACCCTTCCTCTTCCCGCCTCCACAACCTTCTTGGCCTTCTTCGCCGGAGGTGGCTGAAAAGACCCAGTAGAAGCAGAACTACGCTTAGCTTACGCCTTGCTTTTGTGCTTCTTCTGCTTCTTAGAAGGTTGCCCGGTTAGCGGCTTGGCTACAGCCCCTAGTGTGTGTGCCTGACGCACTAGCTCTAGTTGCAGATTAACTGCCAACCGATTTTGCACGATGTTGGCCATGTCTTCTAAGATGGCCCGCGCTTGGCCAACAAAGATGCTAGGGCCAGTAAGGGGCGTCCCATGAAGACGCTCCCTAACAGCAGTAGCTGGACGCATATGGTCAAGGACCATCTGCCTCCTAGACTTCGTCACACGCGCTTGCACCCTTGTCAATGCGTCCATAGACCGCACCAGGCCGTCATTAACACATGAAAGCGCCACAGGTGGCACAGGGTGGCCTGCCCCCGCTTCAGCCCACACCGACTGAAGAAGGCGATAAGAATGGTTGACAGCACTCATTGCTGCCCTCACCCCCTCATCGCATAGGGCCAGGACTTTGTCTTGGTGTACCTGAGACGTGTCCACCAGCGCTGGGGCGGGGCCACCCACTCCAGCACTCTAGACACCCAGCACCCAGAGGTCATCCTCGGTGACCGTTGGGACCACACCATACCTGTCATATTCACCCCGTGGAATACGACACCTCTCCCGCACCTCCCTGGAGGCCACAGGAAGCTGGCCCTTGGTCAGGAGTTGTTTGCTGTAAATAGCATCCAATAACTCCATAAACCTTGGATCCAGACCAATAGACTGGATCCGGGCTGCGGGCAAGATCCCCGTCATAATCGATGCCACCGATGGACGGGGTGCATCCTCCTCGGCTGTGGTCGAAACCACAGACGGGTCTACCCTAGCTAGCCAAGCCAGAGCCTCTGACCAATCTGTCTCCGAGGAGGACACTCCCGTGAACACGTCACTCGTTGACGTGTTCACGGACCTACCAGCAACGGCCTCTCGGCTAGGAGCCATTGCCGATACGCCAGGAACTCTGGTACTGTACGGTTCCGCCGCCACCCCATGAAAAACACCAGTCCATGGAGTAGGCCCGCACAGAAAACTGTGCGGACCCGTAACGGTTGAAAAACCGTGGCCAAACATGGGCGCAAACGGCACCCCATGCCTGACCGCCAGACCAGGCAAGATAGGCGAGTACCACGCCTAGCCAGCCACACCCGTCACCGTGTCGGTTGACCGCAACCAACCATCACGGGGCCAGTGCCCGGTACCGGAGTGGCCTCAACCACGGGTGGAGCCGCTGCCCTGGCTTGGGCCAAGCCAGACAGATGGAGAACGGTTCCATCCAGGACGGAATCGACCTCCATGCTCTCCACTCGCGGCATCTCAGGACGCAGCAATCTCTCCTCCTCGGCTTCCTCATCTTCAGACCCCGAAGAGTCGTCACTAGACGAGGAAACCTCCCACGCCTGACGGACCGGCCACCGCTACTGGACCACGCGGAGGTGGCCGCAGAGAGACAGAGCCCATCAGGCCGGAGCCCGACGGGACTGCCAGGGGGCCGTACGAGACGTCTCCCTCGGTGGCCAGTCCAGAACCCTGTCCAAGGAGAGGGTCCGAATCAAACACGGGAAGAGACTGCCCTACAACTTTTGGCGTGGGAAGACCGCTATGCAAGAAGCCTTGCATAGCAGGACCAAACCACGGCGGTGGTGCCATCTCCAACACCTCTGGTTGCAGATGTGGAACGCCTCCAAGGGCCGAAACGGACGCTACACGATTTGCTTTTGGAGCGCCTGACCCCGCGTCAGACCCTGCCAAGTCCTTCGGGGCAAGGAACGTAACCATCATGTCGGACGACCACACTGCACAAACGTTACACCTAATGTCAAGATTACATTTGGTACAACGGAAACAGACATGGTCCTTGAATAGAACCCTCACGAATTTATGCACTCGTCACATGATGGCGAGGCTGGCTTGGCCTATAAATAAGCACAAACCTACAATAAGCAAGCGGAACGAAACAGTAATGGAAGGCAGACAATTAATTTTCAAATATTTTGATCATAAATTAACTGTTAACCCTCCCGCACCCCACCCCGCAACAGCAAAGATCGCATTGATTATGACGACAAGAACGAAGCCGGCAATAATACACCCATATACTGATCCTCAAGGATGTATAACGGAACCAGGAATCATATCGCATAGCATTCGGGGTATATTTACTAATCAATATAAATTATACTCCTAACGAAGGCCAAAACGATATGTGAAGAAACAACAAAATGTAAACAGACTGCTGTAGCACACGGTAAATCTGCAGACCACATATCTAAATCAAGAATTTTGAAAACACCGATCATTGCAAACAGATCGTGATAACACGCAAAACTTGAAAAGTTTTTCTGGTACCAATACGCAGCACCCAGAATCAGATGCGCGAATTAATGAAACATTTTCTTCACATAAAAATCTGAGACACCACGGGTGTGACATCACCCACTCGGATCTTACGGAGAACGACGTCAGACGATTTTCGTGTTAAAACACTGTAAAGCCAACATCTTATTTCATATCTGCCGATCGCCTGTTGCGGTTAAAGGAAAGCGATCAATCTGGAATATTTCGTTGTTAACACACGTCCCAGATTCTTTGGGGTCAGAAATTGGAACATGCGACACAGACGAAATTTTGAAGACCTAAGTCTTTTAATTATGGAATAACATGGAATTATACAACCTGGTTATCATCGGCTCCATCCATGGTAATCCAATATAATCCTTAGACAGCGCACAAAGCTATCACAATTACACAGAAAAAGACTTAGATTAACTCAAGACTCCAACTGCACAAAAAAGCATGTAGCTCTTGTTGCTATGCAAACAAGAATGAGCTTCATGGCAAACGGGTACTCGGCAGTTGGGAGCCGAGTACCCGGATCCAGGAGTCAGTAAAGCTTACTAAGTCTATAGTCCTAGGGCCCAGCTATCCAGGCTAGCTTGTATCAGAAGTAATAGAATTGTGAGTATTGATCGAAGAACACAATTTTTGAAAATTTATCACTGGAATGACTGGCTCGGTTATCGTATCAAAAATTGTATTCTCTTGGCCTGGAAATGGACATTCCTGAAGACCATAACAGAGGCTAGGTTTGGCTGGCTTGACCAGCAAATGGTTAAACTAACCTGTGTGTAAATCAACGAGTTCTGTCGAGACAGGCGGTGACGGTTTACTGCCACAATTCTTTTTAGCTGCTATAGAATTTGAGGATCCCCTAAAATATAACATTTTAATTAAATCAATAGCAAGATAACATCAACAAGAGGCGCAATGGGCCTGTATCGCTGCTGTAGTAGTAGTAGTAGTAGTAGTAGTAGTAGTAGTAGTAGTAGTAGTAGTAGTAGTAGTAGTAGTAGTAGTAGCAGCAGCAGCAGCAGCAGTAGTAGTAGTATAATTTTAAGACACATTTCCGTATGTGTTTGGTTTTCCAGTCATACTTGTTGCTAACTTGAGCACCGCTAGGTATATAATATATGTATATGAAGATGTTGGCTGGAAAAACAAGCATTTATGTACGACACATGGAAAGCTAAGATTCAAATGTGAAAACTTTGACAGGAAACCCGATCAATTCTAAAGGTCAGAAATGAATGAATCGGAGTTCTTTTGCTGTACGTTGGCATCTAGGCACTCATATTTAAGCATTCATAATGGACCTTTCTATTTTTAGCTATGCCCCGCCCATATCTAGCTAAGCAAAGCTCCACCCACACCTCGCTCGTGTTGGGATCGTTCGATATTTGAACTCTGACTACCAATTTCCTGAAGATTATACAGGTTAAGCTAATGAATATTTTGGAACTAATTTGTCTGAACAGCGTCCAGTCGAATTAGTTTCAAAATATTCAACAGCATGTTTGCAATTCGTACAATGTGTCGGACTGTTAAGCGTTAAAAGACGGGCCTAATATAATCATTTGACATATTGATTCTGACGTCATACTACACGCCGCTTAGCTGATTATGACATCAGATCATTGGATACTCTGGAAAGGTGAGTTCTGGCTGATCACTACTAAAATCTAGGGATATACATGTGGCACTAAGAATTACAGGAGACTGACCCAAGTCTTCCCACTCCCCGCAACTCCAGCTCCCCCCTTTATTAGATTTCTCTATACATTCAACACAACCACACACATGTGACGATACCCACTACAGGTGACGATACTCACTTCCACTGAATATTGTTTTTTGATTTTTTCTGAATAAGATTAATTCCTTCTAGCACATTTGTGATGTCATAAATGCGTCGCTTCTGAACATCTAAATTTTCAGCAGCTTTGTTTAAATCTAAAACCTGGAAAAGATGACATGAAATTAACTTCAATTAATTTTGGTATGCATTTTACGTAACACTTTAACCCACATATCAGCCAAAGACGGCATCTGCAGTGGTCTTGATAAATGCCCATTTGCAGACCAGGAAGACTATTTTTGAAAATTTACCACTGGAATATATCATTCCAGTGGCAAAATTTCAAAAATAGTCTTCTCTTGGTCTGCAAATGGACATTTTCTAAGAAAATCGTAATTTTCTAGAATAAATTCGATGCTTAAAGGGTTAAACCCGAGACTCAAGTTGGACAAAAATGGCTTCTGCAATTGTCTTGACATATGTCCATTTACAGACTAAGGAGACTACATGTAGTTTTGCAAATTTACCACTGTAACGACTAGCTCAATGCGCTATCAGTCATTTTAGTGTAATAGTACTAAATTTCCAAAAATAATCTCTTGGTCTGCAAATCATGTTTTTCTATGAAAAGATTTGAGAATTTAATGGATTTAAGTTAGAGATTCCAATTCGCTATGTATGTACAGCAGTTTTCAAAACTTTAGATACATATGTATAATTTATTAACAGTTTATTAGTTTAACCAAAAATTACTAATTCTTTATGACATAGGAAATCAGGCATTAATTTGGCTGGATGCTGATACTGCCTTATAGCAGCAACAGGTTCCAGTTAAATTAGATTCAAAATAGTCAACATCAATTTCCTATATATCGGCCTTGAAATTGAGACACTGACATTTCAAGAGTTAACCCGTACCACCCGGATGTCAAAATGATTAATTTTCAAATTGAATTAAATCATGAACTAGTGTTCATCTTCCACCAAATTTGTTGAGAGATGGACACAAGCTTCTATGTTATTGACATAGTAAAAGGATAGAATATTGACAAATGAGCGGTAACGGGTAAGAGTTAAGATTGAAAGCATATCTATCATCTTACACCATCGGGAGCTGATCGCAGTAAACTAACAAATTTTTTGGTGAGCAAACCGAGCGATGTCTCATACCGTGTCCGCTCACAGGGCGATTTACCTGCAATGAGAAAAGCTGGTCATAATTACATAAATACTTTTCAAGGCATGCAACTCTGTATAATAAGGTATAATAAGAGGCGCAACATTGGCCTGTGCCGCTCACATGGAACAAAAAGCCCACCAGACAAGTGTTATCTAAGCCAAATTTGCTTGAAATCGGACAGACAGTTAAGAAGCAATCGTCCTTAAGCCATTCCGGAACATTTTTTAAATTCAAACATGAAAATTGACTAATCAAATTTCTGCATAGACGTTCTACCACTACATTGTGTCAATTCTAGTCAAATTTGGTTAAAATCTGTCGAACAGTAAGGCAATACATTCTGAAGTAAAAGTTGCATATATATATATATATATATATATTAAAACTAGCTTGGCCCTTCAGACATGACATTGATTCCATTATCAGTTTGCAGCCAGTTCAATGCTCAATATTCTATTTTTTACTGTCAATAGCAAAGAAACTGTTGTACATTTTTCAACAATTTTGGTGGATGATTTTGTCGTAGACAGCAACATCTTCCACTAAATTTGTTGAAAAATTAACACCAGTTCATCTTTTAATTTAATTTGAAAATTTACAAATTTGACATCAGAGTGGCAAGCATTTAATGGTTAGTGTATGTATGTATATTTACTTACCCAGTTGTGGGCTGATTAATTCACATTTCGGGTGTCGGCCACGCTTTTTACCGCTACTCTGTGGTGTCTTGAAGCCTTGTCGAATTATATTACAGTCAAGGTCAAGTTTTCTTTTAGCCTAAATCGATAACAATAAGAATCTGATAAGACTACGCCTACGCTAAACATTTAAAGTACAAACTGGCCAAAAATGGCTTCGGACATGGTCTTGAGAAACATCCCTTTGCGAAGACCCTTTTTGAAAATTTACCACTGTAATGGCCGACTCAATAACCGAGCCAGCCATTCCAATGGTAAATTTTAAATAATCCCTTCCGAGAAAACTTAATTTTCTTGAATAAATTTGAGGATCAAAGGGTTAAATCTTTCAGTTTATTTTCATGGATTGGTTGGTTGTATAGAGCAAAGCTGCCTGGGTGAATGATTTATCATTATTCAATACAGGATTAACCCTTTAACACCCATATCAGCCAAAACCGGCTTCTGCAGTGGTCTTGAGAAATGTCCATAAATTTGTAGACCAAAAGAAGACTATTTTTGAAAACTTACCACTGGAATGACTGGCTCGGTAACTGAGCCAGTCATTCCAATGGTAAATTTTCAAAAATAGTCTTGTCTTTGTCTGCAAATGGACATTTACATTGAGAAAATTTAAATTTTCTTGAATAAATTTGAGGATTAAAGGGCTAAACAAGTAAGAAAGATTACAAGTAACTTGCAATGTAAGAAACATTCTCTTGAATATTTTGGACTTGATTTGATATACATCATGACTATGACACATCTTTACAGTGACTTGAATTCAAAATTACTGACAGTTTGGTTTACCCGTGTCATGTCAATAAACTCAATTGTACAAACATTTGCAGACAACAAACTGGAGACAGAATTTAAATAAGAAGCCATTGCGCTATATATACAGTGTTTCTCATGGCATCTAAATTTTGGAGGTCCCTGGGACCCCACACCTAGAAATCTAGGGGTCCCAACCTGAAATCTGGGTGTGTCAAACTTAGATTTGTGATTCCCATGCAGTTTTTCTCATCCATGCTAAACTTACAGATTACCATGGGTCCACAGCTAAGAATTATGGGGGTCCCATGCTAAATTGTGTGGATATGTTTGCGCAAAATCCTATAAGTACCGGTCAATCCGTACCTATCCTATTGGACAATCTGTACTCTAGTTTTAGGTAATCCGTACCCTAAACCTGGATATTCCGTACCTAACTAATTGGATATTCTGTACCATCGTAATGGTTAATCTGTACCATAAAGTGTTCTGAACATAATTGAATGTCAGCAATGTCTTCCCATCCAATTATGTTGGAAATGTGTCAAGTTGTTTCTGATATGTATTGTAGGTCGAATTGTTGTTAGATCGCTCAAAATCAATTAATAGTTAATTCAGTCTTGTCAATTATAGGTAATGGATTCGCCTCTAACCTATTGGATAATCCATACCTACACAATGGATATTCCGTTCCGGGTACAGAATAGCCAATAGATGGGTACGGAATATTCAATAGGTTAAGTACGGATTCTCCAATATGAAGGTACGGATTAACCAATATGAAGGTACGGATTAACCAATATCAAGGTACGGAATGTCCAAAAATAGGGTACGGAATAACGCGTACGGATTTGCTAGGGTACGGATGGACTACATACCAACCCTGGCTATATAGTACAATCTGTGATATGACTCAACCCACCCTTACCGTTGGCATAGGTATCATAAAATGTTATGATAGTTGAACTCACCTGACACGGCGTCACTACCCCAGGCTCAGTCTTGATCACAGTTGTGGTGTAGTGGGAGCTTCCTCCAGGAGTGTCACCCAAACCAGCTGGTAGATCAAAGTCATCAGATAAAAGGCCTAGCTGCATCAATGCCGTTTCATCTATGGAGTCCAATGCCAGTGGGTTGAACTGAGGCGCTTGCGGAGTGTCATTATTATTATTAGTAGTAGTAGTACTCTGTGCATAGCTATGTAAAACTGATGTGTTATGATGATGATTACAATTAATATTTGACTGATTCTGATGATTTAAATTCCGATTCACAGTCTGTCGATGATTTTGATGATCATGATGTGATGACGCAAGAAAGAACTGGGTCTGCACTTGCCTAACTTGTTGATTTGCAGGGAACTGGTTTACGTTATAATTTTCGTTCGTCACAGGCTTATAAATACTAGTTAAGTTTAATATTTGAGGGTTTGTGTTTAGTGAATTATTTGATTGTCTTTGTAATATTGCCGTACCTGTCCGTCGATTACCTCCTCTCGGCATTTTGTAACTTTCTTTGAGTCGAGAACTTCCGCTGACAGCTAGGTCGCAATGGCCGGCTTTGCTCTAATTTCATCGAGCCCCTAAATATATCGCTAAACTTTGCAAATACCAGAAGCGCACTAATAAAAATAATCAAATAATTATAAATGATTTGAACTCATTTTGGATTTCCCATAAAGCAATCTTGCTCGAAAATTTTAATAAGTTACAGATGGCGATCGATTGGTAGGCCTAAAATTTCCCGTATTTTTCAGTTGGTTACGCTCTGATCGACAATGAAAACGGGAAAGGGCGCGAATAAAGCAACTCGTATTTCCCGCGGTATGACGTCACATGAAAGCGCCACGTAACGGGCACGACTATGTAAACAAACAATTGTGTTCATTCATTCATTAAATATTACGCTGTTTTAGCGCTATTAAGTGGCTTATGTGTTAACGTATACCTCTCATTAGTCAACAATACAGTTCATGACCTGATAGCATTAAATTGCTTTACTTTAAACGTATTTGAAATATAGCGTTAAAGAGTATGCGCATTCAGGGCATCACCGGCGCTTTGACATTTGGATTCGCGAAATACGGGAACGACATCTGTCAAAATATGCCGGAAATGATTGCGTTTGCCTGTGTTTTCCTTCAAATATAAATACAAATTGTAAGTTGATACTACGAAAATGTATTTATTTAGTGATTTTCAGTTAAATCAAATTTTACCGAATCGAAATTAAATTGAATTAAATAAGATAAATATGATCGATCTGTCTGACTAATATACCAAACACACACGCATATATATATATATAATGGACCCGGAAGTGTAGTCGGTAATGGACTTTTCCAGTTTATCTATCAATGGATCTTTCTGGTTTTAGCTATGCCCCGGCCATCTCTAGCTAAGCTCCACCCACACCTCGCTCGTGTTGGGATCAATCGATCTCTGAACACCCTGCATGACTATCAATTTCCAAAAAAAATACATAGGTAAGCTGTTGAATATTTTGAAACTAATTTGACTGGGTGCTAACTGTTGCTGCCTAGCGCACCCTGTTGCTGCATAGTCAAATTAGTTTCAAAATATTCAACAGCATGCTTATTACATGTTAATAGCAAAGAATTACAAAGACATACAATTCATACAACGTGTCTGACTATTTGAGATTTGATGACGGTTTATATGGAACCCGGCCTTTGAGAGGTAATGATAGTGACGTCATCATACACGTCATACGAGGTCAGATGATGGATGGATAATCTGGAAAGGTGAATTGCATGACGTCATAATCAACCATGTGACGTGTAGCATGACGTCATAATCAATGGCGTCATTCAGATAAGTTCGCCACGAACGCATGATGGGACTTTCCAGTAATGACGCCATATGACGCCATAATCAGCTAAGCGGCGTGTAGGATGTCGTCATAATAATTACGTCATAAATGGTTCTATACTTTAACTCTTAATAGTCCGACACGTTGTGGAAATTGCATGTCTCTACTATTTAAAGGTGCATATTCACAACAGACTAGTTCAAAATAAAATGGGTAAAATCATAAAGCCCTTAGAGGCTATTGTGTGCCTGGATACAATGAAATGAACATCTTAGCATATGATGATTTCATTACGTATAAATTAATATAATTTTTTAAGTTGTCAAATTGAATTAGAGACACGAGTCCCTAATTCAAATTCACAACTAAACCTACGAAGTGTATTTATATGGAATCAAATCATCATATGTTAAGATTTATTTCGTTTCATTACACTGTTTTAAGCCTCTAAAAGTGTATAATTTCAACAATTTTATTTTCAAGCATTTTGGTGTGAATATGCACCTTTAATAAACATGTTGTTGAATATATTGAAACTAATTTTACTGGGCTGCAGCAACAGCACCCAGTCAAATTATTTTCAAAATATTCAACAGCTTACCTGTATAGCTCTCTGGAAATTGATAGACATGGAGTTCAAAGATCGATTGATCCCAACACAAGCGAGGTGTGGGTGGAGCTTAGCTTGAGATGGTGCGAGGTAGGCCTATACTTGGTCTTTAATTAATTCAAGACAGTTCAACAAAGATGTATTAGAATCAAATACAATACGTTATTTATTGTGTAAAGATTAAAATATTCAATCATGAGCAGATGGCGCACACATGTTGCATGTAACTGTCTAGAGACGTGAGTGTAATAGCCTGATCATTCGAGTTGATTTTCTTACTCCGTGTCCATGCTCGATAACGCAGGACTGCATGCGTAGGCCTAATGGGCAAATTACCAAGCCAATTCCGTTACTTCCTGGTATTAACTTAACTGAGTACCGGCCCAGTAATGCATGAATCCGATCTGTCAGTCAAGTTTGTGACGTCATAATCAGTTACATCACATGTAGGCTGACGTCACAATCACAATTGGCATAAATACTCCGTCATGAATCTGGAATAGTACCAGTAAGTTCTAAGAATTATATGTCATTAATAAACGTTCTGTTGAATGTTTTGAAACTAATTTGACTGGGCGCTGCTTCTGCCAACAGCCCCAGTCAACTTAGTTTCAAGATTTTCAACAGGTTAACTGTCTATGGCTATAGTTATCACGGAATTGGGATTCTGGGAATTCGGGATTCGAAGTATATAAATCGATCCCAACACGGGCACAGCCTGGGCGGAGCTTAGCTAGATATGGGCGGTGCATAGCTAAAATGGGCAATCATCAATGCCCCTGTGTTATCGATCCCTGGTAACGCAGCTTACCGGGCCGATACTGAAATCGGTACGGTATCGGCCCAGTAAGCTGCGTTATCTGGGATGTATGTTAACCCTTACAAGCCAGAAAGACATTCTTTATAGTGTACGGGATAGTAATCTGTTAAATATTTAAAATCCAATTAGACTGGGAGCTGTTCTGATGCCCATGGCAAAAACATGTTTCAGTCGAATTTGTTTCAATATATTCAGCAGCTTTCCTGCATGGGGTGTTTTTGCAGAGTACATCGGCCAAAACCGCCCTCTGCAATGATCTTGTCGAATGTCAATTTGCAGACCATGAGAAGACTATTTTACCACTGGAATGACTGGCTCGATAAACGAGCTGGAATGACTGGCTCGGAAAAAGAAATGGACATTCAATAAGCAACTATTTTGATATTCTTGACGAAATTTCTAATTAATGAAATGGAAAACATTCACTGATACAAATTAAGTGCTATGGAAATTTTTTTACCAAGTGTTAAAGAGCGCGCGAAAACCAGAACAAAAAGAATGGTAACAGTTGTATGTTTAAGAGGTAGCGGTGGAGCTGGCGGTGTGCCCCTGCAGCGTTTTTTGGACGCCTATGCAGAGAGCCACCTTGTTGTAAATAAATAATGCACGTTGTTCACACGTCAGCGCACGTGTGTGCTCGTAGAGGTACCGATTGCACATTCACGTGACACATTCCCACGCGATTATTGGCTGCAGACCAGACCTATTTAAATTCTACTCTACTAAACAGATACGATGAAGAAATGGTTCGAAAAATATATTGGATGGATTTCTTAGAAACGTTTCTTCAGCATATCAGTTTCGTTGAATAGGATGAGATTTAGTGGATATCAACTTAATTTGCTGATATATAGATTGATGCTTTTGTTGCCGCCTTCACTCAGACAATGTGGTAGAATATATCACTGCCTATAAACCATTGCAAATATGCCATCACATTTTGCACCAGTATTATTCACATCGTCACCTAAAGTTGTTCCCTGGATTCCACACTTCATAATCTGCAAGTTCATATTCAACTTTATGTGTATTCAGCCAGGCTTTATAAGGGCATATGTAAGGTTATTCGGAACCTTATTTCCCGCATTGGCTTTCTCTGATGTTGCACAGGAGTGTTTGTGAGCTCAATCTATGACATCTGGTGTTTGGACCTCATGTTACAATAATGTAGTCTAAATGTATTTTGCATTGTGCACACACTCATTTATAATACAATCTTTACAAGTGACACGCCTCAGGCACCACCATCCTCATAGGCGCCGGAAGCGCGGGGGAGGGTGGATGGTTGTGTTGAAAGTAGGGGCACATCACCACCATACCCCATCATGTTCACGGCTACGAAATGTGTATAGGCGCGGCCATTTTGCGCAAAGGATTGTGGTCGCCAACATCTAACTAGAAAGAAAAATAGACCGCGCCTCTATTTTTCGATTGGAACCATAGATTTAGGATATATATATATATATATATATATATATATATATATATATATATATATTGGCTAGATGGCTCATACGCATACGCTCACTATGGGGGAATGGGATAGATGTCTCGGCCGCTGGATCTTCACTGACTGACTAACATCTGACGCAGACGATCAGCTATGTATATAGCCTCCAAAAGTCAGTAAAATCTTTTTTTTTGTTAATTGGAATAGAAATTCTGCTTAAATAGCATGCAAAATACGGAACTACAAAACTACGCTAAAATAAATAGGGGAAATACGGTAATACTCGGTAAGAATTACAGAAATGCGTTAAAACCTAACCATACATCGCTGAATTCCAAACATTTGTGTACATATAATAACTATATGATAACTTCTATTCATTTTGGAACCTGCTGCTCTAAACCATTGCTGCACACATGTAGACGATTTTTTGCATTATTGTTTACATAATCTAAACAAATCTTTCTTGTACTGACCGTGAAACAACTAGGCCTAGCCTTTGAAATCAGCAAGATAATGGTTAAAGAGAAGTTGTCGTTTGTCTTTTTTTTTTATCTCCCAGTTTCCGCGAAACCTAACACCGTTCGGTATAGAAGACCACATAAATAAATTAACCGTTTTTAAAACAAGGTACAATTTCTGTGTTTTTCTTTGCAAATATAGTGACTTATTTACATCTATGAGTTGTAATATAAAACCGTCGACTCGATGGTATAGAACATCTAAAGAATAAATTAACGTGTTTGCAAACCAAGACAGCATTTCTGTTTATGTTTTGTAAGTATATTAACTTATTTATGAGCTGTATAACGTAGCCTACGCAGTCGAATCACTTGTAAGAAGTGAGCACATATTTAAGCAAGAGCCTTGCCGTTATAATAAATTAACCCCCCCCCCCCCCCCCCCCCCCCCGGTAGGGTGACGTCACAGTCAAAATAGTAATGACTGGCGTAGCTATGTCCAACAGGAACATTGAAAAGCCCTTCCGCTGTACGAATTGAAGAGCTTTACTATTTAATAAGCAGTAGCACCCAGTTAAATTGGTTCCAAAATATTCAACAGCTCCCCTCCATAGTTACCGTGAAAAGGGGATTCTGGGAAATCATGGTTCAAAGTATGTATATAAATCATGGCGGTATACAGGTAAGCTGTCAAATATTTGAAACTAATTTTGACTGGGTGCTGTGTGCTGTTGCTGGTTACGGCAGCAACAGCGCCCAGTCAAATTAGGTTCAAAATATTAAACGGCACGTTTATTAAATAGCAGACATACAATTCTTACGTGTTGGACGATTAAGAGTTAAAGACGGGCCAAATAGAATCATTTATGACGTAATGATTATGATGTCAGCATGCACGTCGCTTAGTTGGCCACAACGTCATATGACGTCATATAATCAAAGGATAAAATTGGAAAGGTCCATTGAAGATGGACTATGAGTTGTTGTAAGAATTGCTTGTCTACTATTTAATACATATTCTGTTGAATATTTTGAAACTAATTTGACTGGGCGCTGTTGCTGCCATATGCAGCAACAGCACCCAGTCAAATTAGTTACAAAATATTCAACAGGTTACCTGAATGGCTTTCAGGAAATTGACAGTCAGTGCATTCGCGGGGATCGATATCGATCGATCCCAACACTGCGACGTGTGGGTGGAGCTTAGCTTGAGGTGAGCATGGCATAGCTAAACTGGAAACGTCCATTGTCTATAGGCGCTACCATTTTGCGCATGGGATTGTGGTCATTCACGGTTTCGCCAGATCTACCGCTAACGAGAGCGATATATATATATATATATATATATATATATATATATATATATATATATATATATATATATATATATATATATATATATATATATATATATATATATTAACGAGGGCGAGATAACTCGCCTCTATTTAGATTGGAATCGTAGATTTAGAATGTATTGTCTAGATCTCTCGTGCGCATTAAACGCATACCCTCACTATGGGGCCTAGTTGTACCTACCGCTGGTGGTCTGGGCCAATAGCTGGCCTGACTGTACATTTGCATCAGAAATAAAATGGTATTGTGATTTGTCCCACTGTACCCATGTACATCTCTTAATCTCCACTTCAACACTCGGCCCGATCAAACTGGTCAAAATGGTTTCTGTTGTAATCTTGAGAAACTACCATTTACATCTAACAGGTAGACATTTTTTGAAAATTTACCACTGGAATAACTGGCTCGTAACTGAGCCTATCATTCCAATGTTAAAGTGCCAAAACCACGGTCTCTTGGTCTGCAAATTGGCATAGGATATCGATGATAATGGATGGATCTGATCTGTCACCCAAGCACATGATGTCATAATTATTTACGTCATATGTAGGATGACGTCACAATCAAAATACGTGATGAATGATGTAAATAGCTTCGTCAGGAACATTGAATAGTCCATCAATTGTACAAATTTTATGTCTACGATTTAATCCCCGGGATTTAATCAATCAATCAATCAATCAATCAATCAATCAATCAATCAATCAATCAATCAATCAATCAATCAATCGATCGATCAACCAATCAATCAGTCAATCAATCAGTCAATCAGTCAATCAACTACTGCCAGTGTTGCAATGTAGACCAGGCAAGGGCATAGCATACACCATACAGTGTGCATCCAAAAGATAGTCTCATATGAATTCGCCAGTGTATCAGTATATCCGACATGTGAAAGCTGGTTCGCTAAACTAAGATTCTTGTCTTGGTGCAGTGGTCCAGCGGAAAGATGTCTGGGTTGCTGATACTATGCAGAATTGCAGGATGAGGGTTCGATCCCCGACCGGGGATATGATGATCAACAAAGTAAACTAATGGGTGCACTCCGTAGGCGGGGTTAGCACATAAATTGAAGTCATCGCATTGCCAGTGTGTTAAAAAACTAAGCATACCTACCTACTGAGCAAGCAATCAAAGAAACAATCTTTATTGACAAATCCAACATGTGGACATACAGACAATATTCAACATTCTGTTGAATATTTTGATACTAATTTGACTGGGCATGGTACGAATTGTATGACCTTACTATTTAATCAACATTATGTTGAAAATTTGAAACTAATTTTCCTGGGCGTTGTATGTCTTTACCATTATCAATTTCATCATATAAAAGCTTCACAGGCATCATAGTCAAAATGCTTATATTTAGTGAATGATGTCTCTAGCTTCATCGTGAATATTGAATAGTCCAGCAAGTGTACACATTTTACGTTTTTACTTTTCAAGCAACATTCTGTTGAATTTTTAAAAATTAATATGACCGGGCACTGCCACGGCCATAGGCATCCAGTCAAATTAGTTTCAGGATATTCAACACCTTACCTGTATAGTTACCTTGAAAGTGGGATTCTTGGAAGTCATGAATCAAAGTAAATAAATTGATTCCAACATGCTGAATGAATGGACAGAGATTAGCTAGAATGGATCCCACCGTTGAAACTATCATGAACAAATTTGATCATTAAACGACCAATACCACTTAGTAATGTGTGGTCCACCCAACATGGACCACTTGTAATAAGTGACCACATATTTTAACAAGAGCATTCAGATAGTTAGCTTTGCCCTACCAGATGCATGTAGACCCAATCGCAATGCGCTGATTCTCCTATGGAAAGAGGGTATAAGTTATCCAACCTGTCACTCAAGTGTTGACGTCATAATCAATTATGTCATATGTAGGCTGACGTCACAGTCAAAATATGTAATGAATGACATAGCTATGCCTATCAGAAACGTTGAAAAGTCTGTAAGCTGTGTGAATTGTATGTCTTTACTATTTAATAAACATTCTGTTGACTATTCTGAAACTAATTTAACTGTGCTGCTGCTATAAGCACCAACAGCATCTAGTCAAATTAGTTTTAAAATATTCAACAGCTCACCTCTATAGTTACCTTGGAAATGGGATTCTGGGTAGTCACGGTTGAAAGTACATAAATCACAATGACGCCGCCCATGAACATAGCCCCATCATCATTTATTATTGTATTTTACCCACCTCATGGCATAGCTGGTCAAACCGACCCCTACAGTGAGCTTGAGCAATGTCAAATTGCATGCCATGAGGGACAGTTTTTGATAATTTACCCTGCATATGGGCATTCAATATCTAAATATTTTAACATTCTTCGCCAAATTTAGACAGTAAAGGTTTAATATATTATGACGGCAATATCAGGTACTGTGTCTGTTTCATTTTTCCCTTATGTATTATAGCATAAAACACTAGGCTGAACATTCGAGTGTATAAATTTCTATTGTTATGTCTCGTAGGGCGTCGGGGCAAAGATTTTAATGTGTGGACGCATTTTAAGTCACTATATGTGTGGTAAATTTTAACAGTAAAACATGTATAATAATATTGCAGAGCGTGAAAGTTTAGACAAAATTTGTTTAAAAATAATGTACATGTGATTTTCATTAGTAATTTATTGTCCTTAATCCTTCACTGGGAAAAGATCCATGCATGCAATTATTTAGCCCTATGTATAGAAAACTGATGTTGTAAATTTTCAGTCAAAACGGCTGTCAATAACATTGTAGTGGGTGGTTAGATAGATACATCAACAGAAAGGGTATGTATGTGCCAAGTTAGTAATGCCTGAAATGTGTTCGGCCCAAGAATTCCACCCATATGGCTAGATAAGTATATGAATATGCTAATGAAGTTTTGAGTTAAAAAAATGTTTACCATGAAGTAATTTAATTCATTGTACATGATTTCATAATCGAACATAATACCATCTAGAACTCACTAGATATTTCACGATTCTATCAACAAATATTTCTTGCAATGATGTGAAAATCTTTCTCTATGTCCTATCATTTAGCTCCAGATAGAATCTGAATTATCAAACCCCCAGAATTTACGCATATAGTCAACAAGATGGGTGGAAAGATGGATGGACTGCCCCAAAATATAATCTGCTTCTTCTTATAGCCCATAGCTAATCCTATCCAAGGCCGTTGCCATTACAACCATCTTAAATATATGACACTACCAAGAAACTATCATTATTACAATCGCATCCACCATCAGAACTACATGAGACAGGTAAGAAACTGTAAATGATAGTAAGAACCTATGTAATATTGAATGTTAATATAACAAGACAAACACATTTCCTCTGTCCTGCAAATATATTGTCAATTTATCACATGTCTAATGGCTATATCTTTATAGTATATTGACTTTAACGTGAAACCCATGTCCTCCTATATCATATAGTGCCTGTGCCAGTTTTACATATATCATTTATTTTTTGTTCTATGCTGGGGTCCAAGGTCTAGATATAGTCACTGTCTTTGGTGGACAACATGTTGTGCTACAGTAAATTGTATATTATATATAAAAATTAATCTGAAGCTCAACTTGAATTATAATAATCTCCGGCCACGCTATTTGCCATTGATGCCTTGCATCAATATGTGTACTTGTAGTCTCTATTGGTCTACAAAATGACATCTGCATGTAATTTAGTTCATATTCACCTCCAGAAAGGCAGGAGAAACCACCTGATCACCCACATTAGCCGAAGGGGGACAACACTCCGGGCCCACCCCAATGTATATTTCCCATCCATCACCAACCAAAATTTCATTCCGGTGCCACTGACCATCCCAGTCTGAGACTCCGCGTCTACGCATTAAACGCGCCCCTCACAGATACCCGCAAGGTGACTGGCTAAATTGTCATCTATAAGTTATGGACATCCCGGAAGGTTGTGGAATCTGAGAATTTAGAATCAATGCTATAGAAATCCTGGCAAAAATTTTACAAATTCGTTATTACGAATATGTTGTTGAATATATCACAGCCATCTGTTAGGCATCGACATCTCCCAGTCAAATTATGTCCAAAATATTCAACAGCTTTCCTCTAGGCCTATTGCTGTCTTGAAATTACGGCACTGGCTGAAAGAAAATTCAGTATTTTTGTGTCAATTTCCTCACCACCTCGGGCCTCGGCGACTGGTTAACAAAGCCAATAAATAACTAATAAACTGATACTACAGCGGTCACCAGGGATGAGTGATTTGATAACAGTTATAGGCCTACGCATTAGCAAATTCTCGCTTGAATAAATACATATAAGGACTTTATTGAAAATAAAACAAGTTTACTATTGACTTCACGGCATGTGCGCATTCAAGCCAAGAAATGCATCTGATTTGCCACGATTTTTTATGTTCGCATATAATGAATTTCGCTTGGACACCAACAAGTCAATAACGAATGCAATCGTATGCCCTATAGCAATGGCTTTATGTTGCTCGTTCACAAAAGCACCTGCCACGAACTAATGGATGGATACTATACACTGAATTACAACGGGCCTATACCATATAATCTACCCCGATGCACGAGAATGATTGAAATGATGAGATATCAGGGCAAAGGTCACATATGGTCACATATGGTGTATTGCAAGGTGGATCTTCATTCTGAAGTCAAAGAGGCCGAATTTTAGGGGCGATAGCCTGCAGTCTTGAATCTGTAGATTTTTTTTAATTACAATTTGGCGTCGATTATAAATTAATTTCATGGCAACTTTGCAGATATAGGTTGCTGAATAATTTGAAACTAATTTAACTGACAGTTGTTGCTGCCTTAGGGAGCAACAGCGTTCAATCAAATTTGGGTCAAATTATTCAACAGAAAATTCCTTATATCACAGAGAACTTGTCGAAACAAGTGTTTGTATGAACACGTTACTTGAGGAATACAATTTTAGCTATGCCCCACCCATTTCTAGCTAAGCTCCACCCACACCTCGCTCGTGTTAGGATCGATCGATCGATCCCTGAACTACCTGACTATCAATTTCCAGAAAACTACACAGGTAAGCAGTGCCCGGTCAAATTAGGTTAAAAATATTCAACATCGCGTTGGTGACGAACCTATCTACGCCATTCATGACGTCATTGATTATGACATCATCATACACGTCATACAGTTGATAATGACGTCATATGATTGATGGATAAACTGGAACGGTTATTTGTAGATGTCACTAAAAGAATTTTCATTACAAGCACAGTATACAACTGTTAATCCTTTCATACCGGAACCGGCCTCTACAGTTCTCTTAAGGAATGCCCATTTGCAGGCTAAGAGAAGACTATTTTTTAAAATTAAAATAAAAAAAGTCTTCTCTTGGCCCGCAAATGGACATTTATTAAGCAAACTGTCTTAATTTTCTTGCCAAAATTTAGACATTAAAGGGTTAGACTTAATGGTCAACAGAATACCGACAAAATACTATTGAAGTATATAAAATTAAACTATTGAATTCACATTTACAGGTAAAGAAACATTGGTTTTAAATGACTGGCTACGTTATCATCGCGCCAGGTATTCTCATCGGAAATTGTCGTAGATATAGTCTTCTTTAGGTCTGCAAATTGGCATTCATCCTAACCACTGCTGACGCCGTTTGTTGGAATTTGGAATATTTGAACAACATCTAGTATCAATATCTGTAACATACGCGGATGTTAGAAAGTTTTGAGTGTAATATAGAACAAAACGGATAGAAATAGCTATTTCTCGATAATAACCCAACCCGCTTTGGCCAATATAACCTACTTTGTTCAACGTGTTTGGAGGTCTTCGATGCCTGCCCGGTAGAAAGATTTCTCATGAGACGCAAACTATCTGCAGCAGCGGTTATCTCATTGTCAACCTCATATGTCTTACCACGGATGAACCTGTTCAAATTGCTGAATAGAATGTAGTCATTCGGGGCCGGGGCCGGACAATATGGGAATAATGCAAGAGCTCATATCCACATTCTTGTGCAGCATTAATCGCAACTTTTGGATGTGTGGACCAGTCGGACCGGGACTGCTTTAGGGGGTCGTGCCATCAAATGACTGGAGATGACCCAGGGATGCTAAAAGGAGGCTCGGTGCAGGAGGGATTCCTTGAGCCATTGGCACAATGACCAGTCCTACTTTGGTGTGGACTTGTGCATTGTCCTGGCGACACCTCGCGTCACCTTGCCCCCACCGCAGTCATCTGCTTGATTCATCATCATTCACGTGCCCTCTCCTCATAGAACGGTGGCTGTAATAGTCCCCCAACGTTCCCTATCTCAACACCTCAGGCAAAGGCATGTAGGTCTTGTTCAGGCAAGATATTTAAATCTGTACATCCATGACAGTTTAAGACAGTCTGTCTCCTCCATCGTCTTTCCTTCGATTTTGCCTTGTATCAGGTATTTGAGTATAGTGGTGTGTCGCATAATAGTTCCACAATATCGTGTTCTTCTTGCTGTGACGGTAGAGACATACAATTTGTTACAACGTGTCGGACTATTAAGAGTTAAACTCTTAAAGATTAGTATATAATCATTTATGACGTAATGATTATGACGTCATCCTACACGCCTCTTAGCTGATTATGACGCCATATGACGTCATACAGTACAGGCTTCTGTTAATGTACTTTCCAAGTACAAGCGTGGCCGTCAGAGCGCTCTATTTTGTGCTTACTTTCAAGTGCACGACCAACGTTTGGCTGTGTCATAGCTAGGGGGACTTTGTTTAGCCTGCACAGAGATGGGCATGCATCTGCTGTGGAGACATGCCCTCTAGTGACAAAACACGATCATCACGATGACAGCCTCCATGCTCAAAACTCTGCACTCTGACTGATGGGTTGGTGTGATTAAATAGCTACCATAGCAGAACTGCAAATATAAGAAGACGACATTCATGTTATTGCATAGAGCGATGCAGATTTACCATATATCCGTAAAAAGAAATATTTTTGTATTACATCGAAATCGGGGTGGGGCTCCGAACGTTCTATTAACACCTTGTATGCCACATCGATTCACAATATTAGTAATAGGAATTGAAGTAGCATCAGTAAAACAATTTGAACAGGGTGAGATGCTCTTATCATCTAGGCTATAATAAATAGTCCCAATTGGTGTTATACAACCAAACGCTCCATCTATACCAGTAACCCGCATTTGGTACCAAAATTACGGTTCTTTAAGCCTTCTATAATGGTCGTAAGAAGGCCTTGAAGAACCGCAATCATTTGGTGCGAATACAAGTTGTGGTTCATTGACCACTACAGACTGAATTTTGTTGAATATTTAAAAACTAATTTGATTGTAAGCTGTTATGCCTATGGCAGAGACAGATTCCTGTCAAATTAGTTTCAAAATCTTCAACCGTTTTGCTCTATGATGATGATGATGATGATGATGTTCTGCGACTGCAGTATTTTGGAAACATCATGTTGCTGCAATCATTCCTTCTTCTATGGCAACCTTTTTTTCTATCCTTATCCACAGTCCTTATCTCCCCCCCCCCCCCCAGGTTCTTCTTGGTTCTCAGCGTACCCACCCAGTCACGCCTCTTTCAGATCGGTAGTTCTATGTAGCACGTCTATCAAGGTAGCACGTCTATCAAGTTTGCGGATTGTGTGCGGGTTTTTTTGGGGTGTTTTTTTATATAGGCGTGTTGACTTGGAGTACAGCAAATTTGAAGGTGTTCTCCACAGGCGCGTCCAGTGGCAGAACATGGCCGAATGATAGGTCATATCGTTGTTGTACCACTTTCACACCCAGTAGGGCCGGTCGTCATCATCACCATCATCACAATCACCACTAACACCACCACCACCACCATCATCATCATCACAACCAACACTAATACCACAATCATCATCATCATCATTATCATCATCATCATCATCATCATCATCATCATCATCATCATCAGCAGCAGCAGCACAACCACCACCACCGCCGCCCTCACCATCATCATTATCACCATCAAATCTATTTTGATCATAAGGCAGCGATGTCTTCCAATCAAATTATGTTTCAAATATTCAACAAAAGATTTTTTACATCGTATTGAAAATCGTATTAACTAGTATGTTTCTGTTTTTGCTTTGTAAACATACAAAAGTTATTTCTTAACTGTACTATGAGGGTGTCAACCATTGGTGGGCAATGTCAGACTGAATGGGAAGAAGTGGGGAATGTTCTGTTATGGAGCAAATGTGAAATTGTAGATTTACCTAGAAAGGTGATGGCCCAGATCCAGTGGTGGTGGTGGTGGTATCACTGGTGTGGTGGCAAATGCCCACTCGCCACCCTTCTTCCTACGCTTATGATACCCGGGTGTTTTCAAAGTTGGTGACTTACATCTACGCCAATGACATATCTCCAGATCACCTTCAGTTATAGCTGTACTTAAACTGAGCCAGGTATTACGTGTCACCCAACAATAGGTGATCGTTATATTTAGTATGTGGGTGCGTACCTGGATGTGGGTGTGCAACCATAACCGTAAATAGTGCCACGTGCGTGGGTGTATTAACGGTATAGGCCTACACATATTCGTCTACCGTATTTCAAGTATTAACCATTTTAAGACTAGACACCGCACATAATTTTTTCATGTAAACATAATGTTTTGCAGGTCTAATTAATTTGATTGAAATCTCTTGCTGCTTAATATTGCAAACATTTTTAGCCAAATTACTTCTAAAATATCTAACAACATTACTGATATACTTTTTGGGATTCAGGTGAGAAAGTATTGAAAATTACAATCTTTTCAACATAGTTCACTTTCAAAAGGTGTTTATTATACGTGTTAATTAGCGCGTGTCCGTGATAAGTGAGTGTTTGGTAACGCGCGTGGGAGAAAGAAAGAAAGAGGTATATTCTTGATTTGTTCTGTTTAAATTTTTTCAAGACAATTTTAATTTTCTCATAGAAAATGTCCATTTGCAGACCATGTGATTATTTTTGAAAATTTTATCACTGGAATGACTGGCTCAGTTATCGAGCCAGTTATACCAGTGATAAAATTTCAAAAACAGTCTTCTCTTGGTCTGCAAATGGACATTTCTCAAGACCACTGCAAAAGCCATTTTTGGCTGATATGAGTGTTAAGGGTTTAAGTATAGGTTTCTATATAGGCACTGTTCGGCCATCCTTTATCAATCCTCAGGGCAGGGTCGTTAAACAACAAGAGCAGAGATGGTCCATACCCAAGTTGCTACCATAGATCCAATGTTTGATCCAGATCCGGATTTGTAACAGATCTCGATTAAGACCAAATATGGAAATTCTTGTTTGCGTGAATTGCCATCTGCATGTGTGTTAAAATTTGATCTAAATCTGTCCAACTCTCACTGTCCACTGGCAGACATACAGATAGACCCATTAAATGCCCTGGGGCGAATCCAATGCGATTACGATCAGCTGTTACGGGATGGATTTCGTTGTCACATTGCAAATAATCCCTCGAAACCATGGAAATTTACATAGCCACATTTTAATTGCGCTTACAATGGGAATTTGTTGGATATTTGGACAAATAATTTGACTTTATCCAGCAAGTTTCTCGTCCAATTATTTGTCAACATATTAAAAAGAATATTTTCCAAGACCTACGTCGTAAATAATTAGAGGCAATATATCTGTTTGCTGGCTCGGCGCTCACACGCCACACTCATGGCTGTTGCAGGTAAAATGTCCATATTCTACGTTAGAAGGCGATTAATGATTTTTTACATGTCCCCTCAAACGATATTGTTAACTTCTATTGTATTTTATCGTAATAAAATTGAATTGATTGTACCAGAAGCGCCGTGAGCCGTTGAAAATGCTACTTATATCGATTGACCTTTTAACTGTCTGACTGCTGCAAGACATCAGACACAATTTTGCCAATAACTCTGGACCTGCTGGATATTTGAAACCAGTTTGTCTGAAAGTTGTTGGTGGCTTAGCCACCAACAACTTTCAGTCAAATTCTTTTCAAAATATTCAGCATATCCAGAGTTAAACCCTATGGAAAATGTAGTCTTCAGAAATTCAGCAGGCAGACAGTTAAAAATACAGATATCTCAAGAAAATTGAAATTTTTGCTCAGTGAATTTCCATTTAGAGAAAACATTTTTCTACATTTACGGTTAACCATTGGAATTTACAAAAACAAACATCTTTAAAATGTCCTGCAAATGGCATTTCTCAAGACGATTGCAGATGTTGTTCTAGTCAGCTTGACCATCAACAGGTTATTAATGGTCAAGAAAATCCACTGTGTTGCTTCGTCAGTGTCCAATTTGCAGGACAAGAGGAGTATTTTGAAGTTTGCTACTGGGTTATCGATCCAGTTGTTCCAGAAGAAACTAAAAATGGTGTTCTCGTGAACTCCAAATGTTCATTCCTCAAAACCACAGTACGCACGCGCAGTTGTTCTTAGTCTTGCCCAGTACAGAGTTAATTTGTCAGAAGAGGTGTTAACGGGTCTATAAACTATGGTATAAACCCAAATAAAAACAAACTATGTTGAAGAGGAATGATTAAACTATGTTGAAAAGGAATGATTTATGAGTTGCGATTTGAGTGAAAATAAAAACCGTGACAAAATCCCTGGACACGAGACACGATTTGAACATCGCCCAAGGTATATATATATATATATACATGTATATTCTCTTTTTACTGCGTTTTCTCGCGTCAACAGCGCCTCAAATGCTTTCAAAATGCTACTTAAGACTATAGCAATTAACAATTTAACGGTCACGATTTATTTTCGAGAAAACTATATTATGGTCAAGCAAATTCTAGTTTTTGCTTTTGTCAGTGCTCGTTTGCAGGCCAAGAGATAATTTCCTTTGAAGACGTACAACTGCAATGACTGGCTCGGTTACGGTTAACAGTGGTAACAAATTTCAAAAATACACATGTACTACAAAAGGACACTCCACAAGAACACTGCAGATGCCGCTTTCTCCAACTTGTTGATTAAAGGTTAAGTTGACACGAGAGAGGTTAAAGAAGGGGTATATTAACCCCTCGTGTGTCAACAGCTCCTTAAAGCGATCAAGTCACTACTTATATCAAGTGGCGCTGATCTTTCAAGATGATTGTAATATTTGCAAGCAAAATAGCTTTCTATTGTCCTGCAAATGGACTATGTTCAATACCAATACATAGCCCGTTTCTACCGGGATTGACCATCAAACGGATAACGGTCAAGTTTTTGCTGAGCCAATGCCCGTTAACAAACCAAGAGAATGCTATTTTAGAGAATTTACCAATGGAATGACTGGCTCGGTTACACCATATTAACCATAAAATGAATATATTGTATGGAAAGTAGACGTATGTGGCTGAATGGGTTTAAAAGGACAATTCGAAATTTAAATTTCCAGATTTTTATTGTGTTGGAAATGCCTGAAGTAGGGCTAATACTTCAACCTTTGGTCATGGCAATGACCGATAAACCGCAACTGCATTGCGTTCAGTAGGGAAACCATTTCAAAACGTTTTGCTAAATCTGTAAACTATTGACAATCTGCTGTTTTCGCATTAATTACATCATATAATAGAAAAACCGAGAAATGCCGATTTTGCTCGCGCAGTGTGTTCCCGTGGGTTTTCCACACTGAACGCAAAGCCAGATTCTATAGCAAATAAAGGGACACCATGACACAGTCAATTTAGCTTTAATCTGACATTTTGGTCAACAGAGGGCCTACAACGCGTGATTAACCAGTTCAAAACTAAATATTAGATATTTAGAATTCTCTATGGCTCTAAGAAAACTCATGTTGAATATTTTAAAACTAATTTTGCTGAAAGCCGTTGCTATCTATCGCAACAACACACTCCAGTCGAATTACTTTCAAATTATTCAACAACATTAATGTACATCTGACTTGAAATTGCGGCATTGAAATTTTTTAGAGTTGAATAGGTTCCCATATGTTCATAATTTTTACCTTTATTCTCAGTCAATGTCAGACATACATTATTTATAACTATAAAATTAATTTTTTTCTTTGTCGAGTTTTGTTAATTTTTTTTCATTTCAACGTACACTATTCATTCAAAATTGAGTTAATCGATTTCCAGACGTTCTAGTCGATTTATTTCAAAAGGTTTAACCAGCAGTAGCTACACACATACCAAATTTACTCCTATTGATACAATTTTTCTTTTGCAATTTTAGAATTAAAATGGTTAAAATTCAAATTTCTAGTATCTGCACCTGCTAGTATTTGATGTCTGGATGATAATAAAGATGATGATAATGAACTAGCAGGTGTATAATACTACTGGTGGAATGCCATTCATAGCCAGAGTCATCACTCAAACTTCCAAACCAAACATCTGTCACTGGCCCAGTCAACCCGAAAGACAAATATGAAAAATTGACTACATTCTAAGCAATATTTTGGTTAATATTTTGACATTAATTTAACTGGAAGATGTTGCTGCCTAAGGCAGCAACAGCTTCCAGTTACGTTAATTTCAAAATATTCAACATATTACCTGTGTGAGTGTTTTGGAATTACATTCTGGAACCTAGGTGTTGAAAGAGTTAAAACTGAATTTCTAAATGTACTATATACGGAGTTTATGACCTGTATGCCTTAGCGTGTTATTGCAAATAAAATTCCCTAGTTCATAACGCTCATGAATATGCATTAGACTAAATATTCACTGTCACGCTAGCCAAACCCGACCTTTACACCGGTCTTGAGAAATATCCATTTGCAGCGGCAAGACAACTGTTTTTGGAATTTTACCACAGGAATAAATTGCTCGTTTATGAGAAACTGGACAATCCTACCAATTGTAAATTTTAAACAAGAGGCCCAATGGGCCTTTTTCGATGAACTGGAATTATTGGCCACTGACAAAACGCGAACAAAATGAGATGATCACTGGAAAAAATTACTAATCTACTTTCTGTGAAGGTTTAGACAAGTTTTATTAAAATTGGCCCGGTGGTTAATAAGTAGTTTTCTTACTGATTTTCTTAAATTTTCAGAAAATCCAACATGGATGCCAAACACGTTAAATTTCGATTGATCCACTGCAGTCATGCTTTTTTACTCATGACCATCCCTTGAACAAACGTTAATGGCCCTTAGTTCCTAATCACATCTCCCAAATTTCAACCTGATCTGTTCAGCGGTTCTGGAGAAGTCGTTTTCGTGAAATCTAGGTAATCCAAGACGGCTGCTGAAGATGAACTTTCATAAGTTTTGAATCGCTCCCACACGCAGTTTCGGAGATTTTTCAAGACGTTTTTTAAAAATCTGTCAAAATTCAAGATGGGCATATTGGTCGATCGCTTTATTTGAACAAACTTTTATATCTACGTCCTAAGGCTGCTTCCTGCCAAATTTGTTTGAAATCCGTCCAGTTGTTCTTGAGAAGTCGGTTAAAGAAAAAATTGGATGACGGATGGATGGATGATAAGCTCACGTCGCCTTTCAGGTTTCCAAAATGATGGCCATTTTAAAAATCTTATTCATTAAAGGAATAATTTACATAGTTTTTAATCAATCACTCAAAGCTACTGAGAATCAGTGCACTTTGAAAAAAAATTTCAAGATAGTTGCCACTTGCTAGTGAGACATACTGGATTTCTCACCCGATCAAAGTCCAGAAAAATCAAACCCCTCCCTTTAACACTTATATCAACCAAAAACGGCTTCTGCAGTGGTCTTGAGAAATAGCCATTTGCATAATAAGACCATTTTTGAAAATTTACCACTGGAATGACTGGCTCGGTTATAACCGAGCCAGTCATTCGTGGTAAATTTTCAAAAATAGTCTTCTCTTGGACTGTAAATGGACATTTTCTAAGAGAAAATTTAAATTTTCTTGAATAAATTCCAGGGTTAAACGGTTAACAAACCCATTGGGTTTTCAGTTTCAAAATCCCTGCATCGTGGCCATATTCAATTTTGTATTTGGACCAATTTTATGAAGACTCCTACCCATAGCAAACTCAATCGAATTGTCCAAGCCCCGCCCATTTCTATCAAATCACTGCCACTTGATATGTGATGTAATTGATTAATATACTTTGATACTTGAATTCAGCAACAGCTCCCCCAGTCAAATCACTTTCAAATTATTCCAAATCTAAAATTTATTACATTATAAATTCATCAGAGACATACAATTCATATAATTTTGTGACAGACTTTAATTTTCATGACATGATTATGATGTCAGCAGACATGTGATGTATTTGATCAGGATGTCAGATGAGATCCCTCAATGGATCTTTCCAGTTTATACATCCACCATATGACATCATAATCAACTACGTGACCTGTAGGATGATATCATAATCAATTATGTCATGAATGACTCGATTTAATCTGTCTCAAACGCTGTACGAATTGTATATGTCTTTACTATCTAATAAACATTCTGTCAAATATTTTGAAACTAATTTGACTGGCTGCTGTTGTCGTTCCAAAATATTCAATGCCTATCTGTAGTTTTCTGGAAATTGATAGTCATGGAGTTCAGGGATCGATTGATCCTTCAGGGCTCGATTTATCCCGACATGAGAGATTTGTGGGTGGAGCGTAGTTAGAAATGGGCGGGGAATAGCTACAACTGGAACAGTCCATTGGTTGTCTAAATGAAACATAAGGAAGACTACTTATTGCTTATTTACAATAATAAAATTATACTGGTTGTCTCCCTTATCTGAAAGAAAGGATTGTGAAACAATAGACCTTTCTTACATTAGCGTATTTTGGGAAAATACCTTCCCAGAATGCATTGTGCATACAACTTCTGGCTAGTAACCGCGATAGCTGACTCGCAAACAGCATTACTTTACTATGGGAATCAGATACAAGGCACTTTAAGCAGTTTATATGAAAAACTATGTTCATAATAGTATTGAAGTCATACATCATTAGAAAGCTAAGCTAATTTTCTATACATTTCTGTATTAGTTTTTATAGTTTTGTAAAATGTAATACAGTTGATTTTAATTTTAAAATATCCCCTATTGTTCACTTGATTTAATGAATATAGGTCGAATGGTGTATTTTATATACGCAAATAACTGTGAAAGCGTTGCAAAAACATAAAAAATTTTACTTTAATGTTTCAACGCGTTTTCCAATGATATATGACTTAACTAATATAATGATTGTAGTTTATCATAGAAACGGTTGCATATTTTAGTGCAATAGTAGCATAAGGCGGGACAGCTCCTGGTTGGCGGCGTTACCCGCCAGCAGTTTTGCTCTGAGCGTTGATTTTAGGGAATCCTGGCGTAATGACGTCAATGTGGGAAAGGTGTATTGATATTAATGCAGAATTCTCATCTCAATGGATGAATGCAGCTTTAGCTTCATCCCGCCCAATCCTAGCTAAGCTCCAAACACGACTTTCCTATGTTGGGAATCTATTGAATTCTGAACTTCCTGAATCTAAATTTCCAGAAAACTATACATGTAAGCTGTTGAATATTTCAAAACTAATTTGACTAGAGTACTGTTGCAGCCACAGTTCCCGTCAGATTAGTATCAAATACACATCTAATTTGTACCAATGACAGACTTTTAAAAGTTCCTGACAGACTTTCATTCATTGGATTGGATTCATCAATTACCTACATGTACATCCAACTGTTAAGTGATTATCCCAACTGACATCACTGACAAAAATAACTTTTAAGATAATCACCATTACTTATTGGAATCTAGTTAACCCGTTAACAGTTTAAGATTTTTTCCAGAAAACTGAAACTTCTGCTCTGTGAATATCCATTAGCAAGCCAAGATAAGACTATTTTCGGAAAATATACCATAGTCATTACAGTGGTAAATTTTCAAAAGTAGTATTCGCTTGGTCTGCAAATATACATTTCTCACGATAACTGTGGAGGCCAATTTTGCCCGATCTATACTGACCAAAATATATGTGAACCATTCATTACTCACGCTCTGTAAGTGAGAGACAGTATTACAATTAGATGTCTGTCTATTCGTGTCCGGAGCTGTCTCTCAAAAATGACTGATCTGATTTGGCTCAAGTGGCAATGGTCCATCATCAGTCTCTGAATTGTATGTCTTTGATGTATTTACAAAGTCATTTACTAAACATTCTGTCCACTACTTTCATACTAATTTGACTGTGAGCTGTTGCTGCATCAGCCCAGTCAAATTAATTTCAAAATATTCAACAGCTTACCTGAATAAACAACTTGAAGTTGAGATGCTTGGAATTTAGGGTACAGTGCTAAGATTGATTCAAACAGACATACAAAGGTGGTGGGGCCCAGCTAGAAATGAATACCTCTATGGTACTTGATTATCAGGTCTGATCAAGGGATAGAGGACTAAATTTTAGTTATGCCCAGACACCTAAGCTCCACCCACGCTTTGTCCATGTTGGGATCGATCGATCCATACACTCCCGGCGTATCAATTTCCAGAAAGTTCGAACTCGAACTTACAGGTAAGCTTTTGAATATTTTGAAACTAATTCTACTGGGTGCTGCAACAACACAGCCAAGTTAAATTAGTTTCAAAATATTCAACAGCATGTTTATTAAATAGTAAAGACATACAATTCATACAACCTGACAGACTATTAACCCTTTTCTGGTCAAGTTTGGTCAAGAAAATTAAAATAATTTCTTACTGAATTTCCATTTACAGGCCAAGAAAAAAAAAAAAAAAATGTATAACTGGAATTAGTGGCTTGATTATCGAGCCAGTCATTCCAGTGGTAAATTTTCAAAATTGTATTCTCTTGGCCTGTAAATAGCCATTTTTCATAAGACCACAGTAGAGGCGGGTTTTGGCCGGTATGACCATTAAAGGGTTAAGCGTTTAAGGCAGACTTTAATCGAGTCATTCATGACGTAATTGATTATGACATCAGCCTACACGTCGCGTAGTTGATTATGATGTCATATGATTGAGGATAAACAGGAATCCTCAATTCCTCGGATTTACCGAGCATCTCCTTATATAGTGATGGGTCGATAGAACGAACACTGAAGCAAATTTGAAATTCTAGTGGCATGTTTGCAGGAAGAGAATGAAGATAAACGCATATATGAGAAATGTAAAATTGCACATTTACAATAATGTATTGTACCAACAGACACACTATTTCATAACTGTTTAACTGATCTAAAAACAATTTAAAATTTGAGATTTGATTGTAATATGTAGAAAGGCAGTAGCCTGCATGGTTTGAAATCAATTTGACTTGAGGCTTCCAGTCAAAGTAATTTCAGTTATTCAACAGTTTTCCTGTATGGTTGCCTTGAAAACGAGATATGGGAAATTCAGCGATCAAAGAGTAAACCCTTTCACTCCTTAATAGCTCCCTCACAATCAGATGCTGAATATTTTGAAAATAATTTGATTAAGAGCTGTTATTGCTATTATTATTGGGTAATGAATTAATTTCCACATATTCACACCAGAATGATTGAAAATAAAATTGTTAAAATTGCATACTTTTATAAGCTGAAATGCCTCTATTTCAATTTCGCAACGTAAATTTTTTTATTAATTTATATGGAATCGAATCATCATATGTTAAGATTTATTTCGTTTCATTACACACAGGCTCACAGTTTAAGCCTCTATAATTTAAACAATTTTATTTTCAGAAGTTTTACTGCACCTTTAAAAGAGGGATCCATTTCTAGCTTTCTCCACTTTGTATGAATGTGGGATTTGTTTTGAAACTTGCATTCCCCACATCTAAATTTTAAGGCAACTATATAGTAAAGCCGTTGAATATTTTAAAACTATGCCACGGACAACAAAAGCTTACAGTAAAAATAGTTCCAAAATTGTTATCCCGATCTCAGGATGACTGATTGTAACTTCAGATAGTAGTAACAGATCAGATCCCTCTATTGGGAAGAAAAGGTTAAACATCAGTGCTATATCTATTGTGTGTTTATTGCACTTGGGATTATGGCATTATGAGTGCTGTAGTATCTTTCCCCGCATACCATGACATTGGATGTAAGCTCATCTGTCACGATAATGAACCACAATCTAATGGACACATAAGTTGTTTCTTATAAAAAAACGACTGAACTTGCAGACCCATAATGTGGTCAACAAGCATTCTGTAAGTATGGCTTTGCAATACATGTCCCCTACCTGGTGATATAAATCTTTAGCGATTGACAGTGAAAAATTTCATTAAAAATTGTCAGAAGCAGCTGAAACTCGAACTTGATCTGTAAATTCTCATAACATAGCAATAAACCAAGTTTCAGTTATATACCGTATGGTGAAGGAGAATGAAAGAAAGCTGATATGTTTGTATTTCATAAGCTAAAAGGGGACATAACTCCATAAAGAATTGCTGCAAACGCCTGAAACTTGAACTTGGCCAGTAATTTCTCATAACAAAGCAACGTAGCAATTCTCAGTTGAATATCTTGAGACCGAGATCAAGCGCGGAAAACTCATATTTTTTGTATTTCATAAGACGAAAGGGGGCATAACTCCATGAAAAACTGACGAAAATGTCTGAAACTCGAACTTGCTCTGTAACTCCGTATACCAAAACGATGTAGCGATTTTCCCTTAAATATATCGCAGTGCAAAGAAAAATAAGGAAAGCTGATATTTTTCGTCGAAAAGGGCATAACTCCATCAAAAATTGATACATACGCCTGAAACGCGAACTTGGTCTAAAACTTCTCATAACAAAGCAATGTAGCAATTCTCAGTACAATATCTTGGGACTGCGAAAAAAGTGCGGAAAACTAATATTTTTGGCATTTCATAAGACGAAAGAGGGCATAACTCCATAGAAAATTGATTAAAGTGTGTGAAACGCGAACTTGCTCTGTAACTCCTTATACTAAAGCGATGTACCAATTTTCCCGTATATATCTTGGAGTGCTAAAAAAAGTGCGGAAAGCTCATATATTTCATATTTCCTAAGTCGAAAGGGGGCATAACTCCATTAAAAATTTACGCATACGCCTGAAACTCGAACTTGGTGTGTAACTTCTCATAACAAAGCAATGTACCAATTCTCAGTATAATCTCTAATATTTTTGGTCTTTCTTAAGACGAAAGGGGGCATAAATCCATCGAAAATTGACTAAAATGTGTGAAACTTGAACTTGCTCTGTAACTCCTTATACTAAAGTGATGTACTGATTCTCCCTTAAATATCTTAGAGTGCGAAAAAAAGTGCAGAAAGCTGATATTTTACGTATTTCTTAAGTCGAAAAGGGGCATAACTCCATAAAAAATTGACGCATATGCCTGAAACTCGAACTTGGTCTGTAACTTCTCATGACAAAGCAATGTACTAATTCTCAGTTGAATACCTTGAAGGACTGCGAAAAAAGGTGCAGAAATCCAACTGTGACAGACGGACAAACGGATGGATGGACAGACGGAGTGCAAACCTATAGCCCCCCCCCCACCCCCCCCCCCCCCCCTGTTTTACTGGTAGGGGACTAATAAACATGTTACTGCTCGTAACGGACCTTTCCAGTTTTAGCTATGCCCCGCCCATCTTTAGTTAAGCTCCACTCACACAACACTCGTGTTGCGATCGATCGATCCTCGAATGCCCTGACTATCTGTTGAATATTTTGAAACTAATTTGACTGGCAGTAACAGAGCCCAGTCAAATTAATTTCAAAATATTCAACAAAATGTTTTATTAAATAGTAGACATACAAAGCGTACATGTCGGACTATTAACCGTTCAAAACAGACTAAATCGTGTCATTCATGCTGTAATGGACCTTTCTATTTTTAGCTATGCCCCGCCCATCTCTAACTAAGCTCCACCCACACCTCGCTCGTGTTCGGATCGATCGATCTCTGAACTCCCTGACTATCGATTTCAAGAAAACTATACAGGTAAGCTGTTGAATATTTTGAAACTACTTTGATTGGTGCTGTTGCTGCCTAAGGCAGCAACAGCGCCCAGTAAAATTAGTTTCAAAATATTCACGAGCATATTTCTTAAATAGCAAAGAATTACAAAGACATATAATTCATACGTGTCGGGAGTATTTGAGATTTGGTGACGGTCTATATGGAACCATTTGTGACGTAAAGATTGTGGATGGATACTCCATGGAAAGGTGAATTGATTATGTCATCATCCTACAAGTCACCGTGACTTAGTCATGCAGTTGATTATGACGTCTTATGATGGATGGATAAACTAAGAATCCTCCATTGTCAGGTTTGTTACTCAGTCCTCTCTCGCATGGCTATGGATGATAATTTTTAAAATATTGTTGCTGTCTATGACACCAGTAAGGTGGTCAAGAAAATCTAAATTTGTTGCTTCGGCAGAGATGTAAATTTAAAAAAATTTATCAGTGGAATGGATGATGACTGCTATTGAGCCAGACATTTCAGCAGTAAATTTTCAAAAATACTTTCTTGTCCTGCAAATGGACATTCCTCCAAATCAGTGCAACTGTTTTTGCCGACTTACCCATTAAAGGGGTATCTCTTTAACACTCAAGACTACCAAAAATGCCTTCTGCACTGGTCTAACGAAATGTCCATCTACAGAAAAAAGAATATTTTTGAGAATTTATAACTGGAATGACTGGCTCGATAAACAAACAATCGAGTCATTCCTGTGATAAATTTTCAAAAACATCCTTCTCTTGGTCTGCAAATTGACATTTGAGAAAAATTAAATTTTCTTGAAAAATATGAGTGTTAAAGAGTGATCCCTTAGACCCCTGAAATTTTATCAGCCTTATCATTGTGCTTAATTCTCAGATCTGTCTGCCACATGCTGGCTTGCCAATATGTCCACTGTGTACCACCAAACTAGGCTTGTCCAATTGATTTGAGTGATCACGATCGATTATTTAAGAATAATCGTGATTACTCAGTGTACAAATACATACCGGTAACAACCAAGGCATAACAATGATGATAGCAATGTCTGTTTGTAGGTCAAGAGACTATTTTTGAAATGTATCACTAGAATACCTGGTTCTATGCATTTTCAAAAATATTTTTTCTTGGCCTGCAAATGGACATACATTCACTGAAAAATGTTGTTGTTTGTGACCAATCGCAATAAAGAGAAAATTAAGTGGTAAATCGAAATATTTTATGGAGTAGAAATTATTCACGATTTAATTTTTTATTTAATTTTTAATCATTTAAATTCACGATTAAAAAAATAATCATGATTTTCGATTTAATCACGTAATAGTGCAAAGCCCCTATCCAATGAGAGCAGATCTATCCTCTGTTTATCTCCATACTAGTATATAATACTAGCACACATACTTACACATATACCATAACTGTTTATTGCAAACAGAAATAACCAATCATATGTATGTGAATTAACAGTGCAAGACCGGTATTACTGTACCTAACTGCTATTGCACTGAATTGCTAAGAATAATGGGTACAATTAATCAATCAATCAATTAAGACAATGTAGGAATCCAGTTTTAGCTATTCTCCGCCCATCGCTAACTAAGCTCCACCCAAACTTCACCCGTGTTGGGATAAATCAATCCATGAACTCCCTGACCATCAATTTCCAGAAAACTATACAGGTAAGCTGTTGGATATTTTGAAACTAATTTGACTGCAACAGCAATGAGTCAAATTAGTTTCAAAATATTCAACGGCATGTTTATTAAATAGTAAAGAAATACACTTCATACAACAACGCTTAGTCCATCATAAATTAAGCGTTCGTGACGAACTTTGCTACGTCATTCATGACGTAATTGATTAAGACATCATCCTACACGTCACATAGTTGATTATAACATCATATGATTGATGGATAACTAGACTTCTCCATTAAGACAATTAAAAATTTACAAGACCAATACTGATCAAGAGATACATGATGGCGCTTTAACACTAAGCTTCAATTACATAGAAGACATAATTTATATCGCAAAAGCAATTAGATTTCTTTGATCAGCACGTCAAATTTATACAGAATAAACCCGATTTCCATAGACAATAAATTAAACAAAACAAGGCCTTTTAACAGAAATATTTACAAAAATTGAACATTTAGACAAAAAATGTTATATATATTTTTTAAATATTGTTTTATCAACAATAATAATAATAATAATAATAATAATAATAATATGTAAATTGAGAATTCATAAATAAGTTACTGTCTCCAAGACAGAAACAGAATTTTGTACTTAGTGCAATTTTTAATATGATGTAAGAAATGTTCTATTGAATATTTTGAATATAATTGGATTGGAAGACATTGCTTTGCTGCCTTAGGGAGCAATGTCTTCCGATCCAAATATGTTCAAAATATTCAACAGTATGTTTTATCTTGTATTTGAAAAATGGTTAAGTTATTTCAGAGCTGTATTGCACATCTACAGAACTATTCCAGCAGTTTGGTAAACAATATTGAATACTTTTAAAAACTTTGTGTCTTCTAAAATATGTACATAAAACTAACCATTAACTGTTCAAATACCAGTGGCTCAATGGACTTTTCCAGTTTATCCATCAATCATATCAACTATGTGACATGTATGTTGACATCATAATCAATGACATTATTAATGACGTATTTAAGTTTATCACAAATTTGATGACGGGCTAAAGCATTGTTGTACGAATTGTATGTGTTTATTATTTAATAAACAAGCTGTGGAATATTTTGGAACTAATTTGAATGGGCGCTCAAAATATTCAACAGTTTACCTGTATAGTTTTCTGAAAATCAATAGTCAGGGAGTTCAACGGATCGATCGAACCCAACACGGGCGAAGTGTGGGTGGAACGTAGCTAGAGATAGGCGGGGAAAAGCAAAAACTGGATTCCCCCATTACAAGACAGTTAACTAATTTGACATAGACAGAAACAGCTCCCAGTCAAATCAGTTTCAAACTATTCAACAGAATATTATCTACATCATAAAGAATCTGTGGCTTCTGGTTAGTAAGGGTTATTATGTGATGAGAGAGAATATGCCAGGGTTTCTCTTATTATGTAAGTACTCTGTGAAACACGATAGTCAACTTGATGTGTGAGAATTACAATTTTTAACTTTACTGTGAATTCTGGTTTGTCGAAAAACATAATAAAATTGAAAAACATGAATCTATAAAAAACTATTTTTTGGACGTTTCACGCTTTTGCCGATCGTTTGAGTGACCGTAATTGTGGGGACAGGGCATTGTCCCCACAATCCGAGCCGTAGGGTCTAGACGTGAAAATGTCCCCGGAATACGGTAAAACAAGTTGTCCCCCGGAATTACGGTAAAACAAGCTCTCTCTCTCTCTCCCTCCCCCTCTCTCTCTCTCTCTCTCTGTCTCTCATATCATTCACACAGACATGCGCGCACACACCCACCCACCAACACCTGCAAAATTAAAATACTGTAGATTTTCAAAGCAATATTGTGAAATGCTGTTGCATTCAGTGCTAGACATCGAGAATTTTCAAAATAAACACTAAATAGTAAGAAATACATCAATTAGACAATTCAGTATGGCAATGGTTCACTCATCAGCTTGTATTCAGTATTTATAACTAAGGGAGGTAACTGTTATCGTTATCAGTACATATATGAGACTTATGTAAACAGTATTACGTCCCTTTATTTCAATCTATAGTCACTAATTTAGTATAGACACAATTAATTCATTATGAAATTAGACATTTTAAAAGTTTAATTCTCATATAAGCCAAAAGGCTTCTGCAGTGGTCTTGAGAAATGTCCATTTTCAGACCAACAGAAGACTATTTTTAAAGTTACCACTGGAATGACTGACTCGATACCTGAACCAGTCATTCCAGTGAAAAAAGTTCAAAAATAGTCTTCTCTTGGTCTGCAAATTTCTTGAAAAAGAATTCGAGGGTTACAGGTTTAAGCAATTCTTTTTATGATGGCACAATCCATATTGTGTTAATTCTTCTTATTTTATTTATATTGCAGCATAGACTATTACAAATTTAACCACATAACGAAATGGTCATGTTTGACGAGGTAGCACTGTATGAGTAAATCGTATACAAATACATAAATCTGTAACCATTTACGTGTCAAGATCTTGTCGAGAAATTTATAATCTTTGCTTAGTGAATGCCAGTTTTCAGGGCAAGAGAAAACAATTTTTGAAAATTAACCACTGGAATGACTGGCTCGGTAACCGAGACAGTTATTACAGCGGTAAATTTTCAAAAAATACTTTTCTATTGGCCGGCAGATGGACGATTTCTCAAGACCACTCACGCACTGCCATGGCTGGTTTTGGCTGTCTTGATAGTGAAGGGATCCATTTGTAGCTATGCACTGCCCACGTTTTTACGTGTGCTGGAATCAACTGAGGAATCCAGTTTTAGTTATGCCCTGCCCACAGTTCGCCTGTGTTGGGATCGATTGATCCCTGAACTCCTGACAATCAATTTCCAGAAAACTGAACAGGTAAGCTGTTGAATATTTTGTAGCTAATCAACATAACATCAATTAAGCGTTCGTGACGAACTTAGCTACCTTATGCATGATCTAATTGAATATGACATCATATTACACATCACGTAGTTGATTATGACGTCATGATTGATGGCTAAACTGGGTTTCTCTATTTAAATATTTTGATACCTGAATGGCCAGAGACCTAATTTCAAGTATACAGGAAAGCAGTTGAATATTTTGAAACTAATTTGACCACTGCAGAGGTCAGTTTGAAAGTCTTGACCATTCAAAGGTCCGCCTTGAAACCACTGCTATTGGAGTTCATGTGCGCATTTTGGAAACAATACTGCTGCCAGCTGTATGTGACAGTAACAGCATTCAGCAATATTGATCAACATCATTCAGCAACATTGATTCCAAAATACACACCAGCGTGTCTACACCCCCAGAGTTGACTGGCTTGATAACCGAGCCAGTTATTCTGCTGGTAAATTTTCAAAAATAGTCTTCCCTTGTTCTACAAATGGACATTTTCTAGCTGATAATTGAAATTTTCTTGAACAAATTCGAGGATTAAAGGGTTAATTTTTATGCGATTCATTCAACTCAACCAGCACCATACATGTTTGAAAGCGCACACACTATCTCTCTACCTACCCACCCACCCACCCACCCACCCAAATGAGCATACAGTACCTATGCATCAAACAATAATGTTATGGTTTATTCAACAAAGCCAAGCACATAAAGTCTTCATAACTCATTCTAATCGAACCAGACATGTTTGTATCCCGCTGTCTAAATGAGTTTGTCAGGGACTGTAGCAGGACACACACTTGAATGAAGCTGTCTAGCGTTAGCTGTCGTTTGCCGTACATATCAAACTGCCTGACGACCACGTTCACAAAGCTTGGTGATAAGTTGAAGCCCATCTGCTGAAAGGCTGACAACATTAACAGAATTACTAATTTAATACAAATATAGAGACAGTATGCATCAGAAAAGTGAAATAAAAATTACACAAATGTGGGTCAGTGATTAAATGCCCAATGCATTCATAGTCCATTTGCAGGCCAAGAGAAGACACTTAAACAACTTATCACTCGAATGGTTGGCATGGTCATGAAATCAGCCATTCCAGGGAGAAATCTTCCAAAAAATCATCTTCTGTTGGCCTGGAAATTGACATTTTTAAAGACACCGCAGAGCTTGGTTTTGGCCATCATGACTATTCAAGTCTCGATCTGCAGATGAACAATCAAAGATCAAGATACAAGGGCTTTCTGTCAGAATTTCATCCACACAAGTCAGACTTAGTCAGTTGCACAAAGCGAAAATAAAAATTGGTCTCATTTTCGGTAAAGCTCAGGCATAAAATCTTTTTACATTTCACCCAGCCAGGTATAAAAACATTTATTTTTTAACCCATCATAAATGTGAAAACATCCCCATACATATGTCAACCTATACAAATTACAATGTTTATAACGTCATGTGCAAGCAACATCAATCACTCACTCAATGTTTTCCTGAAAAAAATGACAAATTTGGTAATTACAACCAACCATATTTAACGGACTTCTAATCAAATACCTGACAAACAAATATTTTTCTACTTTTTCAAATAAATTTCTGATCATAAAAGATATTTCCCTCCTCCCTACTGAAATCTTTTTCTCCCACTGGCTTTGCAAGAAACAAATTCTTTTATATGGATGAACCAAACAACACACCTTTTTCACCGGGGGTGGGGATCATCTCCTGGCCTGAGAGTATGACCGTGGTACATCGTATCTATCACTCACCGGCTTGTAGTTCAGTAATATCGATAGCTCCTGATCTGTCGCGATCATACCGCTCAAATGTCGTTCTCCATTGCTGTAAGTATGTCCATAATGCTTGGAATTCGCTGATATCTATTGTGCCACTGTAATCCTTATCAAACATCGCTGAAAGGATAAAATGCAACATTGTGTCAAGATATGTTCAATGAAAATCAATGAAATTGGTTTCAGGGGAAAACGGCTTATTATTTGAGAACAATTTGATAGAAAGTTAGTTACCATAGAAAGCAATAAAAACATCAGCCAACTGCATCTCGAAATAAGCGGTGTTCAGCATTTAACCCTTTGAACTCTAATATCCCATTATCCCAGATCTTAACACATTGAATATTTATTTTGAAACAAGAGGGTGTGTGTAGACTGTATATACAAGGATCTCACCCCTTCTGCAGAATGAAATACAATACTTTTTAAACATATTTTCCAGATTTCACCATCTTCCACCGAAATTTGTTTAAAAATGAACATCAGTTCATCTTTTAATTTAATTTGAACATTAAAATTTTGACATCAGAGTGCTAAGAGTTAAGACCGTCTACGTTTTAGACAAGACAGAGAATGGACCTTTCCATTTTTAGCTATGCCCCGCCCAGCACTAGCTAAGCTACCGTAGATGGCCGTTGAACCATTTGGCCAATCAAGTTCCCTTGAACAAACTTGGTTCAACTCTTGCCATAGATGATATTTCATGAGCTTTGAATCGATCCACCAAGCACTTTCGGAGAAGATTTTTAATGACATTAAAAAAAATTGGCCAAAATCCAAGATGGCCGCCGGCCAAATTGGCCGATGGGCTTCGTTTGAATAAACTTGAATTTCTATTGCCTAAGGATGCTTCCTGCCAAATATAATTGAAACCAGTGGTTCTTGAGAAGTCAGGTGAGCTAAAAATAGTCTGCAAATGGACATTCCTCAAGACAGAGGCTGATTTTGGCCGGCTTCATCATAAAAGGGTTAATTTCCCATACTTTTTCCAAACAGTAGAGCCAAGGACAAAATTTTCCATACACTTCAAGGCCGGGAAAATGGTTTCTTAAATTTGTATACATTTCCAAAAATGTCAAATCTGCATAAGAAACCAATATATATAAAACTGTGTGTGGATATACCATGACCTATACATATACCTATATTAATTAGCCAAGAGATATCTGTATGACTGGATGGTGTTGCTGGAAAAGTCTAAGGCTTCCAGCCAAATTAGTTTCAAGATATTTAACTCATTCCGATTATCGAGCAGTCATTCCATTGAAAAGTTACTAAAAACATTCCTTTTTTGGCTGCAAATCAGCATTTTTCTAGGACAAAATTTAAATTTAATTCATTGAACAATTTTGAATATAAAGGGTTTAACAATTTCACACACGAATTTGTTCAATAAAATTAAAATTTTCTCATAGAAAATGTCCAATTTCAGACCAAGACTATTTTTTGAAAATTTACCACTGGAATGACTGGCTCGGTTATCGATCCAGTCATTCCAGTGGTAAATTTTCAAAAATAGTCTCTTGGTCTTCAAATGGACATTTCTCAAGGTCACTGCAGAAGCTGATTTTAGCTGATATGAGAGTTAAAGGGTTAATGACATCGTTTAACCTCTAAAGTACAAATATATCTTCTCTCCTGATTTAACCCTTTCAGAGATCAATTCCCCAGATCTCAATTTCAGGGCAAAATCCCCCAAGGAAAGTTGAATATTTTGAAATTAATACAACTGTCCAGAAAAATAAAATATAAGATAAATTCCCCCGTATCATAATTTCAATAAAACAAACAGGAAATCTGTTGAATAGTTTGAAATTAATATTACTGGAAGTCTCTGCTGCCTTAAGCAACGACGGCTTCGAGTCATATTAACATGACAGCAACATCGACTTTTACATCGTCTACCAAAATTGTTAAAAAATGTACATCAGCTTCTTTGCGATTGACATACTAAAAGACAGAATATTGACATCAGAGTGGTTAACAGACATGCTTGATTAAACAATTTACCAATCATTAATCGACATGTCTCAGGGTTGAAATTTGTCCAGTTTGCATTGGTCAGTGCTTGTTGTAACTCTAAGACAGAGATCTTTCCTGACCGGTCAGCATCCACAGTAGAAAACCATTGAAACACATTCGGGTCCATTCCCGGTGGTGCATAACCGCCTCCTGATTAAAAACAGAAGAATTATTTTCAAATTGATAATCTGATCATATGCTGGCATACTTCTGGCAGTTACCGACTTAATGGTATCGACATAATAGTCAGATGTTAAAATAGTAGATAGATTTATTTCTGCCACCTGTTACCGACTTACTGATGTTTACATAACAGGCCAAATGTCGACATAATGGGGTGCTTAATTTGTCATATCGAGGTAATTATGTCAACATAAAACCATATATCAGCATAATAAGTAGTAACTCGCCAAGAAAAACGTTACTTCCCAGTTCCCACCTCTGCCGTTCGCTTATTCAGTTATTTATGTGATTGTCGACATAATAATCGAGATGTGGACATTATATCACATGAGAACTGTTTACGCCTACTATCAAGTACCATACGGTCATTCCACCCAAGTCTCATAGAAATTGGACAATGGAGGAATCCAGTTTTATCTATTCCCCGCCCATCTTTCACTAAGCTTCAACCACACGTGACACTTGGCTGTGTTGGGATCCATCGATCCTTGAACTGCCTGACTATCAATTTTCAGAAAACTATACAGTTAAGCTGTTGAATATCTTGAAACTTGACTGTGTGCTGTTGCTGCCTATGGCATCATCATTGATTATGATGTCATCCTACACGTCACGTAGTTGATTATGATCGTCATCGAAACAATTGAATAATCAAAATTCTGAACACAAATTCTGAGGCCTACCACCATAAGCTCCTTCCAGCCAAATCTGTTTAAAATCAGACAAGCAGGTTATGATGAGATATTTTAAAGCACCAGTAGACGGATGATGGATGGACTGACAGGTGGACGGATGGACAACAGATGGACAGGCGATTGGCCTTTCAGGCCAGGTGAGCTAAAAATGGGGATTGCCCCTATAATACTAAAGTAACAAAGATCAAAGACTAAATTACAATAGCACCAAAATAATGTATTCAGATACAGCCTGGCATGATGTAGAATGTAAATCAACTGTCAAAATGTGAGTAATCGAATGAAATATAGTATCAGCAACATGAACCACACCCCCACCCCCCCTGAAGAGAGAGAACTAAAAGGAAAGGAAATAAGAACGGCTATGAAAACAACTAAAATTAAAAACTGAAAGAAAATAAAAAAATAATATAAGGGACCTACTAATCAGACAAGAAAAAATAAGGGACGTAAGCTATTAAAAGGATATTAAACGTTTACACGACAGAAAAACTTGATCTCACACATCTGCGCCCCCTCCCCTTCCCCACATGACAGAAAACAAGCCAGGTACAGAAAAAACAACTGAAAACTATCTACTGACAATGACAAGAAGGGACTGAATAATACAGAAAAGCCTATAAGAAAAATAAAGCTATGAAATAAACATGCATAAAGACAACCTCAAGGATCAGCAAAATAAAGAAACTTACAAAAAGATAGAAAAATATCATGAAAGGAATTAAAGGGGGAAACGAAAAAAGGGAAAGGAAGAATCAAACTGACAGATAAGACGATGATTGACAGCTACCGGAAGTAGAAGGAAAGAAGAAAAATTGTAAATTTACTAGCCGAAAAAACTGATGACGAGATGTAAGGAAAGAACAAACTTTTAAGTAAAAGGATAAAACTAGAAGCAAGCCAAAAAGGTAAAGAAAAATGCTGAAATGACAAACAGGCGACATGAAACCAGGACGAAATGACTTACTGTAACCATGACGAAAGAGAAGAAAACTGACAGTCACTGAAAAGGTATAGAATCAGGAGAGAATGGAACCAAGAATAATGTCCACAATAATAAAGACACTAAGAAGGGAGAAATAACCCATAAAAAGAAAAGAAAAAGGAAGAAAAGCCGACATTTAGAATAAAAAATACGGTAGAATAAGGGCAATGAATTAACTCCCTTAGGTTAAAATAAATATGTCAACCTGCCGACATAAGAGGAGAAAGGAGTGAGAGAAAAGGCTGAACAACCTGAAGACAACTGGCCATCTAAAGGCGGATGAAAAGAAAATTACATATCTAGAGATGATGCGTACAAAGATAGTCAGAAAGAGAAATAAATAAATCAATAAAATATACTAAATCCGAAAGAAGAAAATATTAAAAAACAAAGCATGGGAACGTTAAGAGTAAATGAAAATACATGCTTGACGGAAGAATACAACAGCCTTATCGGCTAAGTGTTCTATTTAAACCTAAGGCACCTGGAGTTCTCAGGCAGTCACCAATCTAAATACTGACCGGGCCCGACACCGCTTAACATCAGTAATCAGACGAGAACCAGTGTTGATATTACACCACAAAACATCTATACCGTTCAATCACTACTTCCTATTTGCATTTAGCCACCAGAATATTCTTACATAGTGATTGAACGGTAAGTATGCTTATAGTTGTTAATAAAACTAGACCAACCCACAAGGGGGGTCTGTTGGGGCTTTCTTGTGGTATGGCCATAGGCTGACCATTTGAAAGACAACGATAGGTGCATATGTACTAAGCTAAACCGAAATCCCAGACGGGAACCAGTTGGAAGTCTTTAATTATGTTGCAATACTGTTACTGCTAAAGAATAAATGCTAAATGTCTGTATAAATTCAAGAGACTAAAAGACTGACAATGTCTCTGTATTAAGATTTTCAGCCATTAAATATTCCGATTCTTTAAAGCAATTACAGAAATAAGACTAACTCTTAGGCCTGAAAAAATCCTAAGAAAAGGAACACGGAAACTGATGTCCCTGAAACCCTAAGTGACCCTATCCCCGGATGAATGAAAACCGGTAGAGGAAAAAATCTTGGAACTGGAAATACGGGAACCAGAAGTAGAATAGGAAACAGAAATGAGCAAACTGGAAGTCTAAAACTGGAAACTGAACAGGATCATACAGACCCGGATGTACAGAAAAAACGGAAGTAAAATAGGAACCGGAAATGAGCAAACAGGAAGAAGAAAACCGGAAACTGAACAGGATCATACAGACCCGGATGGACAGTAAAAACTGGAAGTAGAAGAGGAACCGGAAATAAGAGAACCGGAAGTAGAATAGGAAACGGAAATGAGCAAACCGGAAGTAGAAAATCGGAAACTGGGCAAATCTGAACCAGAAGAGCACAAACTGGAAGTGCTAGTAGCAAAGAAGTTACCAATTTTTCGAAAAAAACAAATCCTATTGAGCACCGACCGAAAGTGCTTGCCAGACCAGAAGCTACCGAGCTTCCTGATGGAACTAAGGTTTGGACTGGCAACCACTGAACATTCCTAGCTATCGGAATAACGGAAAATTGAACCTTGGCATATGAAGATGAATCGGGGACTTCCATCGCCAACACCACAGCTTGAGGGTAATGCCATTCCTCAAGATTTACGTGGATTTTGCCCAGTGACTTACACGAAGACACCTTTGTGGGCTTCTTCTTAGAATCTTTCGGCTTATGTTTGGGCGACTGAACCTCCTGCCTGGACATTAGGGACACCGGCTTCCCCCAATTTGCGAAAATGTCCGCTAACCTTCAGGTTATTGTCCGAATCCGAAGATTCGTCCTTAGCCAAACATGCTAACGATCGCACTTCGCAGAAGAACATTAGACTTTTTCTGCCAAATTTATGGACTCCTAAAAATGAAAAAATAATTAAAAAATGAAGCCTACAGCCTCAGAGAATTGGAAGACATTCTCTAAAATAGGAATACCGAATTTATGAAAAAAGCACATGTCCTGAAAAGGCGGGAAAATATGAATTCAAAATCTCATTGAATAATATGACACACTAAAAAACTTTCTAAGGTTATAGAAAAAAGAAGGAAGAATTCTTGTTCTTAGTAGGAGAAATCCTACTTAAATAATAAGATGGTAAATGACAATGATGATGAAATAGAAGGCATGGTTGACTACCACGAAAAACGGTAACGAAGTTACATAAGTAAAATAAATCATCAAGAATCCATAAAACATTCAACAGACGTAACTTTGTCAACAGAGACTTCATACTAGGCATGATCTTTTGATTATTAATCCTTCAAATCAGTTACTGACACAATAAAGAAGTACAAAAACTTAGACTGGATTTTAAGCTAACTATCTGCTTGCAGAATATTTGAAAAGTGAATCTGTTTCCTATTTGGGCTCCATTGCACATGCGCGGTCATGTGCAGTGACAGGTGTCACAGAGGAGTGAGTAGACTGGTGCCAGTCTCTAATAGGGTATATGCTGGGGTGTTCCCTACCAGTAGCCTGGTTGAGAGTGTGATGAAGTGGAATAGGCATATGGAGGCATGTATGCAAGTATAAAAATCTTATTCTGGTGTCTAAATGCAGAGTAGTTGATTTAGCAAGTAGTGATTGAGCGGTATAGATGTTTTTGTGGTGTAATAACAACAGAAATTCTATATCAGTCAACATTACTCTGAATGTCAGATTGTAATTGGATGTCTGAATTATTACCCGCACGTTTTTGAAAAATGTTTGGGATATTGTAATCGCCTCCCCGTCCATCTATCTGTCCATCACGCTATCTCCTACCAAACCATTGGGTGGAATTCAACCAGATTTGGTATGTGGGTTACCCATATGATTCTGCTTTGCAAAATGATATTTACATTTGGCTCCACCAACCCGCGGGGAGGGGCAGGGGTCAAATTACTTGTAACTCAACCAAATTTGATATGTGCGTTACTTATATGATTGCGGAGTGTAAAAGGCCATTTACATTTTCTCCCCCACCCCGTGCCAGAGGAGGGGGTCTAAAGGTCAAATTTTCACATGCAGAAATTGATTAATGCATCGTTGGACAGAATCCAATGAAATTTGGTACGAGCTACCCACACGAACGTGGAGTACATGAGCATATTTACATTTGGTCCCACCCATGGGAGGTCATTTACATTTGGCTCTGGGGGGGAGGGGGGGGGGGTCAAAAAGGGCAAAGTTTAACATGCAGATATTGATAGTAATGTATTTCCTCCGAAACCATTGGACAGAATTTAACAAAGTTTGGTATGTGAGTTACCCACATGAATGTGGAGTACATGAGCACATTTACATTTGGCCCCCACCCCCCATGGGTGGGTGGGAGATGGGGTCAAAAGGTTAAAAAAATTTATCTGAAAACATTGGATGGGATTCAACCAAATTTAGTATGTGAGTTAGCCAAATCAATGTGGAGTCGATAACATTTACATTTGGCCCTGCCCCAGGGGTGGTGGGATTGGGTCAAAAGGTCATGAAATTGATTGTAATGCAACTCCTCCGACACTATTGGACGAAATTCAACCAAATTTAATATGTAAGCTACCCATATGTTTGTGGAGTGCAAAAGGGCATTTACATTTGGCTCCGCCACCAGGGTTAAAAAGTTCAAAGTGGTGAACGTGAGGATTTGCAATGACGCGTCATCGACCAATCAATCTACTTGACATTGTGACGAGTCAATTAAATCAGATGTTTACAACTCAGAATGCGGGAGGTGGTTTCTCAGAAAATCCTATTTTCAAAATTGTCTTGGGGAAAACACTCAGAGCACGTTTTTTGTGAGAATAGCTTGATGCCTTGATACGGGAAATCTTCAGTCAATGTTGACATGAAAGTCAGATTTTTTAAATCGGATGTGTGGATTGCTATGTGGGGAAGATAAAGTAGTTGCTTACAATTCAGAATGCAGGCAATGGTTTCTCAGAACATCTAATTTTTAAATTTTTCTGGGGGAGGTGAAGTCAGACTAAACCTCTGGATCCGTCCGGGTAATTATAGGGGTGCAAATAATACATTATTAGTTCTACATGTACACAGTAGTGTATGTCTACCATTGGGATTTTACCCTAGGCTTGTGCGGTTACTGCTTTGAGTGAATGGTCACGAGCAATTATTTTAAGATAATCATGATTACGAGATTAATCAGCCTCGGTACAAATTACCTAGACATAAACAACTATACCATATCAATCACGAAAGCTGCAATGGTGTGTAGAAGTGTCCTTTTCCTGGCTAAAGACACAATGTATCACTCGAATGCCTGGCTCGATGCTCGAGCCAGTCATTCCAGTGATACGTTTTCAAAATATAGTCTTGTCTTAGTATGGAAATGGATATTGTCTTGACTACCGTAGTCACATCAGAGTAATTAACTAATTATAAGGTAGGTTTTGAAATATTTTATACAGTAGCAGGGCCTGATCCCGGGTTTTAGCCTCGGCACACTTAGCTGTGTAGATGGTACAAAAGAGGAGTCTCGGAGGTGATATTTCACACAAATTTGTGAAAAAAATGATCCCAGACAGCTCCCATACACTGTAGGGAGCTTTCTATTCTTTTTTTTATAATTTGCACATACGTATAAAATTACCCGCAGCAGCCATTTTTCACCATTGTGCATATAAAAAGCCTTATTTCGACGCATGTTATGTCTTGTATAACTGTATTATATGTACATGTATGGAGTCCAGCGACTCTAACCCTTACCACTCTGATGCGAATATTCTATCTTTTATTGTGTCAATATCAAAGAAACTAGTGTACATTTTTCAACAATTTTGGTGGAAGATGTTGCTGCACAATCTCACAAATTTGTTTAATTTAATTTGAAAATTTAACATTTTTGACAACAGAGTGCTAAGGGCTAAGGCCATCCCTATTTCCAATATATGTGTACAAAAACAAGTATGAAATAAATAGGTTTTGAATAGTGATGCTTAAACTGAGCTATGAGTTAGAGTGTGGAAGAAAACAATAAAGCTACCTGCGGGTGGAGCACCTGGGTAACCGGATGCGGGTGGCTGTCCATATGGTACACCTCCCATGGGTTGCTGACCAGGTGGTGCGCCATAGCGCTGTTGACCGGCCATGGGAGCTCCATAACCTCCAGGTGGCTGACCATACTGTCCGGCACCAGCTGGATTCTGTAGAAGATAAAACAATAACTTTATAACAAGAGCAATCAGTGATTGTGTTTGTTGCATTATAAGTTTTTCACATTTTCTGAATTTTTTTTATATTTTCCAGATTTGTTCCTCCAGAATCTTTTTTCTCACAGATTTTTTTTGGATAATGCCCAACGTTGCGGAATCCTAGTGTACAAGAACTTAAAATGTTTTGATCGCATTACCTCTCATTCTTCTATAAATCAGTGTTGGAAGTTGCAGCTCTTTTAATCTTTTGCTATACTTGAGATGTCTCAACTCTAGGATCAATGGACCTTTCTGGTTTTAGCTATGCCCCACCCATCTGTAGCTAAGTTCCACCCACACCTCACTCATGTTGGGATCGATCGATCTCTGAACACCCTGACTCTCAATTCAACAGCATGGTTATTAAATAGCAAAGAATTACAAAGACATACAATTCATACAACGTGTCAGACTGTTTAAGATTTGATGATGGTCTATATAGAACCCTTTGTGACGTAATGATTGTGATATCATCATACACGCGCTGAGCTAATTATGACATGATACGAAGTCAGATGATGGACAGATACTCTGGAAAGGTGAATTTCGTTGCTCGTCTCTGTACATTCTTTATCATCATGATATCTTTCTTGAATCTTGGATTCCACCTGTGTTAGCGTACTCCAGATGTGGTTTCACCATAGCTTTGTACACAATGTTCCCACTGGCACCTGGATTTTGGGGGTCCCAGGGACCCCCTACATTGAAATTTGGGGGTCCCAAGCTGTAATCTAAGGGTCCCACATTAAAATCTGGGGGTTAAATCATGTGGCTCTAGATAGACATAACAAGTTTATGGTGAAAGGGTTAAGCGACCGCCTGTATTATTTTAGTGATTGATAAAAAACAATCAAATTTTGACGTTTGTTTATTTTATTTCCAGAAGTTGTAGACTGTCAGGTCATTGTCGGGGAGACCAGACAGATTGATAAAGTTACTGCTGAGTGTATGAAATCTGTTCCGTATAAATATATTTTAAGACCAAATTTATGTACCAAACAAGCAGATATTATACGCTAACGGGAGTTTATCAAACGGGTACCCGTTATTCAGACCAGTATGATACTCAGTTCCTATCGCGTAATGATAATACACAGAAATTTCTGAGTTCCCGATTCCAGAACATTTATATCCGAGTACTCGCTCTAAAATAAACTCTTCAATTGGAGGCGAATCACGTGATTTGTATTTTTTCTTGTCCATTTTACATCAAATTGTGGATTAATTTTGATGTAATAAATGAGCTTTATTAAAGGATACGCAATATTTAGGTGCTCAAATCAAATAACTTCACTTCCCCGGTGATGTTTTGAGGTATACATTAAACATTGGCGTAGGTGGTGAGGATTTTTACGGGAGAAAATGCGTTGAATTTCCGTGGTAAAACCTTTTTGGGAAAACTCTCTAATATAAGCCCACCCCCTTTCTCAAAGATGTTGGGTTGGAAATTGAACATCTCTTGTCCTTATAGAAGCGTAGGCTTTAACTAAGCGAAATACGGTACTTGCCTACTTAAAATATTAGAAACTAGCGATGCACGTTTGAACTACCAGTTTTAGGGCAGAACTTTTTGTGCGTCCCCTGCGCATCCCTTGGGACGCAGAGGATTAAACTCAACATATGAGGTCCAAGCATACTTATAAATCCATTTAACCTAAACTCATCACAGGAATTCATACTCTCTGAGACCTATACTGATGATCAAGAAATCATTCTCCCACAACCTAAATGTAACTATATACTACAAAATGAATTTAACAAAAACCTGATCCAAAACAAAGATACCATCTCCTTTTCGACTATGCACATCAATATAAGATCATTACCAAAAATTTTGATAAATTAAGCGATTTTTTAGCCACTAGACATTGAGACATGGATTAAATTAACTCAGCACTCAGCTTAATTGATATGCAAAACTACAAATTCCTGGAAAACCACAGGGCTAATAAACCATGAGGCGGGGTAGGCATCTACATAAAAGAAAATATACTGTGTTATAAGAGAGAAGAACTGACAATAATGGAAGCCTTTTCTGAATCTATCTTTATTGAAATACCTATAGAAAAAGTTGAGAACAAAATTGTCGGTGTCATTTACAGTTCTCCAGAAAGTGATCAAAAAAATTCATAGAAACATTAGAAAAATGCTGTAAAACCATACAAAATGAGAAAAAACCCAGTTTATATATTGGGTGATTACAACATTGATTTACTTAGAGAAAATGAAACCACTACTCATGATTTTGTAAATTTATTAAGAACATTTGGATACTATCCAATCATCACAAAACTGACAAGAATAACTGAAAAGAGAGCCTCTGTCATTGACAATATTCTCTCAAATAACACTGCAAATCCCAAAACCTAAACTGGTATCTTTGTTGAAGACATGAATTCAGACCACCTACCAATCTACTACCTGGAAAATGAACAAGTTAGAACACAATTATTCGAAAAAGAGGAAACAACATGTAGAGATTTTAGAAATCAGAACATAGAAAAGTTTAGAAACAGTTTGGTGAACATAAATTGGAATGAGGTGACCAACGGCGACTCATCTGAAGATTCCTACAACACATTCCACTTTATATGTACTAATGCCTATGAAGCTGCATTTCCACTAGTTTAAAAATTTAAGCAAAATCTGACTAAACCTTGGCTAACAAGAGGATTGATAGAACTCTTCCTGCCATAAGAAGAACAAACTGTATTTAACCTTTATTAAGCACCCGACTATGTACAGTACACCGCAGAATAAACGAAATCACGGATTTCTTTTTTCACGAGAGAGTTGATACTTACCACCCTGATACTTCATGATATTTCCTAAATATCGATCTAGCTTCAATAATACTCAGGATTAAAAGGAAACCTCCCCACTGGGCAGGTTACACAACTGACAGACCAGCGGATGTGCAGCCCAAACTCGCACATGCGCGGGGCTGGCTCATTCTATTCCAAAATATTGGCTGACATAATTGCAACATAAAACGCCGATAGACTGAGCCTCTGTGGGGCGGAGAAGCCGGGATCGTATCAGGGTGGTAAGTATCAACTCTCTCGTGGGATTAAAACTAAACCGTCCCCGTCAGCAGAAAAAGCATGAATTCTGAACGCCTTCTAGCAGAGGCCTTTAATACTAATAGAGGAAAGAGGTTCAAAATGACGGCCTGCCAGCACTTGAAGAACCAAAGGTAAAGGCGTAGCTATCGGAGGACGAATATTGCCTAGACCTCTAACAAAAACTATTAACGGTCTTAGTGTCCTTGACATCGGCATACAGAAGGCAAGGAAGAGAAAATGCCAGAGAAAATCTATATCCCCATACCGAATTAGCTGATAAATGTAAGGAATCAAAGAGATATGTTAAAAAGTCTAATACTTGGGGAATAGAAACAGAATCAGGCACGAGACCTTGGTCTGAACACTTGTAAACTCTGCGGTTCGACTCTCTTCTGGAAGAATCGATAATTACTGGATATCTTGAAGAAACTTTATTCTCGTAGACTTTAGTTTCGATATTCTCAAAACACACAGACTGAAGATTTCTGGGTTTGGATGAAGACAAAGACCTCTTACTTGAGACAGAAGATCCTTGGAGAATGGAAGAAGACGAGGGAAGTCTACCAGGAGATCTAGAAGGTCTACAAACCAAATCCTCTTTGGCCAAAAAGGAGCCATAAAAGAATCTCGCAGATTTGTTCTTTGACATTCTTCAACACTAACCCAGAGCTCTAGACAAGCTTTTCAATAATTGGGTGATTCACTCTTAGAAATTTTGTAAATTGGGTTTCTTTCGAATTTAATTGGGTTATTATAGATTATTAGCAAGAGAAATGAAATTAATTGGGTGATTTTCTATTTCAGTACTCAGAATGTTAAAAATTAATTGGGTGATTGGCAATTTTTATTGGGTGAAAACGCACAAAACCTGCTTATCTAGAGCTCTGACACTAACGGAATCAAAATCGTTGGAGGGGACGCATAGACGAACATTCCTGTCCAGGACTGAGACAGGTCATCCACCGCCAGGGCTTGACTGTCCGGAAAAAGAGACATGTAAGAGGAGATCTGAGCATTCAGAGATGTCGCAAACAGATCTACCAGAGGACAATCCATAAGACTGAAAATCTCTTTAACAACCGGCCTCATTAACTGCTACTCTGTGTGGGCGAATTTGCTGGGATGTGACAGTTGGTCCGCAAGAAAATTCAGACTGCCTGGGACATGAGAAGACACTAGAAGAATCTGATTCTTGCGACACCATAAGAGAAGGTTCCACACTTCTAGACAAAGGAGGGATGACCTTGTACCCCCATGCCTGTTGATATAAGAGACCACTGTCGAATTGTCTGCCGAATCGAGACTTTGAGACCTATCACAATACCTGACCATGAAGAGAGCCTTCTTGACAGCACACAATTCCAGAATGTTGATATGAGCTGTCGACTCCTCCAGGGACCAAAGACCGGAAACCGACAGGGAGTCCCAGACCGTTCCCCATCCCTCCTGAGAAGCATCTGTGAAGATAATCGCCTGATTGGAGGACTTTACCAGTGGAACACCCATCAGAAGCAGAGAACGGTCTTTCCAAAAATCTAGAAGAGGAATCAAGTGTTCTCTGATGGGAATCTGATGGTAAATAGAGTGAACCGACTGCTTCCGAAGGGACATTAAATACATTTGGAAGGGTCTTCTCATCAGCGCCGCCCATGGAATAACATTCTCTACGCTGACCATCAAACCTATCACTCTTAGCAGAAATCTTGCTCAGACCATGGAAGAAGAAGACAGGATTTCCATTGCCACTGATAAAGCCTCTATTCTTGGATCTGAGGGGAAGACTAGACCCTGGTTCAGATCGAATAAACGCCTAGATGCGTGAAGATTTGAGAGGGACCTAGGCTTGATTTCTTTAGATTTAAAATCCACCCTAGGTTGCATGCCAGACTGCAAACCTCTGGAAGAATTCCTGAGAGAATTGAAGAAGACTTACTTCACTAACCAATTGTCTATTTAAACGTGGAGATGGATAGAACAATGGTGAAAATTTCTGCCACGGCCGAGACTAGGCAAGAAAAAGAAAAGGAGCCGTGGTCAGGCCAAATGGCATGGCGCGAAACTGCCAAACTCGATCTTAGTAAGCAAATCTCAGGAATTTTCTGAATGAAGGGTAAATGAAAACATGAAAGAAGGCGTCATTTTGGTCGATGGAAAGACCCCCATATACTCTGATCTAGACTGGAAATGATTTGGGAGATGGTCTCCATCTTGACTTGGGAGTAAGAATGAGATTTAATCATGACATACCCCCTTGTTAAATTAAAATTAATGCAGATTTGAATGTTTCAGAGTGAATAGAGATCATTTTACTAAGATTTAATGACAGGGTAGGAAAACCTACCCCAGGCTGAACGCTCTCATTTATGTATAAATTCCTTAGAATTAACATAATTCACAAAGAAAACTAACATGATAATGACCAAATTGTCAATTGAAAGGACCAGAGTAGACAAGAAAGAAGAATTAGAAGAGGAAAGAGCCGACACAAAACAAGGAAGGTCTATAGAAAACTCGTCCTTAAAAGGAAGAGAAAGAGTCTCAGTAATCCACCAGTGAACCAAGGACCAGTCATCCGAAGAGACCCTGAATGGACTAAAAACAGAAAACAATGAGAAAATCAGACCTTAATCAACAATTAGAAACTCAAGCTCAAAAGAGAGAACGACAGAAACAATCGGATCAAGATGATCAAAAGAGGAAGAGAGGAATTAAGAAGAATGGAAGATGAAGAGGAAAGAACAGGACCAGAAGATCCCTGGAGAGGATTGATAGAAGATGAAATATGGGAAAATCCCAGAGGGAAAAAAGAAGGAAGACAGAAAGAGAGAGAGAGAGAGAGAGAGAGAGGAAAGAGAACATGACTAGAAGAAAACTCTAGAAGGAGAAGGGGAAGAGGATGAAGGAAAAGACCTATACTTATCTTTACTCATTATTATTAAAGACTTAGAACCAATATTATCATCTTGTAAAGACGGATGTCATTGAGTTTGATATGTTAATAAAAGGAATGATTGATAGAATGATAATGAATCCCGGGAACAGCTGGATGTTAAATACATAAAACACTAATACTTGATTATGATTAAACACTACGGGATGAATCATGAAACAAAACGCTGAAAAACAGAGGCGATATAAAATCTAAGCAAAAAGACTCATCTAAACCATGACTTTGACAACGCAGAAGAAAAGACTCGGCTTTTATTCCTTCACCCTAATCCTATTTCTCTATTCTCAGCATTTTCTTGCTCTTGTAATCATTAATCTTAGAGCCATTCTCTTCCCTATGAATCCACTACTGAATCTATTCCTTTCAGCGCCTGTCAGAATTAGACTAAGAATTACGCTAGAAAGAGGAATTTTCTTCAAGAAATTAATTCCCTTGGTTAAAATAAATATGTCAACCTGCCGACATAAGAGGAAAAAAGAGCGCGAAAAAAGGCTGAATGGCCCGAAGACAACTGGCCATCTAAAGTTGGATGAAAATTAATTTTAATTGCGACATCTAGCGATAATGCGTAGAATACAGACTGACTCATCGACTGCAACAAAAAACCCATCAAGCAACCAGTCGGAAGAGTCTTTAATTATGTTGAAATGTTTCACTGATAAAAGAATAAATGCTGAATATCTACAATTCCAAGAGAGACTTCAAGACTGGCAATGTCTCGGAATTAATATTTTCAGCGATTAAACATTCCGATTTTAAAAGCACTTACTGAAATAAGACTAACTCTTAGACAAAATGATGACTAGATCCTAGGAACGACAAACCTGGAATCTCAGTAAGAGCTATCACCGGAAATCCAAAAAAGGAAGACAGAACCGGAAGTTAATCATAGAACACCATGAAAACCGGTAATGACCCTATCCCCGGATGTACGAATCCGGAAGTGTAAAAATAGGAACCGGAAATGCGCAAAACGGAAGAAAACAACCGGAAACTGAACCCGGATGTACGTTAAAAAACCAGAATAAGCATAGGAACCGGAAATACGCAAACCGGCAGTCAGACCGGATACGGAAAGAACAGAGGTAGATCCGGAAACGGAAGTAACCCCTGTCCTGAGGACCTGAATCCACTACAACTGATCTAAGACATTGGCATATATGTTAAAGACGGGGGGGCTTCCGCATAAGAACATGAAGTTCATTACGCTTGTTCATTAGAGTCTGCATTAATTGAAATACATATCAGGCCTGTGTAGTTAATGCTGTTGAACGTATTTACAAAATTATTGAACTTATTTACATTTGTACTCTTATTCTCTTCTACTTGGACTCTGTGGATCTGCGTGAGCGGACTATCCATCCGTCCTGTGTGATGATCCACAGGACGTTCTCCTTTTTCTGCTCCGATTCCTGTGCTTTGCGGTCTCTTTCTGCCTTCAGCTTCTGGAACTCTTCTTGTTCTAATCTGGTCATGTCTCTCCTGATGAATATCTTCCTGATGCTGTTGTTGTCGCTTTTTGATAGGTTCTTGGCATGCTTTAGTAACTCGTTTTTTTGATGCCAGATCATCAGTAGACACAAGCAGTGGTCTAGGCTTCGCATCAGTTTGTTTTTTAACCCAAGCGTACTGGCTTCGTTACCACGATGTTATGCTCTAACTGTAAGCTTGTACGGAGATCTTTTACTGCTTTTATGTCATCATTCTTTCTTGTATCTGGGTCTTCCGCCACACTTTCTATTACATTGAAGAGTATAAGGTTATGTTTTCTTCTCTCCCTTTCTTCAAGCTCAGTGATGCTCTCTCTCAGAATCACACCTCTATCCTCCTCTATGACCTCTTTGACCTGGCTCTTAACACTATTGATCTGGCCCGATTCTGTTCCTAATGGCATTGAACTAGCGCTTGCTTCTAATACTTTTAGTCTGTCCTCTTTATTATCTATTTCATTTTGCAATTTTTCAACCGCTCTGTCAACTTTATCGTTTATGGTCTTCTCGTGTACTGCTACCGTCTGCTTAATACTATCAATAGCCCTGTCCATCTTCATAGATATTTTGTTGATCATGTGGAGCATATTTGTTGGCCCTCTATTCCAGTGGCTGCAGTACCAATGGATTTGATCTGATATGTTCCTGTTGAAATTTTCGTAAACTGGCACGGGTACATTTTGACAGTTGGGTCCTATATGGAACCAACTGGTACAAATATCACATTCAAGGGCCTCCTCATCTTTGCTAACTTCACACTTACAATCTCTGCATAACGTGTTGATGCCATCATTGTCCATGGAAACAGAAGAAAAAACGTCTCTTACCTTGGGATCTTTATTTTGAACGGCTATTTTCGGATTTATCTCACTTTTGTTTGAATCCTTTGGGTCTTTCGTAGATCCAGCTCTTGTTTTCTTGGCGGTCATTACTTTTAGGACGATGGTCATGGTTACCCGGATGTAAACTGGTTGACGTGTCCGCTGCGATGGCTTTTACTATGGACCTTATCTGACATAAAGTAGTGCTAAAAATTTAATGATTCGAAAATTCCTACTTGTGCGTTCTGATGAATGTTAATTGAAGAAATCTGAAATCCAGTTAGGTGTGCATAATCTCCACGCGATATTATTATTATTGTCACATTACTATTATCATTATATTTAATAATAACAGTAGCAACGACATTACCATTAGTTACATGATTATTATTATTTTAATTATTATTATCATTTTCATTATTACTATCATGTATTATTAAGTGTACATGTACATATTTCTACATATTTCTTGTCCTGGTGTCCGGGTGCGCTACAGTGAAAGAACCTGTCTACAAAGACCACATTTATACAACATTAAAAATAAAGAAAATAAATTAAATTATTGACGATAATGCCCAAATATGAAAATAAATAATCTTGAATCTTGATAATTAGCCTTTACCTGACCATACCCATAACCTCCACTGCCCGGATAAGACATTTTTGTTCTTTTCACGTTTTCTACTAAATAACGGATGTTAACTTCTTCTTCTTCTTGTATTGGAGATTCCCGCAAGTGAGTTACCGACAGTAAGCTCGTCGTCAGCAGAACAGTGTTGGTCATGAATCGAACAATCACACGCGATATTGAAGATCCTTTCCGGTATGTGTTGTATCCAACTGATTAACGTCTCAGAGGTGAACACCCTACTATTAGTCGCTAACCTGGAAACATTTCCTGCAAAGCCAAATAAGCCTCAAAACCTCATAAAATAATATTTGTCTGCCAATGCTGGCGCTGCTTTGACTAGGAACTGCTTCCGCCACTGGAACAAACAGCTTTTTTTAAATCAGGGTAACCCCAGCATATCAAACGGATTACTAATATTTGTATTGTAGCTGATAGTCATGGAATGCAGCGTGAAAGGATTAATGGGTTGGATGTGTTTAACCTAACCAGACTGGTTGAGGGTATTGTAGCTTGTCGGGTAGTGCCGGGCCGTTCCGGTGTAGTGTGTCGACTTGCCGCACCGCAAGTGCACGACGAGTGATGACGCGGTTAGCATCCGGTCTCGGGGTGACAGACCTTGTACGAGACTGCCCTGCGGGAAACCATCGTCGCGAACAGTAAACACACCTGTCTCATCCCAAGAATATGTGTCACCAGTATGCCTGCCCATAGCAATTTCGTGATCTATGGACTTACAAGATTTGATTTGGTGACCTAAAAATATAAGTCTATACAATGAGTTTACCTAAACAATTAAAATTATGCTAGATAGTACTACAATAAGAGCATACGAAAATACGAGACATAGAGACAGGTAGATGAACTTTTAAACATGGGCTCCCTGAGGTACCACACAGACTCATAGGTCCGCAGAGGTATCTCTGCAAGGGAGGCTCCCATACACGAGACGTAGCTAGTTAACTTAATATAAGTTATTATACCTCTAAGCTGAAAGGAAGAAGGTTTTCTCGGACGAAAAGTGATGTGCCTCACGCGGGCAGTACTCCTAGTGCTAGTTTGGGTGAGGAGTATTATCCTGGCATAGACCGACATCGCTGAATCCTTGTGAGAGGCAAGTGCCTCGTGCGGGCCACCATCTTGGGAAGGTGTCGCCACTGCTTAAAGCGGGAGAAGAATAGTAGGCAAAAATGGGCCCACTCTAATATTTCAACCAAAATGCTTTAGAAAGAAAAGACCATACCTAGTGAGATTATGACTATAGGGGTGCGTACTGTTTTACGTGAAGACGGGATGGGGGATTCCTGATGGATTCCCTCGTTACCGTCTTATGTGATTCTTGGTATGCTGAATTAGTAGTTGCCGCTTTATTTATGCGGGCCTTCTGCTTTGTTTAATTCCTTTTTAGTTGTCTTCAGAACACGAATTATTTTAGGCCGCAACTGGCTGATATCTACCTAGCTATTAGACATATACGGCTGTCACAGAAAACAGATGCCCTAAGACATCAATACTAAAGACAGCGTTCATACACAAGATCTCCGAACTGGATAAGAATCCGGACATCACGTCCCGTAACCACATAAAACATTGCAAGGCATGGGTTACATTTCACGAAAGCATTATTAGACCATTGTTCTATCGTTATGGTGGGGGTAAGAGAGATGAATACCCACCGTAAATGTCCTTCCTGTAAGGGCATGGCAGATCTAAATATCATGCCCAGACACTTTAACGGAATTCGGTGGGGGTACGTATCTTGCCTGTCACCGGGTCCTATGGAACTAACCGTTTTACCTGTCGTTAGGTTTATATACAAGTTGCCCAGTTTTGCACTGCGGTGCGGGAGGATTGTTCACTAAATAAAATAATAATTAGTACATGTGTTTTCACAGTGCTTTAAGGTAACCAGGGTTTGTAGGCATTTGACTCTGAGGGCGAGCCTCTGACTACACGTTCTGTCGGATGGAGTGACAGACGGACTGATGATTGTCTATTAGACTATTTACTGGATAGACTGATGTTATTTTCTCTATTCTGAAGGTTGACTATAATTATTCCAGAGAGCGACAACAACGCAGTCTTAACTTGTACTTTGTTTTTTCAAATTCAAATTCAATAACTTTACATAGCAACTTTATATATTCCAAATTCTACATAACTCTCTGCATAACAAACTTACTCACTGACATGCTATCCACTCCTCTTTCTTTTCATTTTTTATAATCATTTCCCACATATATAGCATACTAGTTTGTAGGCAAACAAACTTTCACCATTTAAACATGTCTGTTCAATAATTTGTAAAAACATGAATTTTCAGCAATATATTCAATTAAATACAATCCTTAATAATATCAGGCCTAAACCTCATGTAGCTACGTAACCATTGTAATGCTGAATTTATTGAATTAAATTTTTCTTGCAGGCAGACTGGTCTGCCAGCAATATGAATTCCATTTTAGAATTATAAATTGTTAATATCTGCAGGGTTCAACAGTATAATGGTTAAATCTCTATATTAAAAAATATATATCCATAGTATGAGAATTAACCCTTTCATTTCAATGCTGTACTAATTGTATTTACTTTTTATAACGTTCATACAAAGCAACTATTGAATATTTTTCAAACAATTTAACAGAAAATGTTTGCTGCCTTTGGCAGCAACAACTTTCAATCAAATCATTTCCCAAATGTTCAGCAGAATAAGTATGACATCATAAATTGCAATACATATATGTATGCCGTAAGGCTCAAAGGGTTAATACACTCCTGTGCTGGTTGTATGTTTCTTAAAAAACAATGGGTCAATTAATGACTTAGTAGCTGGTGATCTGTAGAACCAGCAGATTATTTAACAATTAAACAGTTCAATAATAACTGGTAATACGTCCTTGTACATATGTTATTGTTCCTTGATGAGCTGCTTAGTGCCACTGACTTCAAACCAGTGTAGACTGTACACAATTGGGTTTTTTTTGATAAAATTATTTTTACATTAAATATAACCAATATTATAATATAGTCAAATATTTCGTGGGCAATGATAGCTTTCCTACATTGGCTTAAAGTGCTAACTACCAGGTATCCAAAGATACATGGGAATGTGTGTGACACCGCACCCTGGACATTAACGCTCAGAAACCCTAATAGTTTCCCAGAGTCGGATCAGCCCATGTTGCGCATGGGGACATCCAAACAATTAAGAAGCCACAAGGCTGAGTGGAACACGAAGAGAGACAAAATCTTACTTATGAGTCTTACCGGAGTGCAGGGTTAGATTATCGCACTACCGGAAGAGAAGAGTATATTACACAGTATGTAATGAAGTAAGTTTCTCTAATCATTTTGAACCTATCCTATTGAGCTGAATAGAAAAGGTTTAGTTGGTAGCATGCCAGGCTAAACAGAGTTATAGCATGGACACGACCTCAGTGAAAAATTGTTGGTGGCAGGAGAAAGTGCTGCATATATAAGTGTTGCTGTATAGTGTTTCCTACGTGCACTGCAGTCCTATATTTTCTATGAATAAACAAAACATATGAATGGATGGCCACTGGCCATATATATATATATATACATAATCTAACCAGAACAATCAATACAGTGTCAAATGATCAAGATATATATAACAGTACAGGTTAACGAACCTACTATAGTGCGGTTAGCAACACATTGAGGAAAATGAGAATAATTATCAACAAATACAGAAATTACAACTAGCGGTCCTAAGACCATTACGGTTCCTTTTAGTCATCGGGACCGTTCTTACGGATAATATAATTAACAAAACCTATATAGAGAAATAATTAAACTGTGAAGTATAGTTACTTGAATACTTGGTAGTCATTCTCAAGTTAGGCTACCGTGTTACTGAAATTGATACGTCAATCCGTAGTCGACGTGAGATGATGCGCTCTCCGGAAGCTGGAAAGTTCCTGCAGGTTGGTTCCCGCAAGCTGTTTTCCGCTAGCAAGACTCCCGCAAGAATACTCATGGCATGAGTACATCATGTAGTTCGGATCGACCAGTCGGGTACCGGCAGTACCAGCTAAGCTGGGTACGCGCCGCCCGTCTAGGATTCGTTTCCTGAACACGCCCCTCTGGGTAGAGCTATAAGCGTATACAGGGCTATGGGAGAGAGAGCGTGTCGAAAAACAACTAAGTTCGTTAAAACGCATTATGCGCATGCGCGCGACGCTGTTTCTATGGAGCGCGTAGTTGTGACCTAGATAGAATGGCGTTTTTAGTGTACCGAGCTGGTACTCTGTAATTCTTTTTGATTATCTGTTCCCGTTAAATCTGGAATTAATCAAGACCAGAATTCGACGGGTTTTCTGAATCTGTAAACCATTTCAAAATCGGTTGAGAAATGTCTGAGTTATCCAGGAAAAACTCTTCTTGATTATCTTCAAAATATTGCCCTGACGTCATAACCACGTGAACACAAAGCTTCTAGAATGTTCTAGAACGTTCGACGACGCTATTATTAGCGACGCTCTGATTGTCTGTTGATCGAGCGGTGATTGGACGAAGCCTGTGCCTGTGACGTCACGGAGAGTATAAAAGGAGAAGTGATCCAGAGATCGAGAGCATCCTCAGCCAGGGGCAGAACAGGTTGGACCAACTATTATCAAGCGCGACACGCGTCTTTCTTCGCTATGCATTGGGTTTTTTATCCCGTAGAGTACAGTTTCCAACCCACCGCACTAAAACAATTTTGTAACTCCCCTTTTACGGGAGTAGTTTGGAAACTTTTGATAAGAACGTTCATGAATACAACATCTACATTCGGAACACAAACTTGCTGTAAGGCCTTTGCGGCCTGATAATGTGAATCTACAGATGTAGAGGCAGGATGTTCTTTGGTGGATAACTCGCCGGATCTGCCGGCCATGCCTAAGTGGTATTTCAAACGCCGCCGCACTAATCGTGTGGGTTCTTTCGACCGTAGCAAGTGAACTCTGCCCGGTGCGTCTTCAGAGCTGTGGACATAATAAATCAGTGTTCCAAGACATGTACATACTGAACTTTTATATATAATAACATACATCTGAAAATACTTGTTCATAATCTGATAACCATTTTTATTCTAAATTCCCACAAACATATTTCAAGACATTGGCATAAGAAATCTGCATATTATTTTGGAAATAATTTGACTTAAAGTTGTTGCTGCCTCAAGCAGAAACAACTTTCGCTTTGATTGCTTTCAAAATAGCCATCAAGATTTTCTGATTTTGTCAGAGTAAAATACTGTCAACGCATACAGCATGAAAATGGTTAATGTATTTGTCAGCTAAAATGTGCAGGGGGAACTTAGGTGACCTATTCTTTAAGAGAACCACCTGTCTATAATGACCACTTTCTTTCAGGGCCATTTCCTATATAGCTGGCTACACTATAATTGCCACCGTATTGTTTGTTCTGGTTAGCTTACGTATGTATATGGCCAGTGGCCATCCGTTAAAACTGTTTTGCTTAAGTTATAGAAAATATAGGAATGCAGTGCACGTAGGAAACACTATATAGCAACATTTATATATGCAGCATTTTCTCCCGCCACCAACAATTTTTCACTGAGGTCGCTGTCCGTGCTATAACTTTGTTTAGCCCGGCATGCTACCGACTAAAACCTTTTCTATTCAGCTCGATAGGATAGGTTCAAAATGATTAGAGACACTTTCTTCATTACATACTGTAATATATTCTTCTCTTCCGGCAGTGCGATAATTTAGCCCCGCACTGCGGTAAGACTCATAACTCCAAGATTTTGTCTGTATATATATATATATATATATATGATCTACATACACTAGTCACATGGTTTTTTGTTTAAATTTAAGAGATGCGATTTACATGTAAAATTGTATATGTGTGTAGATAGGGTAACAGTTAGAGGAATGCAAACACAAAACATTCTGGAAGTTGAACTACTAAATGATATTTTAAAATAAACGTTACAAATATCAGACATAAACCAGCAGCAGAACATAAAGGCATTTATGCCTGCGTTCTGACATCTACTTAACTTACTACTGACAGGAATCTTTCAACATTTGCTTAATGTAGGTCAACTCCCATCTGACTGGAAAACAGCTTATATTACACAGGTTTTCAACTACCGTCCTGTATCACTCACATGTGTCTGTAGTAAACCTTTGGAACACGTGATTTGCCGACACATTTTGGCACAATTGGACTCACATCCTAACAAGTGTCCAACATGGCTTCCGCAGAGGACATTCCTGTGAAACACAGCTCCTGACGACTGCACATGACTTGCTACAACTCCATGATAAGAATATGAAGTTTGATGTCGCTATCCTAGACTTCAACAAGGCAATTGACACTGGTCCACCAAAGATTGTTGAAAAAACGTAATCACTACGATGTCAGAGGTAATATCCTTACCTGGATCCAAGAATTCCTATGCCACCGAACTCAAGAGGTAATTGTTGAAGTAGAGCACTCTAAATAGTGTATCAGTTGATTCAGGAGTACCTCCGGGACCCGTATTGAGTCCACTATTGTTCCTGTTGCATATAAATGACCTTCCAAATGCAGTTTCATCCCAAGTTAGTCTTTTTGCCGATGACTGCTTCCTTTACCATGCTATCAAGTCAATTACAGATCAGCACATCCTACAACATGCATGTGCAGTTGCTGATTTTTCAGCATTCGGGTGACAAACTACTGGAATGGTCTACCCGAGTCAGCTGTCACAGCTCCTACTCTCAACACCTTCAAAGGAAGACTCTGAAAGTCTTACAAAGTTCAGACATTCAACAAGAGGTATCAGAAGAGACCAATATCTCACATTTTTAAGTTACTGCAGGATCCGGTCTGCCCAGGACTAAATATCCTACGAAAAAATTATGCCCAAGCCATGTACATGTATAGAATTAGATTGCCCATTTGACCCCTGGCTAGTGCCCTCAGATTGACTCAAGAACAAAATAATTTGTTGTACTGTGGTCTACTAACTACAATCAAAATGATGTGTGCCATGACCACATTTGATATAATTTTTTTTCTGCCCACCATTTCCCCCACCCATGCACCTGGGGGTGATATAAAGATTCCAATGTGTCATGCACATCCCTGGCCATATGTGTAATCATATCGAAAGTTTCAAATTTCTATGTGAAATGGACTAGGAGTTGCGTTACAATCGATTGGTGTCCACTTTTGATCTCGCCCGCACCCCCCCCCCCCCCCCCCTACCTGTAGTTTGACCCAAGATCAAAATAATTCCTTGTACTGTAGTCTACTCTTCATTGGCTTCAAAATGATATGTGACATGACCACCGTTGGAAAAATTAAATTTTTTACCCAACATTTCCCTCCACAGGGCCGTATCCATGGGGTCATACCAAAATTCCACAAGAGCTATCAGAAAATAGCAACTAGCTTACCTGTACTGTATATTTGTTGTACATCACAGGATATGATGGCCCATGGGATACAGTCTCATTTTGAAATTTGACAATCAACATGCCGATTCAAAACACTCAAGGTATTACCCATCGGGCAAGCATAGCTTGGAGACTGAACCATAAAGCCTTTCTGCCCAGAAGCAACCTGAAGTCATTGTTCATTGTAATGACAACTGGCGCCATGGGACTAACCGAAAGGCAAATGGTCCAAACATAGGCAAAGTTCATAGTCTGAAAAAAAGAAGAAACATTTTCAAAAACAATCAGCATAATACATATTTGGATGTGAAATGGTGTACGAGGAGTTACATTACACTCGATTGGTGCCCACTTTTGACCCCGCCCCCTACCCTCAGTTTGACCCAAGATCAAAATAATTCCTTGTACTGTAGTCTACTCATCATTGGCTTGAAAATGATATGTGACATGACGACCTTAGGATAAATTAAATTTTTTACCCACAGTCCACAGCTCCACGGCCGTACTCCTGGGGTTATACCAAAATTCCAAAAGTGTGATGCACATCCCTGGCCATATGTGCAATCATCCCCAAAGTTTCAAGTTTCTATCTGAAATGGTCTAGGGCGAGTTGCATTACAATCGATTGGTGCCTACTTTTGACCTTTTGACCCCATCCCCTACCCTCAGTTTGACCCAAGATCCAAATAATTTCTTTTACTGTAGTCTATTCATCATTTGCTTAAAAATGATATGCGACATGAAAACCTTTGGAAAACCTTTATTTTTGACCCCACATTCCCCACCCCCAGGGCTGTACACCTGGGGTCATACCAAAATTTTAAAAGTGTCACGCACATCTCTGGCTATATGTGCAATCATTCCAAAAGTTTCAAGTTTCTATCTGAAATGGGCTAGGAGTTGCATTACAATCGATTGGTGCCCACTTTTGACACCGCCCCCTACCCTCAGTTTGACCTATCAAAATAATTCCCTGTACTGTAGTCTACTCATCATTGACTTCAAAATGATATGCGATATGACCACCGTTGGAAATTATTTTTAACCCACATTTCCAGGGCCGTACCCCTGGGGACATACCAAAATACCACAAGAGCTATCAGAAGATAGCAAATAGCTTAGCTGTATGTATGTATGCTTATTGTATTCTGCGGCTGTAGTAGTAGAAACATCCTACAGCTGCAATCAGTCCTTCACTTGTGTTCATTGTGTCTTGTCCTCAGCCAAAATCCTTAGCTTCCTCAGGTCCATTCTTGACTTGAGTGTACCGAATCCTACTTACCTGTACTGTATATTAATTGTACATCACAGGATATGATGGACCACCGGAAACAGACTAATTGTTCGAAATTTGACAATCAACATGCCAATTCAAAACACCCAAGGTATTACCCATCGGGCAAGCATAGCTTGGAGACTGAACCATAAAGCCTTTCTGCCAAGGAGTAACCTGAAGTCATTACTCATTGTAATGACAACTGGCACCCTGGGGCTAACCGAAAGGCAAATGGTCCAAACATAGTCAAAGTTCATTGTCTGAAAAAAAGAAGAAACATTTTCAAAAACAATCAGCATAATACATATTTGGATGTAAAATGGTCTAGTAGGAGTTGCAGTCTACTCATCATTGGCTTGAAAATGATATGTGACATGACCACCTTTGTATAAATTTAATTTTTTACGCATAATCCCCACCCCGAGGGCTGTACTCCAGGGGTCATACCAAAATTCCAAAAGTGTCGTGCACACCCCTGGCAGGGTTGGCAATTTCCTGGGAAATCCTAATATTTGCCCTGGGAATAAATACTGGGAAATACTGGGAAATATTGGGACATACTCAGATATCAGATGTCAAGTTTATATATTTCACCTCATATCATGTTTATCATGCTTAAGAAAACACTCGTAGGAAAGGAAAGCATTAGTAAATATCATCTAGTGACATATTATGCATTTGTTGCAAGCATATGCATAAGGAACATCATCTTCTAACTGCTAAAGCAACACTACACACAGACAAAACTGAACATCCAATGAAATACCATTATAATTTTATGAGGTATGACTGGATATTTGACAGTAAATCACCATCTATAGATTTACATGGATTTCAGTAGATCTATACAATTACTTACCCAATAATTAAATGCTTTGACTACTGTCAGAACATGCAATGTAAACTTACTTCTGAGGTCTTTACCTATTGCCGTGTACTTGCTTAACTTTTTAGCACTCAAGTCGGTGAAAAATAGCTTCGTAGTCTGATAAATGTCCATTTGCAGACCAAGAGAAGACTATTTTTGAAAATTTACCACTGGAGTGACTGGCTTAATAACTGAGCCAGTGATTCCAAAAATAGCCTCTTGTTCTGAAAATAGATATTTTCTATGAGATAATAGAAATTTGCTTGAAAAATTTGAGTGATAAAAGGTTAAATAACTAATTCACTATCTGGGATGTCATTATATCTAAGTTAGTGCTATGATGACTGAATACATTTCATACTGAAGTTGCAGAAATGTTAAAATTGTAATTGCTATTTAAACCTAAAATCTATAGAATATGTTGAAAATAATGTGAAAATCTGTTTTTAATCAGTCATATTGTAGCCTGTAATAGTATAACTACTAAATGGTTCATAATATTAGTATATAATTGTATATAACAGAATGAAATGTGTTGTCATCTCAATAAGTTAATCCCTAATTAGACACCTTGCTGGCTTTCCACTGTGGGACAACATCACACCTGTGTATGAGCTGAGTGTGGCAGACAGCCTAGCTCAGAGCATTGATTTACATAGAAATCTGAGGCTACCTAAATACGCAATTTGTAGATATATGTATGTGTACCAGCAGTTTGCTAATTTAAGCTTAGATCTCGATTTTTAAATCAATATTCAGATGGGCTGAGAATTCAAGGCAGTGTAATGGATTTGTATTGTATGGCACAATATGTACAGCATGCTAATGCATTGTAAATCAGTTTATGTAAACCATTCATGACATAAAAGTTTCTTAATATTATGAAACTATTTTACTGGAAGTTGATGTTGCAGCCTCTGCTGAAAATGCTTTCTAAAAATTCCACCAACATTGTTTGTGCAATAAATAGTAGGTGTTGTATCTGCTATGTGGGGTTGAAAAGGTTATAGATGTGCTATGATGTGCCTATATTGCCTATTTGATCTCATATGTCAACCTGTATTAGATATAGGCCTCTATGTTACACCCTCTGATTAATATATCTAAGATAATTAGTTTAAAATTTACCATTTCTGATGGGTATTGGAGCATTTCCCAGTATTTCCCACTTTTTGGAGTATTTCCCGGGGAAGGATTTACCGGTATTTCCTGCCCGGTATTTCCCACACCAGGAAATTGCTGCCAACCCTGATCCCTATCCATATGTGCAATCATCCCCAAAGTTTTAAGTTTCTATCTGAAATGGTCTAGGACGAGTTGCATTACAATCGATTGGTGCCCACTTTTGACCGTTTGACCCTGTCTACCCTCAGATCCAAATAATTTCTTCTACTGTAGTCTACTCATCATTGGCTTGAAAATGATATGCGATATGAAAACCTTTGGAAATTTTTTTTTTTTGACCCCATATTCCCCACCCCAGGGCTGTACCCCTTGGGTCAAACCAAAATTCCAGTGTCATGCACATCGCTGGCCACAGTTTCAAGTTTCTATGTGAAATGGTCTAGGACTAGTTTATTACAATCGATTGGTGCCCACTTTTGACCCCACCCCCTACCCTCAGTCTGACCCAAGATCAAAATAATTCCTTGTACTGTAGACTACTTATCATTGGCTTGAAAATGATATGCGACGTGAAAACCTTTTGAAAAATTTAATTTTTGATCCCACATTTCCCACCCCAAGGGGTCATGCCAAAATTCCAAGTGTCATGCATATCCCCGTCCATATGGTCAATCATCCCCAAAGTCTCTAGTTTCTATCTGAAATGGTCTGGTCTAGGAGGAGTTGCACTACAATCTCCTTGCCCATAGGTATAATCATCCTCAAGGTTTCAAGCTTCAAAAGCAAGTCTTTGCTGATTAAATTGTCATTTAAATAAAACTTAACCACAGCATAATACATACAACCTGGATGCAAATCAGCTATAAAATTATCAAAGTTCAAATGCCGAAAAAATATTGAAATTTTTTTTAAATCAATTTACTTTTTATGTGGACAAGTCCTAAGCATGGTATAGAACACATCTGTGAAGTTTAAAAAAATATCTGACGAACCCTTGTGGGTGCAAATGTCATTTTAAAAAAGCTTAACCAAGAAATTATGAGTATAAATTGGATACAAATCAGGCCTAAAATAATAAAAGTTCAAAGATTTAACAAATTTTAAAATCAATTTTTTTCATATGGACAAGTGCTAAGCATGGTACAGAACACAGCTGTGACGGTTAAAAAAAAAAAAATCTGATGACCCCCTTGTGGGTGCAAATGTCATTTAAAAAACCCTTAAGCATTGGATTAACATTAACCTGGACACAAAAATTATTCAAAGTTGAAACTTGAAAAAAAAACCAAAAAATTTCAAAAATCGATATAGTTTTGATGTAAACTAGTCCTAAGCTCGTATAGAACACATCGGTGAAGATTTTTTTTTTAAATCGGATGAACCCTTAGGGGTGCAAATGTCATTTTAAAAATCCTTAACCAGAGCGGACGCCAACGCCGACATTTTCCCACCCTCTCCCAAAATCTCTTCTTTCAACTTCGTGAAAATGCGAGATAAAAAAATATAGGAAAATTTCAAAAATCGATATAGTTTTGATGTAAACTAGTCCTAAGCATCGTATAGAACACATCTGTGAAGTTAAAAAAAAATCAGATGAACCCTTAGAGGTGCAAATGTCCTTTTAAAAAACCTTAACCAGAGCGGACGCCAACGTCGATGCCGACATTTTTCCACACTCCCAAAATCTCTTTTTTCAACTTCGTGAAAATGCGAGATAAAAATGACTTTCCCATCGAACTCGTCCTCACCCACCCACATGTACAACAGGTACATGAGGAATCGACCGAAGTTATCGAAGATGAATATGAAGATCTGCTACAGGCTGTTTAGCTTAATCAGCAGAAAAGGACTATGTAACTATGTAACAAGATTTACGTAACCTTCAGTCCTGGGCTGACACCGGGGGTATGAGATTTAATGCAAAAAAGTGTTACATCCTACGATCAACTAGGAAAGCCAAGCCGTGTTCTTATTTCTATGAAATTAATGGCCACACCTTCTTGAAGCTGACTCATATCAATACCTCGGTGTGACATTCTCGAACAACATGAAATGGGACACTCATCTCAGCGAAATTACTTCCAAAGCGAACAGTACCCTTGGATTCATTAAATGCAAACTCAAATACGCAACAAAAACACTGAAAGCCATGGCATACAAATCACTTGTTAGATCAAAGCTAGAATATGGTTGTGCCATCTGGGATCCCTACCGGAAGAAAAACATTGACAAAATTTAGATGTACCCACGACGTGCAGCACGATGTGTCCTTTATGATTACCACAGAAACTTAACTGGCCTACACTCCAAGATCGTGGAAAACAAAAACATATCCAGACACTACAGAAAATATTTGACAGGAAACAGCACTATACCAAAGACCAATTCATCACTATGGGACCATCTCGTACTCGCTGCAGAAACAACGTAAAACTATTAGTCTACCGCACATCAACAGAATTCCTGTTCCAGGAACTCATTTTTTCCGCGCACCCTCATTGATTGGAATGCCTGCAGTCAGACCGAAATCGACACCATTTGTGTCGGGGTCGCAGCGCAAGAGGCGTCCAACTAAGCTCTCTCGCTCCCCGTGTTATTATACACATTGCGGTCAAAAGCAGAATATTATTCAGATTCAGAGGGTAAATTACTCAGAGATGTATGTACAGGCCACGGGTGGTTGTTTCAAGGTAAAACTATGTACAGTGCACCACACTCTTTCTTTACTGGAAGATACAATGATCAGCTGGTAACCTGCCCAGCATGATCTTAAAGCTGTCAAGTGTGTCAGTTTTTGCTGCTTCTGGTGTCAGCAAGTTTTACTGATTTATTGTTTTCAGGAAAAATGAAAACTTGTAACAGTCCTTCGTGGTATGGATCCGTCTTAGTTTGTGGGCCACTCTGGTACGCCTGTCACCAGTATGCAAATGTTAGTCAGGTAGTATATTAATCAGGTTATTGATTGTTTTGTACAGCATTGTAAAGCGATTCTTCCTATGATATACTACAGATTACCAGTTTAGGTTAGTAATCATCCTGGTGATGCTGCGCAGTGAGAAGTTATAGTAGTCGTTACTGATGAATTGGTCTGCTCTCCATTGAGCATGCTAGATGAATGTGATATGTGGTATTCTATGTCATATTAAATATATATGTATAAATGTTCCATGTTAAGGGTTTATCACATTATAGGCTTTAGTGGATGCCTGTTTTGAACTGTTTCTATTACCTATATGAAAATAAATAATCTTGAATATTGAAAATTTCAAAACAATCTTGATATAGTTCTTGCTGTGGAGGCAAATTCAAGTGATGGTCTGGAGGAAGGCCGTTATTCTGATGTTAGGCGTAGTGCCACAAAGATTCCGATTAATGAATCCAATGGATCTCCTAGCTTTGCTGGTGATGCTATTTATTTGGCCATTCCACCGTACATCCTAGTTGTTGGTGACACCAAGGTACTTGCTGCTTGCATCATTTTGCAGTGTGTCCATGTAGTTGGTAGTCGAGGGGAATTTTGCGACGGGTTAGTTATGTGCAGGAGAGCACACTTGTCAGGATTAAATGTCATTTGCCAGTCTGTTTCCAAACATTCCAGAGCCGAAAGGTCTTGATGTAGCATAACTGGATACTCAGGTTGCATTATATAAATGTAGCTTTTTTTCCAAGGGCATTTTTGATCTACGAATCCATATCTTCCCGAAGGACTGGAAAGATGTTCCACATGACCCAGCATGCAGCAATGTCAGCAGTACTGCAGAGCAGTGAGCCAAGGATTTTACTTTTCCTTCATGGTTCGCCATTCTTTCATAGAGATTTTCAATTTTTAGTTTGCTTGTAGCTATTGGAAGTAGTTCGTCAAGAGGTTTCTCTTCCTCGTCTATGAAGTCCACCTAGTCTGCATATTCCATCTCTTGCGCCATACCCAGCATGGACACATGTGTGCCTGCGTGTGTGCGTGCATGCATGCGTGTGTGCGTGTTGGTCTTGTGTAATTGTTCTGCAGACTTGCAGCAGCAGGGTACCAGGTGAAAGGCACAGGGGACAGACAATCTCCCTGTGGGGAGCGGATTGAGGTATCAAACTCCGCAGACTTCACTGACTTAACTCGTACTCTAAGCTTGGTGTCTGCAAGTAGTAGTCTCAGTCGCAGCTCATCTTCATTGCAACTGACCTAGCATAATACATCTAGGAAGCTCAAGTGCTTAATTGTTTCAAAGGCTTGTGACATGTCGATGCCCATTTAGTGGAAATCCCAGTGTTAAACATGACTAATGACACAAGCATGCATTGGGCCAATAGAATGTGTATGTAGCTGATCATGCCTCGGATGCGGAATAGAGAACAATGAATAGGATTTTATATATCCTGTTGAGGAGTGCAATCGGGCACAGATTAGCCTGCAGGGTAGGTGGGTGGCGGATTCTTGCGCAATAAGGGTGTCTTGACCTACAGCATTGATGGGAAGGTGGCACATAAAAGCAGAAATGATTAGATGTGTGATCGGTTTTGATATAATGTCACTTGCATACTTGAATAGTTCATTGTTCATGCGATCAGGTCCGGATGCACACACATTTTTCAGGGCTTACTCGTTACCATAAATTAATACTGTGCAAGAATTTCTCAAGAAAGCAATTAGTAATTTTAGTACCGGTAACATTAGACCTAACCATTTATAAGAACAAGTGCATTGCACTATAGATGTTACTTTAAGGCAGCTTTGTCAGAAATGTTAAATATTTAATAGAATAACAGACAAACACACAGATTGACAGACTTATTCTACTTATGAGTTTGTGTTTTGAGAAGGGATATCAGGGACTGAATAAAATTGCGTATGATGTTAAATATTGGTTTATAATTTTTGCAACTTGGAACCTCTAAACTCCAGCTTGTCATGTCCAGACCACCGAAGGTGGCCATGCTAAACACTGCGACCATTTTACGGCATCTTAACAAACAAGAGTCCAAATTGCAGTTTACATGTATGAGAAACAGCTACGAATAGAGAGAGAGAGAGAGAGAGAGAGAGAGAGAGAGAGAGAGAGAGAGGGGTGGGGGGCGAGAGAGAGCTAAATGGAATACACAGTCTCTTATAGGCTTACAAATCTTGACATCATACATGTGTAATACTCATGGAATGTAGTATTTAGCCTTAGAACATCATCATTTGTTGTTGACCAACAACACTGTTTGTTATTCACGAATTGCTTAGACATTCAACCCTTTAACCCTCATATCAAAGCCAACACCAACTTTTAGTCAAATTGTTTTCAAAATATTCAGCAGGTCCAATTATTGCCCAACGAAATTATAGTCTGGTGACTTGCAGCAGTCAGATATTTAACGAGCATATGGAACCAAGGTAGTACGGTCACCTTCCCGAGACCCCTTTCCTCGACCTGACAATAGTGACATTATCAGAGGACAATCACTTTCTAACTTGTTCTTGTTAACTTGCTCAGATCTCGAAAAAAGTAATCTAGGACCACTAATGACGAGAAAGAGCCTAAAGGAGCTTAGGACGCTCGCAGTAAAGGTTGAAGAACAAGAGCGTCGCCTAGCGGGGATTAATACACCAATCTTTAATGAATTTTAATCTTTTCAGGGAGTATAACTCTGGAAAATATGGACAGATCTCGCTGAAACAAAATCACTTCCACTCCACATAAATGTTCACTAAAAAAGAATTTCAAATCTAGCTTCAAAACTTCCGGACATCTGGCCCGGAAAACAGTTTTTGACAAATTTTACTCTTTTCAGGGGGGATGAACGCTCACAAATATGGATGGTTCTCGCTGAAACAAAATCATGACACGTCGTCTCTAACTAGTATATACACTGAAATTTTTTTTCAAATGTAGATTAAAGCTTTCCTGGACACACATTTGATACATTTTAGGGGAGATATCGCTCACAAATATGGATGGATCTTGATGAAGTAAGATCATGAAAGTTCGATTCAATGTACTATGTCCACTGATACAAAAAGTTCAAACATAGAATAAAAACTTTTAGAGATATGGTGCGGACACAAAATTCTTTACATGTTTTAAGCATTTCAGGGGGGGGGGGGGAGGGGACAACTCTCACAAATATGGACAGATCTCAACAATACAATATTATGACACGTCTCTACCTATATATTCACTGGAAAAAATTTCAAACATAGATTACAAGCTTTCTGAGATATGGCCCGGTGATGAAGTTTTTGACATGTTTTACGCATTTCAGAGGAGATAACTCTCATAAATATGGACGGATCATGCCGACACAAAATCATAACACATCGTCTCTACCTAATATGTCGGCTGGACCAAAAATTTCACATGTAGATTAAAAACATTTTGGAAATATGGCCCGAACACAGATTCGCTAACAGATGGAAGGGCAGATGCCATGAGCCATCACATAAATGAGAAAACGGGCATATAAACTCATTGCAGCTGAAAGACGTTTTCAGTTCTTCAACTGTAGAACAGTCGCTCATCATCATCATCATCATCATCATCATCACTGTCCTTTGTCACATGGTCTACAAAGCAGAACGTAAAACATGTAGAATATAATTTATACAAAGTTATTTTTATTATAATAGATATTTTATAATATTGTATTATAGTCACATGATTTAACGTCTATAAATACAAGTGATACATTTACATGTCTGCCCTACATGACAATGCTAACACACAAATTTGATCAAGAAAATTCCAAATATCTCATAGTAAATGTCCATTGCAGTCCAAGATACTATTTTTGAAAGATTATCAGTAGAATGACTGGCTCGGTTCTCGAGCCAGTCATTTCAGTGATAAATTTTCCAAAAACTGTCTTCCCTTGGTCTGCAAACGAACATTTATCAAGAAAAATGCAAAAGACGTTTTTGGCCGGCGTGAGTGTTAAAGCATTAATGATCAAATTTTGAAAATATTGCTGCTGTCTATAACAACAGCAGCTTTCCACAGCAATGAATTCAAAATTAGATACCAGTTTTCCTGCAACCAACTCCTACAGAATTCTGACATTGGTATGCAGTCTATATATACACGCACCCTGGTTATTCTACACAAAATACATTTAAGCTACAGAATCTATAAACAATAATCAACAACATCTAAATATGTATGTTCATAGTAAAATACAAAAAAAGAACTGTAAATAAAACACCAACTGTGTATATATATATGAAAGCAGATTAAAGGCTTGATCAGACATAGGCAATATGTGTCATGACGCCAAGCGGTACGAGTACGCCATCCTATTGTGCCGCAAGGTCTCCACACACACATGTACGCAACCACCAGATTTTAATCCTTTATCTATGACGCAAACTAGCTGAACATCGGGTTGATTGAAACCCTGTGACGCGACATGGGACAATCTAAATTCAATATACGGACACATTTCTGGCTACACTGCACTCATTTCTAGCTTTTTCCCACATGTTGTAATCAACTTATATAAATTGACTCCTGAAGCCGCCGAATCCTAATTTAAAACTAACTATACATTACAGGTAAACTGTTAATTACTTTGAAAATAATTTGACTGAGTGATAACCATAAGCAACAACAGCACCAAGTCAAATTAGTTTCAAAATATTCAACATAATGTTTATTAAATAGTAAAGCCATACAATCCGTAAATTTGACAAACTTTTCAATGCTCATGACGGAGCTAGATACGACACTATTATATATATATATATATATATATATATATATATATATATATATATATATATATATATATATATATATATGTATTCTGCCATCAGCCTAAATGTGACATAAATGAGTATGTCATATTTCTTGGGTGACAGATTAGTTCCCACCATTGACACACATACAAACACAATGGTAAATCATTGTAGCTTGGCATCGTGTCATGCATCACCTATATCTGAATGAGCCTTAATAGTAATATAGAACAATTTAATGTCGACATAACAATAATGGACCTTTCCAGTTTTAGCTATGCCCCGCCCATCTCTATCCACGCTCCACCAACACCTCGCTCGTGTTGGGATTGATCGATCTCTGAACTCCCTGACTATCAATTTGCAGAAAAATATACAGGTAAGCTGTTAAATATTTTGAATCTAATTTGACTGAGTGCTGTCCGGACAAATTAGTTTCAAAATATTCAACAGAATATTTATTAAATGGTAAAGACATACAATTCGTACACCATGTCAGACTATTAAGCGCTAAAGATGGACTATTTCAAGTCATTCATGATGTCATCTTACACATCACGTAGTTGATTATGACATCATCCTACACATCACGTAGTTGATTATGACATCATATGAGGGATGGATAAGCTTGGAAAGGTCCATTAGGTTCATCAAACCAATCTTTAATGTAGTTAGGTAGTTAAAAATATGGTGCAGAATTTACAACTAAGATTTTTGACATGGCTAAAGCCAAAATTCTAAGTGTGCCAGAAAATTTATCTACTTGGAATGCATATATACTTGTACTGGTAAACAAGTACTTGCTCATTATTGAGTACTTTGAATTGTACATGTAGTATTTTACACAACCCCATTCTTGTTCCCCTGTTGCGAGTAGATTAAGATATTGCCATATAATATATAAATTTATATTAACATCATGGTCTAATATTGGTCAGCTGTAAGGGAGCTAAAGATTAACTGAAGCAAATAGATAGTAGTTATCTTACTTGAATGCGTATTATGCTGATGTCAAAAGGTTATTTGCTAGAGTCAGTAGAAGAAATATATTATTTCCAAAATGAACACCAGCTATTATATGAAGCAAAACCAAATGTTGGAATGTAAAATTTTGGTGGCCTGTGGGATAAAGGCTTTCCAGTAGAAACACATGTTGCTGAAATTCAAGCAAATGGATGAATGCTTTGCAGAACAAGAGAATACTTTTGAAAATTTATGGCTGGAATGACTGGCTTGATAACTGAGCCATTCATGCCAGCTGTAAATTTTCAAAAATAGTTATTTTGGTCAGAAACTCATGGGATTGCTAGAGCTATAGATGCTACATAAACAAATTGACTGGCATATAAGCACAAACACTCTGAATTGGTAAAGCTCTTGTGTCCTAATAAACGGACTAAAACCAGAATGCAATTTTGCATGTTTCAGTCTGTTTATTTGGACATGAAAACTTTAATTAAGCATACACTGTACTTTCATTATCCCAACTGACATCTCAGTAATCAATTAACAACAGGGCCATATTTCTGGACGGGTACTTGAGCAAGAAAAAATGCGCAAATGCGGTGTAAGTAAAAAACCTTGTACGTCTGTATTCTCCTACATTAACCCTTTAACACTCAAACTCGCCAAAAATGGTTTCTGCAGTGGTCTTATAAATGTTCATTTGAAGACCAAGAGCAGACTATTTTTGAAAATTTACCACTGGAATGACTGGCTCGATAACCGAGCCAGTCATTCCTGTGGTAAATTTTCAAAAATAGTCTTCTCTTGGTCTGCAAATGAACGCTCACTGAGAAAATGCTTTCGATTTTCTTGAACAATCTTGACAATTAACGCGATGAAAGGATTAATGCTGTAATATCTTATAACTTCTGAACTTGAAACTGTGCATTATTTATATATTTTTTCCCATTTTCTAAAACAAAACATTAAATCGTTAAAAAAGCCAGGTATTCCCGTGGAAAATTTTTCAAAACTAGCCTTCTCTTGGCCAGCAAATGACCTTTCCTCAAGTCCATTGCTGAGCCATTTTGTCTGTTGAGCGGCTTGACCATTAAAGGGTTAACAAAGCTACAGAGAACAAAAAAAAATCGTGTGGAATTCAGAGTGACAAGGATTTGGGTGCGAAATACTAGTTTTGAGTCACAACAAAATAAACAGATAACAATGGCTAGGAAGACACAATATAATTATGCATCAATATGATACGACGCGCGATTATGTACACACACATTAGCTAACCTACAGCTCGGATATCTGATCGAGGTAGCCCACTTACCCCGATTACATATCCGAACGCCCGAGTATAATCGGACAACGGTATCACGTGGTACAAATTAGATCTCGATTACTCCTGCTTCAAGCGAGAGTAAAAGTGTGTGGATGCGTAGATAGGTAAGGCAACCACGTGATACTTCCGATCAGAATATCCGGATAACGAAACTGAATGCAACGTATGTATGATGCCGATGTGCAACATCAAATTTTATTTCAGAATTCAGATTTAACTTTCTTAATATTGAAATTCTCACATGTTAAGGTAATAATAGACTTGTTTAATGTTTTAAAAGCAAACCTTTCTGGAATCCTGCTGCCATTGGCATCAATAAATCTCAGTTAATCGTTTCAATGACAAAAAATGAAAAAGTAAATTCTTTACAATAAATAGCCTATTATATAACAGAATATAATATTCTGTTGAATATTTTGAAATTAATATGACTGGAAGCTTTCCAGTCATATTAATTTCAAAATATCCAACATCTTTCTTGCTTGTTTGGCTCGAGACTGAAATACAAGGAATTTATCGGTGGATGGGTTAAATCAATTAATGGCCGGTGCAATGTCCAGTGCGGTGTAATGTCCAGTGCGCATATAATGACTCAAATAGTTGGTGATGCATTGCCCAGAGGTGGATAACAGTCATATAAAGTTTTATCAGGAAAGGCTCAAAAGTGTAATATGTATGTGAGAAACAACAAATCACCCTTTAATGGCCAAATTAGCCAAAACCAACTACTGCAGCGGTTTTGAGGGATTTTTCCAAAATTTACCACTGGAATGCCTCAGCCAGTCATTCTAGTCCAAATTAAAAAAAATAGTCTCTTGGTCTGCAAATGAAGATTCAATAAACAAATATGTTTATTTTCCTGCCAAAATTTGACCATTAAAGGGTTAACGTTTATAAACATTCATAAACAGAACACAATGGCCGAGGTCAAGCATTGACGCTAGTGCAAGATGATGCTGAGATGTGAGCCAATCACCAGTGTTAGTGTTAACACCAGATTTTATGTTAACATCGTGTCATCACCTGGTGTTAACATCAACCATTGTACTACTGTCAGTATTAACTGTCTGCCTGCTGAATTTTTGCAGGTTACATTCCCCTGGTGTTTAACACTGGACCTACTGAATATTTCGAAAACAATTTGACTGAAAGTTATTGGTGTCTAAGCCACCAACAACACTCAGTCAAATTGTTTTCAAAATATTCAGCAGGTTCAGAGTTTTTGCCCTTGCAAATTATTGTCTGGTGGCTTGCAGCAGCGAAATATCAGGACCCATTTTTGCATTCATTTTCACATGTCTCATTAGCGGATAAAAGGAGAATAGATATTCATACCAGTATAAAATAAAATAAATTTATTGGAAAGGAAGGAACTATCAGCATGTGATTTCACTGACCGATTAAAATGTAGTCATTTATAGCTATCTATAGCCTGGTGTTAACACTGACCTGTACAGGTTAACACTGTGTTGAGGTCAAGTCTTGGTGTTAGCGTCTGCGGCTACCAACCCTTTAATGGTCAAATTTGGTCAAGAAAATTGTAAAATCTGCCAATTGAATGTCCATTTATAGGTCAAGAGAATACAATTTTTGAAAATTTATCACTGGGATGACTGGGTCGTTTATCGAACCAGCCATTTCCATGGTAAATTTTCAAAAATTCATTCAAATAGCAATTCAAGACACCATTTCATCTTGTTACTTTTATCCGCATGCTGCATTTATCAGACAAAAAACACGTCAATTTTCAAAGGCATTCTGCTCGAACAGATGAGCCAAATGATATATGTACATCTTCATGTAACCCGGTAACACTTATATCAGCCAAAAATTACTTCCACAGTGGTCTTGAGAAATGTCTGAGAAAAACAAGACAATTTTCGAATATTTACCCATTCAAGCGTTAAAATTTTCTAAAATACTCTTCTCTAGGTCTGCAAATGGGCATTTTTATGAGAAAATTGAAATTTTCTTGAACAAATTCGCGGGTTAAATGGTTAGGACACCATGATTATCATCGATGCGTTTGCTGAAGGTGTTTTGGCATTTAACATTTAACAGAATTGAAACATGAATTCTTTGCCTTCTGGTGGTGACTATACAGATCTATTGAATTTTCACAACTTCATGGCTAAAAAACTGATATGAAAATATGTTTATTGTGTGTGATCGGCTTTCTCTGCCATCAATATATTTTAAGTGTATAGCTTGATATGGGGGAAATAAACACAATGGATTGTTACATCTTTAGCTATGCCCCGCCCATCACTAGCTAAGCTCCACCCACACTTCGCCGTGTTGGGATTGATCGATCCCTGAATTCCCTATCAATTTCCTGAAAACTGTACAGGTAAGCTGGTGAATATTTTGTAACTAATTTAACTGGGTGATGTTGCTGCCTATGGCAGCAACAGCGCCCAATCAAATTAGTTTCAAAATATTCAACAGAATATTTATTAAGTAGTAAAGACATCCAATTTGTACAACAACGCATAGACCGTCTTCAAATATCCGTTCGTGACATCATTCATTATGATGTCATTCTACACATCATGTAGTTGATTATGACGTCATATGATGGGTGGGTACTCTGGAAAGGTGAATTAGTATTGCAATAGACCTTAGCTGCACCTCTGCGTGTAGCTGTCTGTGCACCAATACGGCTTATTTTCACAACATTTACAGATATTATTGCGGGTCGTATGCATTAGGGTTAATGTTAACATGACTGGTGTTAACTCTTTAACCGTCGAATTTGTTCAAGAAAATTTAAATTTTCTCAGGAAATGCCCTTTTGCAGACCAAGAGAAGAATATTTTTGTAAATTTACCACTGGAATGACTGGCTCGGTTATGGATCCAGTCATTCCAGTCATAAATTTTCCAAAATAGTCTTCTCTTGGTCTGCAAATGGACATTTTAGAAGACCACTGCAGAAGCGATTTTGGCTCATGAGTGTAAACTGGTTAACACCTGGCTGGGTGTTAATGATCAGTCTTAACATTATACTGCCACTAACACCAAGACCTCACCCCTGTAAATATGTTGCTCTTGACAGACATTGTATAAGGCCACAGTATCCTTCCAAACAACCGACTACAAACAACGGACCTTTCCAATGGTCTTACATGATGTGTAGAATTACGTCATAATCAATTATGGCATGAATGACTCAATTTTGTCCGTCTTTAACGCTTAATAGTTCGACACATTGTATGAATTGTATGTCTTTACCATTTAATGAACATTATGTTGAATATTTTGAAACTAATTTGACTGGGCAGCAGCATCCAGTTAAATTAGTTTCAAATTATTCAACAGCTGACCTGTATATTTTTTGGGAAATTGATAGTGCCGGAGCTCAGGGATCAATCGATCACAACACGAACGAGGTGTGGGTGGAGCTTAGCTAGAGATGGGCGGGGCATGGCTAAAACTGGAAATGTTCATTGATAACAATCATGGTTTGACTATCATGGTGGAGCACATAAAATCATCGTAATCAATTCTTAAAGATCCCGTCATTGCGGCGTCTTTCTGCCGAAACAGCTCGGTCGCAGTTTTAAGCAGAACACAAGATTGGATGAAGTGATCCAGTGTGAGCTGTCGACGCTGTTCAACGTCAAACCGACCAACCGCCACATTAACAAAGTTAGGAGAAAGGTTGAAACCCATTTGTTGAAAAGCTGAAATAGACCACAAAATTTATAACAAAGTTAAGTAGCTAAGTATGATTAAAATTAATTCAATACGAGGCCTGTAATGCTCACCTGGACCGTTAGCATTTCAGAATCCAAGATGGCCATTATAAAAATTGAACAATTGAATTTCTGAATAGTATTTGTGGAGACTATTACCACGGGGTACTTCTGGTCAAGTCCATTAATGGAGGATGAGTAGTCGCAAAGGACTTCTGGAAAATGTTAAAAAAATCTAAGATTTTCACCCAAACTATAGCCTACCACCATATGATCCTTCTAGACAAATTTGGTTGAAAACGACCAAGCTTTTAAGCAATTTGACAATTTCCTGTATGTTTCTCATAAAATTTAAGACTTTGACCCAACAATTTGATGAATCAAAATTCTGAATGGAAGATCTAGAGTCTAGCATAGCATAGAATAGCATAGGGGCCTTTCAGGACAATTTGTTTCAAATCTGTCAATATGGTCAAGAGCAGCAATTTTACAATTTCCAGTAAATTTGTAATACAATTTTAAGATTTTGACCCAAAACATCGACAAATTTCAGCCAAAAAATTGACAAATCAAAATTCTGAATGGATGTTCTAGAGCCGATGACCATAAGATCCTTTCAGCCTAACTTGGTTGAAATCGGTCAAAAGGGTAAGGAGAAGTAATAACTTGACAATTTCCAGTAAATCTTTAATAAAATTTAAGATTTTAATCCAAAACATTGATGAATCAACATTCTGAATGGAAGTTATCGAGCTTTGTGCGTGTTGGGATAGATTTATATGCTATAAATACTGAATCCTAAGAAACACATTTTCAAGGTAAATAGTCAGGTAAACAGTTGAATATTTTGAAACTAATTTGACCGAGTGCTGTTACTGCCAATGGCAGTAACAGCGCTCAGTCAAATTAGTTTCAAAGTATTCAACGGAATGTTTATTAAATAGTAAATCCATCAAAGACATACAATTCGTACACTAGGGTCCTTCCAGGCCCTGTTATTTTTCCCCATATCACACATCATCTATAAGTCATTGTATTTGGTATCATATATCATGTATGGTATGGTATAGTATACTATATAGCATCGTAACTGAATATATATACACCTGTGCAAAAGTTAAGCACCAGCAAAAACAATAGAACGTAGAAACATGATGGTACAACTAGGCTGCCATACTTTTTGTCCCCGCGTTAGCTGACATAATTCCAAGTACGAAATGCACATGCATGCATGACTTCACGCCGCTTGATGTCCGTGCGTGGCGGGAAACAGCACACGTGTTCAGTTATGTAAAAGTCCAGTTTGAGGTGTAGAACATTACATACAGATTTAGGCGACAAGATTAGGAATTTTGTGTTCATGACCGTGGTTTATTTGTACAGAGAGAATTAGCTCTTGATTGTGAACCGCTATGGCAAGACGAAGGTTAAGTGATCGTGTGAAATGGCAAATCATAGGCATGCATACCACTGGTATGTCATGCAGAGAGATTGGCAGACAGCTGAACATTAACCATACTGTAATCAGTCGTTTGAGTGCAAAACATGGGCAAACTAACGAGGTGAAGGACAGGCCTAGATCTGGAAGACCGAAGAAGACTACTGCCCGTGATGATCGAGCCCTAGTATGCCTTGTTAGGAGATCTCCATTCACCAACAGCAGAGTGGTCAGCCAGCAATGGGAAACGCGCAATAGAGTGTCAATGTCTACCGTCAAAAGGAGACTGTATGCTGCTGGCATGAAAGCTAGGAGAGCTGTCAGACGTCCTCTCCTCACTGCACACCACAAAGAGGAGCGTCTGAGGTGGTGCAACGAAAGAAGGCACTGGAACATGAGATCCTGGAGACGGGTACACTGGTCCGATGAAAGTCGGTTCCTGCTTCATGCCACAGATGGTCGAACTCGTGTATGGAGGTCCAGACGCACGGCGTACGACCAACGTAACATCATGGAAGAAGTTCCATTTGGTGGAGGTTCCGTTATGATATGGGGGTGCATCTCATTTGATTGTAAGCTGGATCTGTTGACTGTACCTGGAACACTAAATGGACAAAGATATCAAGATTCCATACTGGATAGAGTTGTGGTCCCTCATTTTGTAAATCATGCACCTGGAACCCACCCTATATTCATGGATGACAACGCCCGACCACATCGTGCTAGAGCTGTGCATGAATACCTCCGCCAGAATGCCATCGAAACCCTACCATGGCCAGCAAGGAGCCCTGACATGAACCCTATTGAGCATATCTGGGACATTCTGGGAAACATGGTGAGAAGGAGGGATCCTCCTGTGCAGAACCTACAGGAATTAACAGACGCACTCCATCTTGAATGGCAACGAATACCACAATGGCGTATCAGTCGGTTGGTGACCAGCATGAGATGTCGTGTCCAGGCCGTCATCCAGGCACAAGGTGGATATACCCGGTATTAATAATGACAGTCTCAAACTCGTGCACAGATGTTAAACTTCGTTTTCAGACACCATTAATGACAATCTAGCCACGTGTGTCAACTGTAGGGCAATAGTTGTCAGTTGTGTCAACGTAACCATATTCAGGCCTCATTTTCAAGTTCAAACAAAAACATACAGTGTTTCCCCACCATCATAATCAGCATTCCTCTAGTTGCATTATTACCTCTTGCACTAAGATGGATGGGTACATAAATGTTTATGCTATTGCTTTCTTCATAGCACATGAATATACCCTCGCATGTGCGTAAAAATAGGGTGGTGCTTAACTTTTGCACAGGTGTATATATGCTATCATATAGCATAGACATGTATAGCATAGTACAGTTCAGTACAGTTCAGTACAGTACAACACCGCACAGCACAGCACAGCACAGCACAGCACAGCACAGCACAGCACAGCTCAGTACAGCTCAGCTCAGCACAGCAGAGGACAGAAACATCACAGTTCAGTGCAGTACAGTTCAATTCAGTACAGCACAGTACAGTAGTTCAGTACAGCATAGTATCGGGAGAGGCATGGCAGGGCAAGTGTCTCAGCCCTATGTAAGTTTGGAGTATTATGCAAAATTACATTGAATATGATTGCTCAAGTGCTTGCTACAGTCTGATCTTGAAACAGCAAACTTCTTGCCGCAGAAAGATACCCATGGTATTTCCCCTTAAGGAAACCATAATGATATAGCTTCAAGATTGAACTCTAAACCCTAGCCCTCTTACCGAAGCACTACTGGCCTGAGCAAGTCTTAACCATTTAACACTCATATCGGCCAAAAACGGCTTCTGCAGTGGTCTTGAGAAATGTCCATTTGAAGATCAAGAAGACTATTTTTTGAAGATTTACGACTGGAATGACTTGCTCAGTTATCGAGCCAGTCATTCCACGGGCAAATTTTCAAAAATAGTCTTCTCTTGATCCGCAAATTGACAATTCCTATGAAAACTTGAATTTTTGTCACCAAATTCAAGGGTCAACGGGTTAAAGCTAGACAAGAGGTCCGTATTGCACACATTAATGAAAACCTATCACTGAAATGCCTGCTTTGATAACTGAGTCATTTATTCCAGTGGTAAATTTACAAAGATAATCTTCTTTCTCTCTTGACCTGCAGATATTTTAATTTTCTTGACTAAATTTGACTATTAACCATTTAAGCCTTGAATTTGTTCGAGAAAATTTCATTTTTTCCCCAAGAAAATGTCAATTTGCAGATGAAGAGAAGACTATTTTTTAAGATTTACCACTGGAATGATTGGCTCGAATCGAGCCAGTCATTCCAGTTGTAAATTTTCAAAAATAGTCTTCTCTTGGTCTGCAAATTGACATTTCTCAAGACCACTGTAGAAGCCTTTTTGGCTAATATAAGCGTTAAAGGGTTAAATGGCTAAGCGTTTCCAAGAATCGCTATGAACCATGGCACAATAGAGATGGGAGCAATACCGGGAGCCATTTCTAGCTATGCCTCACCAATTTCAAGTCAAGCTCCGCCGACGTTGTACGCACGTTTAACCCTTTAACACTCGAATTTGTTCAAGAAAATTTCAATTTTCTCATAGAAAATGTCAATTTGCAGAGTAAGAGACGACTATTTTTTGAAAATTTACCACTGGAATGACTAGCTCGGTTTCTTGAACAAATTCGAGTGTTAAAGGGTTAAACGTGCGTACAACGTCGGCGGAGCTTGACTTGAAATTGGTGAGGCATAGCTAGAAATGGCTCCCATCTCTATTGTGCCATGGTTCATAGCGATTCTTGGAAACGCTTAGCCATTTGGTCTTGTGGAGTTTTCCCACACGGATTTCAATGCAGCAGCCAGGTAACAGGTGAAGAGCCCAGGGGATAGATCATCTCCCTGTGGGGAGCCTGACTTGACTCATACTCTCAGCTTGGTGTCTGCAAGCAGTAGTCTCACTAGTCGTAGCTCATCTTCATTGCAACTGGCCTGGCGTAGTACATCTAGGATCTTTGGGCGTTTAATTGTGTCGAAGGCTTGTGACATGTCAATGCACATTTTGTGGAAAATGTGTTTGGACATGACTACCGACACAAGCATGCGTTGAGCCCCTACAATGTCTGCGCAGCTGCGTCCACATTTGAAGCCACTTTGACATGATCCGGTGAAGTCGTCGATCGTGTCTCGGATGCGGCATAGAGCAACATTGGATAGGATTTTCCGTATGCTGTTAAGGAGCACAATGGGCCACAGATTGGCTTGGGGGGGGGCCAGGTGGCTTCTTGGGCTTGGGTAGTGCGATAAGGATGCCTTGGCCTACAGCATCGATGGGAAGGTGGTGCATATAAGCTGAATTGATTATGTGCGTGATCGGTTTTGAGATAATGTCACTTGCCTATTTGAATAGTTCACTGCTCATGCCATCAGGTCCAGATGCACGTCCATTTTTCAGGGCTTTAAGTGCCTTCTCAACCTCTGCTGTATTAATTGGAGTTAGTAACGGCCTGGGGTCTCCTGAGAACGGGTGCAAGGGCTCACCATCATTGTCAGTGAACTGTTCCTTGAACCATTCTCGAATTGCCTCGGCTTTGCCCTGGTCCGTCCCGATAAGGTGTCCTTCAGAGTTGTGTACAGTTAGTGGTGGTGTGTATACAGCAAATCTCAGGGCTCGGGCTGCCCGAAACATTTTGTGGCAGTCATCCGTGGCAGTGATTTCATCTGCTAGAGCGTCTCCTTGTTGGAAAGCAAGATCTTTTAAGCGTTCGCTAATGTGGAGCAGAATGTTATTGCGTTCCTGGCATAGTTTGGTGCGATCTTCACTTTGGCCACTTTGATAGATGCACAGACGTAACGCTTTCTGTTCTGCTGACAGTTTTACCACAAGAGGGTCGTCAGTATACCTACAGCTCTGTTGTTTTTTAGAACACCTATGGTGCTAGTAGCTGATGATTCCATAGATATCAGTATTTTGCTTAGGGCTTCGTTTAGATCGGAGCTGAAGTCGATGTTAACTATCTGCTCCCCGAGGGCCTTTTTGTATGACATTTGAGTGTCAGTGTCGCTGATGAGCTTGGGTAAGTTGTAGGTAACTCTACCCTCTTGCCTGGTATGGCGTTCATACATTAGGTAGAGCTGGTTCATATGGAGGCATGTAATGACTGGCTTATGGTCAGAATTGAGGTCTGTGCCTCCATAGGAATGAGCATCCCGAAGTAGGGGTTTTGTTGCTGTCTTGCATAGTATGAAATCTATTTGGTTGAAAACAGCGTTTTGTAGCCTTAGAACCTTTTGGGGCTTTGCGCTCAGCAATGTGCCCAGTCCATGTTGTCCGGTGGCGGCATGGGTGTTTGAAAGCCGTATTTGTGGCAAATAGGCCATTGGAACTAAGGAATGCCACCAGTGCATCTCCATTGTTGTTGCGTGTGCCCTCTCCATATGATTCCATGCATGAGCCAAGTCCTGAACTTTTGTCCGCAATGCCGAGTTTACCCCGCTTGGAGTTGAAATCGCCACACACGAACAGTTGCCATCTAGCTGGGATAGTAATTGCGGAGCTCAGTTCTGCATAGAAGGAATCTAATATAGCTGGATTCTCTTTGGCCCTTTTGGTAGTTGGCCCATATGCATTGACTATGCGACACTTAGTGGTGGTACGCTTTCGCGTTGGTATAGCCAGGTCGATAAATGCAACGCGATCACTGACGTATCCAAAACTAATGACATCGTCCAATACCCTTGGTCTGATTACGAAGCCTAATCGACGCTAAGTGGCCTGTTTTTGCTCCATGAGTACTAGCTTATTGCCTGTCTGAAGCTGCTGCTCTGAGTGTTTAGCTACTTTAGTCTCTTGAATGCATGTGATATCGATTTTATAGTGTTCACAGTCTGCACCTAAGGTTCACCTCTTTGATGTTGCAGTCAGACCACGTACATTCCACGTAATTATTGTAAGCTCCTGGGAAGATTGCGTTGTCCGAGGATGTCGAGCACAGTTTCTTGTTAGAAGGTTAGATATAGTCAGAGTTGCCTCTGTATGCGGATGTCAGCCCGCAATCCTTGATGACTTAGTTTCCCAACAAAGTTGGTACTTACGGAGGAGACCGGCATGGAGGTGTCATGTTTCTCCCCCATTGACTGTGACATCAGCTAACAAGTACCATATTTTTGTTACGAGGTCAGATACTTGAGTGACAGATCAGATACACTATAACTCACCAGATTGTAATTCAGTCTTACCCACAAGCCCAATCGCCTAGACGATATAGCGTGATATCGCAGTATTTTCCTGGATATCGTTATAGTCTTCTAAAAGGAAATACCGCCAAGCCCTATTTGACAGTGACATCATTTAACAAGTGAAATACTTTGGCTATGATGTCAGACACCTGACTGACAGATCAGATACACTATCCCTTACCAGCTTGTAATTCAGTGTGTTCTATTGCCCCTGAGCGATTCCGGTCATACAGCTCGAACACCGCTCTCCACTGCTGTAGGTACATCCATAGCGCCTGGAATTCATTCAGATCAATTGTCCCACTAAAGTCACGATCAAACATGGCTGAAATTGAGAGAAAGCTGTCCAGAAAAATATGAACTCAAATTTCTTGTTAATCATCCTTATAATGGATAGATTTGGCAGAAAAGTTTGAAATGCAACTAAAACTAAGTACAGTATCTGAACATTCAGTTACTTTTGCAATGCAACTAACTGGTTACATTTCAATTACTGCACCTGAAAAACTTATTCAGTTTATAAGTTACTTCTGTTACATGAAAAATGTAACTAAGTTACAGTCAGTTACAAGTTACAGTTACCCTTTCATGGTGAAGCCACACAAAAACCGGTCTCACCAGTTGTCTCGAGGAGTGTCCATTTGCAGGCCAAGAGAAGACTATGAAAATTTATCACTGGAATGCCTGGCTCGATAACTGCGCCAGTTATTGCAGTGGTAAATTTTCAAAAATAGTTTTCTATTGGATTGCAAATGGACATTCAATGAGCAGATATTTTGATTTTTCTTAACCAAATTTAGCCATTAACCCTTTCACCATTGAATTTTTTCAAGAAAATTTCAACTTTCTAAAAAAAATGTCCATTTGAAGACAAAGAATAGTCTCTTTTTGAATATTTATCACTGGAATGACTGGCTCGGTTATCGAGCCAGTCATTCCAATGGTAAATTTTCAAAAAGAGACTATTCCTTGTCTTCAAATGGATACTTTCCAAGACCACTACAGAAGGCGTTTTTGGACGTTTTCAGGGTTAGAGTTAAAACGCCTCAAGGGGCTCACCAATCATAAGACGGCATGTGTTCACGTCAAACTGTGTCCAGTTTGAATTGGTCAAAGCTTGCTGTAACTCTAGGACACTGATTCTCCCCGAGCGGTCAGTATCAACTGACACGAACCACTGCGTGACATTGGGATCCATACTGGCCGGCTGTCCATAACCTAGAAATAAAACAAAATATTCATAAAATAAATCCTTAGTTAATCATTTAAAGGTGCATATTCACACCAGAATGCTGGAAAATACAAGAGGCCTTGGGCCCTGTGGCGCTCACCTGGACCATTAGCATTTGAACCATTTGCATTTAAATAGATGATGGATAATTTTTAGGAAAATCCATGATGGCCACCCAAAAAATTTACCAATCAAAATTCTGAATAGAAATTCTAGTCTACCTTGATAGGGTCACTCTAGCCAAATTTCTTTGAAATATGTCAAGCAACTAAGGAGAAGCAGTGTTTTGAGAATTTCTGGTAAATTTTTCATAAAATTTAAGATTTTCACGCAAAAAATTCATGAATCAATATTCTGAATAGAGGTACTAGAGCCTATCACAATAGAATCCTTTCAGTCACAATTTGGCTGAAATCTATGGTAAGCAGAAGTAGAGATTTGACAATTTCCGGTAGTTTTTCACACAAAATATTTACGAATCAAAATTCTGAATGGAAGTTCTAGCGCCTATGACCATAGGATTCTTTCAGCCCAATTTTATTCAAATTGGTCAAAATGATAAGGAGAAGAAGCAATGTGACAATTTCCAGTAAATTTTTAATAAAATCTAAAATATTTACGAATCAAAATTCTTAATGTAAGTTCTATAACCTATGACCATAGGATCCTTTCAGCCAAATTTGATTGAAATCGGTCAAAATTCTAAGAAGCAATTTGACAATTTCCTGTAAATTTTTAATACAATCTAGGATTTTCACTCAAAATATTTACGCAACAAAATTCTGAATGGAAGTTCTAGAGCCTATGACCATACAATTTTTTCAGTCCAATTTGGTTGAAATCGGTCAAAATGGTAAGGAGAAGAAGCAATTTGACAATTTCCGGTAAATTTTTTAATAAAATCTGGGATTTTCACTCAAAATATTTACGAATCAAAATTCTGAATGGATGTTCTATAACCTATGACCATAGGATTCTTTCAGCCCAATTTGGTTCAAATCGGTCAAAATGGTAAGGAGAAACAATTTTACAATTTCTGGTAAATTTTTAATAAAATCTAGGATTTTCACGCAAAATATTTATGCAACAAAATTCTGAATGAAGGTTCTAGAGCCTATGACCATAGGATTTTTTCAGTCCAATTTGGTTGAAATCGGTCAAAATGGTAAGGAGAAGAAGCAATTTGATCTAAGTTTTTCACCCAAAATATTTACGAATCAAAATTCTGAATGGAAGTTCTAGAGCCTATGACAATATGGTTGAAATCGGTCAAAATTCTAAGAAGAAGCAATTTGACAATTTCCGGGAAATTTTTAATAAAATCTAAGTTTTTCACATAAAATATTTACAAATCAATATTCTGAATGGAAGTTCTATAACCTATGACCATAGGATCCTTTCAGCCAAATTTGATTGAAATCGGTCTAAAGGGTAAGGAGAAGCAATTTAACAATTTCCGGTAAATTTTTAATAAAATCTAAGATTTTGACACAAAAGATTTATGAATCAAAAGTTGACGGATGACGGACGGACGGACGGTCGCCACGGCATAAGCTCACTTGGCCTTTCAGACCAGGTGAGCTAAAAATGGATAAAATTGTATACTTTTAGAGGCAAATTGTGTGATTAGATGTAATGTAATGAAATTAATCTTAACGTATGATGATTTCATTTCATATAAACTAATATAATTTTCAGATTGTGAAATTGAAATAGAGGCAAGAAAGAGTCCCTAATTCGAATTCGCAGCTTAAATTTTTAAAATTAATTTATACATAATGCAATCATCATATGCCAAGATTTATTCCGTTTCATTACTGCTAGGCCCCCAGCTAAAGCCTCTAAAAGCATACAATTTAAACAATTTTATTTTCTGTCATTTTGCTGTGAATATGCATCTTTAACCCTCAAATTTGTTCAGGTAAATTTCAATTTTCTCGTAGATAATGTCCATTTGCAGACCAAGAGATGACTATTTTTGAAAATTTACCACTGGAATAACTGGCTCGATTATCGAGCCAGTCATTATGGTAGTAAATTTTCAAAAATATTCTTCTCTTGGTCTGCAAATGGACATTTCTCAAGACCACTGCAGAAGCCTTTTTTGGCTGATGTAGGTGTTAAAGGGTTACTGGCTAAATTTGGTCAAGAATATTAAATCTTTCTCAGACCCAGCAGACCAGTAATCCTTATGAAGTGTCAAAGCGATCCGCTAAATGATCAAGGAAGTATTGTCCGGAAACCAATTTGCAAGATGGCTGCCGCTGATTGGTGGCCATATTGGATTTCAGATTATCGTAAATTTCGATATGTTTCCTCACCAGACATATTCCAACGACCCTAGGAAGTGATCCGATAAATGGTAACAGAGTTATCATCAAGAAACCAACATTAAAGATGGCCACTGGGGCCATCTTGGATTTCGGATCATTGTCAAAATCTGGTTAGGTTTCTTCACCAGTTGAACCAGCCTATGATGTTTCATAGCGATTCGATAAATGATAACAGAGTTATCATCTGGAAACCAATTTTCAAGATGGCCACCAGTGGCTGGTGGCCATCTTGGATTTCGGATCATTGTCGATTTCGATAGCTTTCTTCCTCAGACCTAGTCCAACCACTCTATAAAGTTTCAAAGTGATCCGATAAACAGCAACGGAGTTATCATCCGGAAACCTATTTTCAAGATGGCTGCCTGTGGCTGGTGGCCATCGTGGATTTCGGATCACCATCGATTTGGATAGGTTTCTTCCCCTTCTTAAAGTTGCCTACTTTTAGAGGCTTAAATTGTGTACCTAAATCTAAGTTCACCCCAAAAATTGATTGCTTAAAATTCTGAATACATGTTATGGAGTCTACTATGATAGTGCCCCTCTATCCAAATTTGGTAGAAATATGTCAAGCAGTAGCATTTTGACAATTTCTGATAGATTTTTTATTAAAATCTAAGATTTTGACATAAAAAAATTGATCAATGAAAATTCTGAAAAAACGCTCTACAGCCTACCATGATAGAATGCATCTAGTCAAATGTGGTTGAAATATGTTAAGCAGCTATGGAGGAGTAGCATTTTGATCATTTCCGGCAGATTTTTCATAAAAACTAAGATTTTCACCCATAAAATTGATCAATCAAAAATCTGAAAAAATTCTCTAGAGCCTACTACCAGAGAATCCATCTAGGCAAATTTGGTTGAAATGTGTCAAGCAGCTATGGAGGAGTAGCATTTTTACCATTTCCGGTACATTTTTCATAAAATCTCAGATTTTACCCAAACAATTGATCAATCAAAATTCTGAATGGAAGTTCTAGAACCTACCACCATAGAATCAGTCTAGCCAAATTTGGTTGAAATATGTCAAGTAGTTGAGGACAATTTCCGGTAAATTTCTCATAAAATCTAATTTTCATCCAAAAAAATTGAACAATCAAAATTCTGGAAAAAACCCGTCTGGATCTACCAGCATAGGATCCTTCCAGCCAAATTTGGTTGAAATCAGTCGAACTGTTAAGGAGAATAAATGATTTGACGGATGGGCGCCATGGCATACAGGTGAGCTAATAATATGTTTATAATGTACTAGTAGATAAGTTATCAAGTTGAAAAATAATATTCACACATACTTATTCATTGTCCTTCAGTGTTCATTGTAGAAAGGGTAGAGCTAGAGATCTATAGTCTTTCATAATTTTGAAATGGTCTCAGATAATGGATGGATGTGATCTGTCACTCAAGTATATGACATCATAATCAATTACGTCACTTGTTACCTGACGTGACATATCGACAATCATAACAACTCATAGCTCTTTCACGAAAATCAGAAAGTCTGCCATGAGTGGACGAATTATATACATTGTACATGTCTTTGATGAATTTACAAGTATTAAACATTCTGTTGACTCTTTTGAAGCCCATTTCACCGGGAGTTGTTTCTGCCATAGGCGGCAACAGCTACCCGATACCCCCATCCGAATTAGTTTCAAAATATTAAGCAGTTTACCTGTATAATGGACCTTTCCACTGCCTCAAGAATCAGGCAGCCGATTGCTTGATTATTTGCAGAACAATTTGACAGAGTTGTTGCGCCTAAATTAGCAACAACGTGACTGAAAGTTTTGCAGCAACAATTTTCGTTCAAATTGTACTCAAATATGGAGCAAATGTCACTCAATTTATTCTGACAGTCATGAGAGTAAATTGGTTTGGTTGGCACATAGTTCGGGTCCCTGTTAAACAGTTCATGCCTGGTTCAAAATGAGTTTCTTTGTTGAGCCAATTTTTTGTTGTTGAAATTTTGATTCTATGCATTGTTTTTCAATGGTGACACCGATGGCCTATATCCAAGTCAGAAAAGAGGAGGGATCGGGGTTGACTGCTCCATGTGAAATGAAGAAAGGAAGCTTGGTGTGGTGTGATCATTATTTGCGAATCATGATGTTCTGGCCTAATCTAACGTAACTTTGTGATCCTTGATTCACCACATTCTTCAGCCACTAGGCCTACTTTGTACTAACCTAACCAAGCAAGTCTTTCAATCTATGGGCCATCGCAACGAAATGGGGGACTCAGTACATCCACGGCACAGTGTCCTTGACTCTAAAGATCTAACCCTCTATTCTATTTGAATTTTAACCGTGTAAATTTATCAGGTGGTATCGCTTATGAGTACATGTATAGAAAAATAGAATAGAATAGATTGTAAATGCAGTTTGGTTAGTATAGTTATGTTAATGATAAGTAAACAGACTACGAGACGCTTTTGTTTGAGAATTCCCCAGCCAGTAGTTGCAACGAATGTGGCATTTGAACATTGCATGCTGGGTAAATTGCATTGAATGGCACAACTACATGTATCCAACATCTGCAAATTGAACACAATTTACTGGGACACAAGAACGTTATTATTAAATCTTTCAAATAATTGTTTAAAATTCAAGATGGCCACTGGAAAAATTGACCAACCAAATTTCTGAATGGAAGTTATGAAAGCTATCATTCGAGAGGGTCAATACTCTCAAGATTTATTGAAATCAGCCAAAAGAAGCTAGTAACAAGTAGTCTTTTAAACAATTTCTTGTAAATTTCTGAAATCCAATATGGCTACCTAAAAGATTGACCAATCAAATTCTTGTATAGAAATTCTGAAGCATACCACAGTACCACCCTAGTCTAGTGTCCTGGTTTCGTCGAAGTCATCAGAGGGGTAGTAGTGTTTTAGACTTATTAGATATTCAAGTCCTGAAGCCTACCATCCTAGGGTTGTTGTGGCCACTTAAAACTTGATTGAGAAGTTTATAAGAAGTAGTTGTTTCAATTTAAATGATCTGGAAATTTTCATAAATCCATGATTGATGTCGAAATAACTGACCAATCAAATTTGTTTTATACAGAACTTCTGATGCGTACTCCGCTATGTTGCATTAGCCAAGCTCGATTTAACCCTTTAACCTTTGAATTTCTTCCAAAAATTTTCTCTTAGAAAACATCCATTTGCAGACCAAGAGAAGACTATTTTTGAAAATTTACCACGTGAATGACTGGCTCGGTTATCGAGCCAGTCATTCACATGGTAAATTTTCAAAAATAGTCTTCTCTTGGTCTGCAAATGGTCATTTCCTAAGGCCACCGCAGAAGCCATTTTTGGCTGATAAGAGTGTTAAAGGGTTAAATCTGCTGAATATTACAGTACAGGGAAGAAATCTCTTAATGTTTCCAAAACAATATAAAACGTACTGTTGAATTATTTTGAACACACATGTAACTGGATTGGAAGACATTACTACCTACGGCAAATATCTTCAAAATATTCAACAGAACATTTCTTACATCGTGTTTAAAATGATACTAATAAAGTTCTAACTATCACGTTTCTGTTTTGAACCATGTTTAGTTATTTCTAACGTGTACTGTACATGATGAGTAGTTAGTCCATTAAATAAAATATTGATGAACGATGGTTGGAGGTCATGGCATAAGCCGACCAGCTGAACTAATAAGCAGATAATAGCACAAGAGTAATACATAACATACATGTATATGCAAACATGACACGCTACAATGTAGTACTGTATACCTTCTATTAATAGCCTATGCCCTGATAGAAGCCTACAAGCAATATCAGCCCCTAGATTTTCTTAGAACTTTGAAAACGAAAAAACTCCCTTAAATAGAAGCCTACTCATAAACTCAACATCTTAGTCTGATACACCTTTTCCCAGTACATGTAATGGCGCAAATAAATAAATCCCTCATTTATGAACATCAAGGCTCATCATAAAAGTTGAAATCCAGTCTCAAAAACGGTTGAAAAGTAGACTTTAAAGCGATTCTAACAGAAGCCAGATTTCTGTATTGAAGCAATAGAATGTGACATACCCATGTGATATAACTGACTTCCAGACACATTCGTTTATTGACAACCCTTCAGTTACCCTTTGAACATAGCATTATTTTGTCATTGAAAGCGCGCCCATCTTGTCTCCTAATGCAGTGGTATCTGACGTCATTTACACTCAAATGAGATGAATCATTAGTAGCGACTGCGGCTCTTTAGTGACAACGTGTTAATTGCACTCATGCCGTCCATTATAGACTGGTTTGACTAGAGTTCATGGCCAATTCCTAACCCATATTCACTGCGATATAAAGACTAGTCTGTTAAATATTTTGAAATTAAATGTGCAAAATCATTGTTGTTGCTCAGGACAGCAACTTTTCATCAAGCTTAGTCTCAAAATTTTCAACAATTTTCAAACAGGCTCACATAGGATTTTTCACGTTTTGAGTTTATTGGGATTTAAATGTAGGGCATAAGTGAAATTGACATGCAATCATATTACGGCCGAAAAGCATATTGGCATAGATGGCATTAGAGGTACAATGAAAATATAATTTACTAGTCTGCATTTACACCTGAGCCAGAATGACGTATTGGAAACTGGGTTATCTTGAGAACGGCTCTCCAAGTGTGATACCAGTGATCGAAAAGAAGAAGAAGAAACTGGGTGAAATGCCATGCAATGGCGGCTTCGGTCTTACTTGGGGAATACATTGAAATTTCACATTCAAAATCAAATATCTTTCTTGGATGATGAAGTATAGATATGAAAATTGTGTCACTTGCTTACATACGTCACATTCTATTATTTTAATACAAAATTCTTGCTCTATTTAGAATTGCTTTAATAACACAAAAATTGGACACGTACAAATTCTTGCTGTCTTATGACTATACATTATACATAACCCTTTAACTCATATCGGTAAAAAACGACTTATGTAGTGGTCTTGAAAACTGGCCATTTGCAGACCAAGAGATTATTTCTAAAAATTTACCACTGGAATGACTGGCTCGATAACAGAGCCAGTCATTCCAGTGAAAAATTTTAAAAATAGTCTTCCCTTCATCTGCAAATGGACATTTTCTGTGAGAAAATTGAAACTTTCTTGAACAAATTTGATGGTTAACTGACAATGTGGAAACCTCCCTAATATAAGCCTACAGTACAATTCCTTACAAAAATCTGCTGGTGAAATTTCTCCAGGCCCATCCTAACACGAGCCTAGGCTTGTAATAGGAGATATACAGTATATTTTCAAGTTTGCAACCTGTATATTTACCAGCTACTCCACCGCCTGGATAATGCCCTGGCATACTGCCAACAAGGTACTGCACTGGTATCACACCACCAGGGAATTGTACTGGTATCCCGCCACCAGGGAATTGTCCAGGCATCCCACCACCAGAGAATTGTCCAGGCATCCCGCCACCAGAAAACTGCCCGGGCAGTCCACCACCAGGGTATTGACCTGGCATCATGACACCAGAGTACTGACCTGGTACACCACCGACTGCATACTGTCCATATGTACCAGCAGCCCCCGGCTGAAAATGAAGCACATGGACATAAAATAAAAATAGACCTTTTCAGTTCATCCATCCATCATATGACGATATGATGTGTAGGATGACTTCATAATCAAGTCATGGATGACATAGATAAGTACGTCATGAATGGTTAATTGAAGATGGACTAAGTGTTGTTGTACAAATTGTATATCTTTACTATTTAATAAACATGCTGTTGAATATTTTGAAACTAATTTGACTGGGCGCTGTTGCTGCCATTGGCTGTAAATATTTTGAAACTAATTTAAATGGGTGCTGTTTGGTGCCTATGGCAGTCAAACTCGCTTCAAAACATTCAACAGCTTACATGTACCTGCAACGGTTTCTGGAAATTGATAGAGTTCAGGGATCGATTGATCCCAACATGAGCGAGGTGTGAGTGGAGCTTAGCTAGAGTTGTCCGGGCATAGCTAAAACTGGAAAGGTCAATTATCATTTGTGCACAGTATAGCTCAGAAATAACTTGACATGTTTCCAAAACAAAATAAACAAGAATGACAATCAGAGACTGCTAAAGTACATGTATGCAGCCCCTTCCTTTCCTCAAATGTTTCACCATGACCCTTGACCTTTTGGCACTATTATCAATATGGTACTGAATACACAAGACGTTAGTATCTTACCAAAATCTGGTGAAAATTCCTATAGTACAACTTGAGTTATTGTCACGAAATGCTGGAAAATGCCTTTAATTGCGTCACCATGACCCTTGACAGTTTGACCCCAAAACACATAAGCATCTTCTCTGGACAATAGGTGTTAAGCTTCCACTAAAGTCTGGTGAGAATTCCTCCATAGTCGCTTCCAACTTGAGGGATTGTTTGGAAACTCAATATAATTTCTGACTGGATCACCGTGATAGTGACCTTTGATCTCTATACCCCAAAAAACTATAAGATTATTTGAACTCCTCAGCGCAAACTCCCAGTCAAGTTTTGTAAATATCCCTTTAACAGAACTCGTGTTATCATCTGGAAACTCAATACAATTTCATTAATTGGGTCACCGTAAACTTGACCTTCGACCACAAAATCAATGGGGTTTTTCGGAACGCCAAGGACAACCTTCCACCCAAGATTGGTAAAGATCCCTTCAATAGAACTCTAGTTATCCGGAAACACAATATAATTTCATTAATTGGGTTACTGTGACAACTGACATGAAAATCGAGAGTTCTTCGCAATGCCAAGGACAACCTCCCACCCAAGATGGGCAGAGTCCTTCAATAGAACTCAAGTTATCATCTGGAAACAAAATATGTGATTAATTGAGGCACCATTACCTGGATCTTTGAGCCTAAAATCGATAGGGTTCTTCAGAACATGAAGCACAACCTGCCACACAAGCTTGGTAAAGATCTATTGAATAGAACTTGAGTTATCATTTGGAAACTAGAGCTCAGTGGTCTGACGGTAGTCCCACGAGGACCACAGTATACTGTGTACCGATACCGTGACCATCAACATTTCGAAGTTCTAAGTATACCGTCCATAAAACGCTAGTCGCCTGTTTAATCAGCCATATTTTAAAAATAAAACATAAAATCTGAATAGTGCATGGGTAAATAGGTGATAATACGTGTAGTGGCAAAAATACAGGCATCCCTAGTTATTAGCCATGTTGAGTAAGGCTTTGAAAACGTACACATCAAGATATCAATGACACAAAATAATGACAGGCACAATTGTATGACGAATTTATGTCTTACAAAATGATGACATTCATGTTTGTATACCGGTAGTTCTTCATAATAATTATCAGCCAAAGTAACTTAATGTAACTGAAATGTAACTTTAATTACAGTATGCAAAGTAACTGAAATGTAACTAGTTACATTGCTCAACAAATGTAACTGACATAGTTCCATATAACTGTAAATAGTTAGATTTAAATGTAACTGACCCCAGGCCTGGTCAATACACAGAAAAAGATATCAAGACTGGTTCCAGGAATGGGATGTGAGGAAACTGAAAAAAAAGAGGAAACCGGCGTGCGCAGAGCAGAATGGGGTCCAGGGGTGCTCCCCAGAAAAATTCTTAAATCTAGATGCTCTCAGATGGCTTCTCCTGCATTTTAGGAGGTAAATGGTACCATCAACAGACTGAAATTAGTCAATTTTTTTACCAACTTCCCATGAAAAAGTAAAAAAAAAAAATAACACTAATGTCCGAGGCACAAGGTCATTTCACATTGCTTAATTCAATGACGTTTCCATGTCTAGGATAGTAAAATCCCATGAACTACAGGTGGACTAATGATATCTTCATAATCAGATAGGGTTCAGACAAAAACCAGCATATGCAGTGGCTTGACCAATGACCACTTGCAGAGAGTCATTCCAGAAGTGAATTTTCAAAAATAATCACAACTGGCAGTTAAGTCAATTAATAAAGGGTTCAGCAAATGGTTCCAAGTGGAACAACAATCAATGAAATGAGTTCAAGTGGAATTAGAATTAGTACAAATTCAGGTAGCGGTTTAGGCTCCTTAACGTCCAATCATGCTTGGACGACTTATCAAGATAATGTCTCTTATCTGTCTCAGTGTGTGACTTGAAAGCTTAAAGTTCTCGTGTCCCATTAAATATAGATGATTTTGCACGAGATATGAGATGCCTGCTGATTTCTGTTCTATTTAACAGAATGCCATACTACCCAGCATGCAATGCTACCCAGCATGCAATTCCCTATATTTGTTTAGTCTATTGTCTGTATAGGCCAGGATTTCTCAAACAAAACCAACCTACCTGTACGTGCAAATAGTCATTTGTACTCCAGCTCTGGAACCATAAGCACGTGCTTAGACTAAACGAATATGGTGTCCAATAGTTACAACGATTATGGAGTCAGGGCATTGCATGCTGGGTAGCACTGCATGCTGGGTAAATTAAACAGGCATCTCATATCTCGTGCAAGTGTCTATATTTAATGGGACACGAGAGCTTTAAGCAGTTAGCACATTGTAAGCCTGTTATGAATAATAAATCCACGCTTTCAGATTCTGGATAAAGGATATTATTTTTGTTACTGATCTGATTATTTTGAAATTAATGTGACTGGAAGCTATTGCTGTAGAATGCAGCAGCAGCCTACATACATATTATTTCCAAAATGATCATCAGCTATCTCAAATGATGATTCTAAGTGAGATGCTAGCATTTTAGTGGTGATAGCCGATGGACTTAATTTATTTAACCCTTTAACACTCAAGTGTGTTCAAGGAAATTTTAATTTTCTGCTAAAAAGTATCCATTTGCAGACCAAGAGAAGACTATTTTTGAAACTTTACCACTGGCATGACTGCTTTGGTTATTGTGCCAGTCATTCCAGCCATACATGTTCAAAAAGAATCATCTCCTGATCTGCAAATGGATATTTTGAAGCCAATTCTTTAGCTTCAATATTAACCCTTTAGCTCTCATATCAGCCAAAAAACAGCTTCTGCAGTGGTCTTAAGAAATGTCCAGTTGCAGACCAACAGAAGTCAATTTTTGAAAATTTACCATTGGAATGACTGGCTCGATAACCGAGCCAGTCATTCCAGTGGTAAATTTTCAAAACCAGTCTTCTCTTGGTCCGCAAATGGATATTTTCTAAGAGAAAATGGATATTTTCTTGAACAATTTGAGGGTTAACGGGTTAAGACTTTGTTCTTATTATCATCTAATTTACCCTGATCAGACTGGTGTCAAAATTAAAGAATTTCAGATTAAATTAAAAGATGAACTGGTGTTCATTTTTCAACAAATTTGGTGGAAGATGGTGCTGTCATAGACAGCAGCATCATCTACCAAAATTGTTGAAAAATGTACACTAGTTTCCTTGTTATTGACACACTAGAAAGAGAGAATATTGACATCAGAGTCATAAGGGTTAACACAGTCCTTCCCGTGATAAGTTTGCAGAAATTGTCTTCTCTTGGTCTGCAAATAGACCTCTATGAGAAAATGTTAATTTTCTTGAATAAGTGTTAAAGGGTTCAAATTTTTTTTCGTATCTGTTGCTACCGAATACACCAAAATTATTTCGCAATTGAATATTACTTCATCATTTTGGATTTAGAAAAATGTTTAATTTTGACATCAAGAGTGATGAGTATTAAATCATTCACTTACCAGATATACACATCCTAAAGTCTACTTAAGACGCCAGTCATGGATCATGTTCACTTGACAATTGTACTTTTCAAAAGTTTATCAATAAAAATCACAATTGGTGTCCAGTGTCCAGTAATAAGTTTTGATGAAAACAATGATGTCAGATCTATGCACAGTTCAGAGATTATATACTGAGTGCCAATGAAAACGCAACACCTAATTTTTTCAAATATTTTGTAGAAAATAGAATTCTGCTTAACATAACTGTTGTTTATTGGTTTAAAACTGAGCAAGGATTCTTTAGACAATTTCAATTTTTTTTTACTCTCTATCCACCATTATACCCATACAAATGCACGGGTATTTCGTTTTGGTGCGAATCTCCACACTATCGAGAAAGGCCTGGAAAACTGGGCCATAAATTTTGGAACTCTTGACGGGATTTGTAATCACTTTAGTTATCCTTTACAAAACAAGTCTTTTGAAAATCAACCGTGCAGAGATTCGCGCCAAAACGAAATACCCGTGCATTCATATGGATATAACGGTGAATAGAGTTTTAAAAAAGCAGTGGTCTGTGAACTTGTCGAAAGAAACCTTGCTCAGTTTTAAACCAATAAACAATGGTTACGTTAAGTAATGTAGAATTCTATTTTTTACAAAATAAAATATTTGAAAAAATTAGGTGTTGCGTTTTCATTGGCACTCAGTATATATACCAGTAGTATTCATTTCTTCACTTGCGTGAATGTGTAGCCTTTTTCAAGAGCACCTAATGTTCAAGTCAAGCCTCTTTTGCTGCAATGACAGACATCTCTTTCGCTTTGTTCTTACTAAGAGTTGATATAGCTTGTGCAGCAAGTCTTTCTCTTCTCATTCTCTAATTTTGCCGCCTCTTCTTGACTTGCCTTTCGAAGTTTGTGCGATTGCTACATCAGCTTCTGGTTGACTGGATTATACAAAACATGTCCTCTTTTAACTGTCTATGGCAGATCTTCCTGAACTTTTGAGCATATACTTAACAGTCTGAATGTCACTGAATGTAGCAATGCTCAAACGCCCTGACTTGTCATCAATGATATCGCCCATAGAACTGAAGGAGCTCTCCACCACTGAACCGTGGAAGCAGCTCAAGAGCGCTTTGACCATTCTGGAGAGCATCTGAAACTTCTTAGAAACACTGCCCCACCAGACATCAATACTGTTTTCTGAGTCATAAGCTGGCAAGTCAGTAGCACTGTAGTATCTTCTTATGTCCATTTCTAATGCATCCAGTTCTTGTTCGCTAAGCACATTAACTGCTAACGTAGGCAACACATGTATTTGAGAGCGAGACTGCTACCACAAAACAGTGGATCAATTGCTGAAACATGTAGATCGTTGTCTAGCAGCATTTTCTTTAGTAAATAGGCACCAGTTAACCGGTAAGTCTCCTCCACTTGTTTGAGAAAGTCATTGACTAGTTTGTCATCTTTCCGTGAACTTGTTATTATGCCATTCACTAATCTTCCAACAAACATACTTCTGACAAGTAGCAGTGATGTTCCAGCATCAATCTCCTTCAGTTTCCGTGGAGTTGTAGCACTGGCTAAGTCTTCTGGCTTTGGGCAGCAAGCAAGAAAATCTCGAACAAGCGCTGTCTGGCAATCATTTAGCTTGTGGATCATTGGGGACTTCATTTCGAATGTCAAAATATACTTTTTTAGCAATGGCAGTACTGAGATTTAAAGAGTCAGTTGCATCTTTGTTATTTTCCTCTTGACAAATAATTTCTCAACAATACACGCTTTCCTATTCATTCCATCTCGAGTCATGTTCTTTGCCTGCAACTCCTGGGGAATCTCTCTAATCTGATCGCGACCCTCCTCGCTCACATCCCTTCTCTTGTAAATCTCAACCGCATTCACAGTGTAGAGCGCCTTATCTGATTTGGATAGAAACCCGAAGTAGAATACTGAATATGCATCCAGCAGCTGCATGGTATCCACAGAGACATCATAGGCCGATAACCACTTGGCAGGGTGTATTAAACACCCATGATAGATAACACATACTTCGAAACGGGTCACGAAGGTGAACAGACCACTTGAGGTCATTGTACATACATGTATCTATGTACAGATGTTCTAACCAATTCAGGAATGGCTTGCTAAACAACTTCGCAGAATTGTGTGCATGGTGGCATGTGTCACCATCTATATCAAGTAAATGTGGTGCACAATTTGTACGCAGGTGTGTCGCAACCCCAGATTTAGAACCACGCATTACACTACAGGAATCCATGAGTACAGACATTAAATCCATCCATGGCAACTACATTTCATTGAAAATTCCTACTAATTCTCCATACAGCGAACTGCTACGCAGGGTATTTACACGTAAAATGCTTATGGATTTCAAATGATTCACAACTACATGATTTCAGGGTCAGAAATAAATGAAATGATGTAGTTACAGGCAACCTTATCTGTGGCGGGCAACCTGAAAATGCATGAAATGTCATCATATGTTGCTCTGCAGGCATATATGTTAAGCTTTGTCAAGTAAATTCTGAAAAATTGTCACAATTATTGAGAAATGGCATTAAGCATACTGGTTACTCTTTCTAATAATTAAATTTTAAAATGCCTTAAAACGAAGAGTTAGTAAAAAAGGAAGTAAGTGTCAAAAACACAGTATAATACCATTATTCTGAGTATTTAACATGGTTGCCCTGGGTACCACTAACAGCCAAAGTTTAGTTACCCTTGGGAAAATCAGGTTGCCCCCGGCAACAAGGCAAATGGACATTTCGATCCCTGGATTTTCATGTTCAGAAAAATGAGATACTAGAAGAGCGTTGTTCTGTCCATGCTCAAAGCATTCAATGCTTTTTTATCAGTAGCTAAGACTTTTGTTAATTTAATTAAGTCAGGGACTATGCTGAACGAGTGTTTTTTCGGCAACAAAAGCTAGCACCATTGCCTCAGAATTTGATACACAATCTGGTAAAGACACCGCTGGTTTTGGTGGTACTTGGGAGCTTATTCACATCAACATTTTCATGAAAACGTGAGTGTAATCCATGTGGCATAATTTGACGGACCAGTTTTTTGGGTCATAAACATACCAGGAAGGTTATAATTTGTCTTTAAGAGTTTTTTCTGTTGAACTTCTTTCTCAATATGCTTCTCGGTACGGAAATGGTCAACAACCGCCATCCGACCCCTGCTTCCATACTTCAAATCGCGCTCACACAATGTACAGTATGCCTTTCCTGGAATGTTTAGTTTCCTAACATACTTTGACACAAAGATGTCACCTACTTTTTCATCTAACCATTTCCAGTTCCATTTGTTCTTTATTCCGTCATCAATCGATTTCATGTTGACTGAATCTCGATTTACAAAATCATGTCTTCCCGACATTTTCAGAACTCCGAACAAAAACTAGGTACTAGAAACAAATGGAATTCTGAATCACCATTACGTAAATTGATCGCGGAAAATTCAGAAAACAAACCATTCTCATGCGGTAAATAAATGACATTCTCATAATAGCACTAAAACTTTTATGAAATACTGACAGATTAGTTTTCTAATTCGATCAAATAACAAACAATGAAGGATTTTTTCGCTAACAACAATTAATTTCTCCCAACATCACTGCAGGAAGTAGAAAGCTCGATGTAACACGATTTTGTATTCCTGTATGCGATTAGTTGAAACACACATTTTTATCCAATTAAAATCAGCATATTATAGTGCAATGGTATGCGACAACGAATTCTGGTAAATCGTTTGATAAGCGACTGGCTGTATTTTATTAATTGTTGCCGAGATGTTATTGCTAAGCTAATGCAGTCCAATGCTTGACAGATTTCAACCAAATATGTCTTCTAATTCGTTCGAATAACAGTGATCACATTATTTTACCGTGAACAAGAATTAAATTCTCCAACATCGCTGCCGGAAATAGGAAGCTTTATGTAATAAGATGGTCTTGGCTTGGCTGGTCTAACTGGCACCGCTGTTCCTGTCGCACAGGTGCGGTCCAGGCAGATACGAAGGGAGCCCTTGTACCCTCAGGTACGATCCGCTCCAATCTTTCCGCCCTTTGAGGACTTACCCTTCCCCTTCCCACCTCTCGGGCGATCAGGAGCAACATTGGGGAGGGTAGGGGCCTCCACAACCTTCTTGGCTTTCTTCGCCGGAGGCGGCTAAGAAAACCCCGTAGAAACAGAAGCAGCACTAGGCTTAGCTTTCGCCTTGCTTTTGCAGGTTGTCCGGTCAGCGGCTTAGCTACAGCCCCTAGTGCATGCGCCTGACGCACCAGCTCTAGCTGCAGATTAACCGCCAACCGATTCTGCGCAATGCTGGCCGTGTCCTCTAAGATGGCCCACGCTTGGCCACCAAAGATGCTAGGGCCTGTCAGGGGCGTCCCAAGAAGGGAAAATTTTTCGCCCTTTCTCAGAGATGATTGGTTGGAAATTGAACACCTCTTGTCCTAATAGAAGCCTAGGTTATTATTAAGCGAAATATGGTAAGATGACTTTTGAGGATGAGTGAAGTCCAATAAACACCACAGGAATACCTGATCCTGAGTCCAAAATCCTGTGGTGGGGGGGGGGAGAATGCGGAAAAATTACTTCTTATGGTAATAATTCCCTCAGCTTCAAATATCAGCACAAGAGGCAGAAAAATAAAGCACAACATGCGTTAGCTAATATATAGGCCTCCCCCATAAAAGAGCTAGTCTAATAAAGACGTATCCACGAGATAGCACGAATCCCGGAAATACCATCCGAGTCAACACGCACATTTTTTATCAATAAATTTACTAAAGTACACCTGATGGCTTGGACCGGGAGCATCCTCCGGCGACTTGGCAGCATCAGACATACTAATAATAAGTCAAAACAAGTTGCAAAACAACTCAAAGCTTAAAAAAGAATGAAAGCAAAAGCAAGGCTAGAAAGCGCATTGCAATGGCAAGTCAATATTTTAAGAAGAGAATGAGTCAGCCCCGCGCATGTGTGAGTTTGGGCTGCACATCCGCTGGACTGTCAGTTGTGTAACCTGCCCAGTGGGGGTAGTTTCTTTTTAATTCTGAGTATTATTGAAGCTAGGTCGATATTTAGGAAATAAAGTATCAGGGTGGTAAGTAGGGTTGGGCGATTTTTCGATATTATCGTCAATATCGCGATATACCGATACCGAAATCGTCATAATTTCGAAAAATCGTAAGTATCGTCAATACCGACAGGACGATATTGCACTTTTAACTGTGAGCATAATATAAATAACTAAGTTAGAAATGTCATACTCTTACCTCTATTCGGTCCAATAATAGTCTTTAAGTAATAATCCAGTCTTTGTCTAAGGTAATAAAAACTTAATAAACTCCAAAATAATCTGTGTTAATTTAATTCATGGTTTGTTTGTGCTAATAAAATGATTTAAAGTACAAAATAATCCTTTGTTGTTCACTTTTTATAATTACATAAATAGACGACGCAATGTTTTTTCTTGCCTCATTCTGAGTGTTAGTCAGTGGGGAATACCATTTTCACCACCCACATTCCAATCTGATGGCGTCATTACTACAGGTCAAGCTATTTATCCATTAGTCATTGATCTGCATGGTTAAACATTCTTCTGACCGTGAAAGATTTAAACTTTAAAACTTTTTAGGTCGATAGGAAACCACACACACTTAATCCCTTATCAATACCACAGTTTGGAACGGTGGGTGAGGGGGGAAGTTAATCTCTTGCTTTACCGTTATACGTTTTATGTAACTTTATACAATATATTTAGCATTTTTAAACGAATCAGATCAAAATTCATTCCATATATAACATTACAGATTTATTCTAAGTGAGAAACAATGGGGCAAATTAGTATTTAATATTAGACCAAATAAAATCTGATATAATTGTTTCCAGTCTTCACGCTGGTTCTCGTTCAAAATCATGCAGTGTTATTTTATTAATTTGCATCGTCCACGCTAGCGGCGGGCGTGATAACAGCTGTCGGAATTCTGCAGTGTGAATCCTGATTGGCTCAAGTATGATACGGCGGCCAATCGGATTTCGCTCGGCGGAATTCCTTTCTGCGCAATCAAGTTAATGCGTATTCCATGCTCAATCTTTTGACAGTTGTCGTGAGGTAAAGATAACACAAAATACAACAGAAGAAAATCCTTTATTTTTCTTATTTGTGATGAATATGGTTAGTTGCATTGCATTCGTTGCTTTAAACTGTATATTGAAGGGTGTCAAAGTGTGGAATTTTGTGTATTAAATATGCGGAAATGGCAATCATGGCGATCTCAATTTACGGTTTCAATGCAACAAATTTAATGAAAATAACTTGTAGACACCACCAATTTGAAATACATGTTATTCTATGTTTACACCCTAACTCCACACCCCACCCAAATGACGATATATCGTGATACCACGGTATTTTAATGAGATACCGATATCGTCATGCCTTGAGCAATATCGCCCAACCCTAGTGGTAAGTATACTCTTGATGTGAAAGAGTCATTACAACTAGTGACCATTTGAATATTCCTGTACCCGTTTGATAACCAACTCCCGTTAGCGCATAAGATTACACAGCGCATCCAATCGCAAAAGAGCCAGATAACCAACTCCCGTTAGCGCATAAGATCACACGAGGAGCCATTACATTCTGATTCTGTCATGTGATTTCTATATTTTCAAGGCGACAATTTATGCCAAAATTAGATTGATTTTGATGTAATAAACGATCTTTATTGAAGATACGCGATATTTAGGCGGTCATATTTAATAATTTCTCTTCCACCATGATATTTTTACGCATACATTAAACAGCGCTGAGTGATGGTAATTTTTTATACCAATTTTCGATTTTTTAAAGGTATTTTTTTCTAAATTTAACAGCGTCATACTTGAATACAAGTTTTTTGGGTGGATTTTGGTCAAATTTGGGACAGCGTCCTATATTCGAGGGTGGCTTTTAGTCAAGAAATGACGGTAATAAACAATGATTATAAGAGTACGCAATATTTAGGCTGTCCAATTATAACAGAGTACGCAATATTTAGGCTGTCCAAAGTAATAATTTCACTCTCGCAATGATGGACCATTAAGCCAAGGTGTAAGGCGTCAAAAATTTATACTGGGAAATTGTCCTACTTTCGTGTTATAGGTTCTTTAAGCATCTTGGCAATTGGATTTAAAGTTTTTGTTGAAATTTACCAATTAGAAGTCATATTCGGTTAAAACTGATATCAAAACTCAGCGAAGCCGATATGTCTACATAAGCCAAACCTTGCAGTACAATTCAACCTAAGACCAATTCACCCCGTGACTTCATATACCATAAAATAGGCTATACGATATATATAAAAAAAATCATGATTTTCTAACTACGATAGGACAATTTGTCAGTATCAAGTCAAGTGTGTTGATGATGCGTGTTGATTCTTCGACCAGCTGGGTTAAACCATGGTTGTCTATGAACTCTGTAAACATATTTGGTGTCTGGTTTGAGTGTCTTGGTACACCAGTCCCAGCCAGGAAAATTAAAATCGCCACCTATAATGATGTTAGAGTCTTTAATTGCACATGCCCTGCTGAGTGAGTTATCAAGATTGATGAGGCTCTCTTCATCGGAGACTTTATTGCGGTAGTACGAGCCGATATAGACTGTGTTGTTACCAATAAGCTTTACTTTGGCCCATACTATTTCACAACTGGTGTCAAGTTCAGGGACCTCCTCACTGTTCAACTCTGACCGTATTGCTAACAAGACACCACCTCTACCCGATATAAGTCTGTCTTTTCTGTAGACAGTAAAGTCCAATGGAAAGACTTTTTGCAGAGTTTATATCAGGAGTAATCCACGTTTCTGTGCCAATGACAATGTTTCATCTTAATTGACTGGAAGTTCACAATCGGGATATGGAGAGGAACATTTGGCTTTGTTGCCTGAGATTTAGTCGGAGTCGAGGTGTGTGTAGGTTTGATATGACGTCTTGCAGGATCTGGACTACTGAAAGATATGTCAGGATTGATTGAATAAACATGGATGGATAATGTTCAGTGCAGAATAATTCATGAACTGTCAAACTATAGTTTGGATTGGTGCATATGGCACAGTGCCAACTTATATCTGCTTTGGAATCACTGAGCCTGTCATATGTTGTGGTGTTAAAGGTTTGGCATCTGGCGTGATATCCCTGTCCCACATTTCACAAATAACACCTTTTTGGGACCAGTCAATCGTGATGTCACAGGTTGCACATTTGTATGAACGATGATTGGAATCACATTGGCTAGTAGGAACTGGTCCTGGGTTAGGGTGAATGTCATTTGATTGAAACAGTAAGATTAGCGAGAGATATATGTAAAGCATGTATTTCTTATTATGGTGGTTATGCGATTCCATAGCAACCGCTCTTTTTACATGAGTACTGAGGAGTTGTATCCTGTTGGGATTTTTTCCAGGTTTCTGATCCAGGATCAAACAGTAGTAAAGTGAGAACAATTATTATGGTCGAGTTACTTAAATTCGTGAGTACCGAAATTCGTGAATTTGTTTTTATCGCTCTCGTTCTATCTAACGTTGCATAGAACGCATCTACACAGTAGCCACTTTTTGATTGACAGTTCTGAACCTTTTGACAAAATTTGGTCAAAACAAGAAACCTTTCATACAATTACTGATGGTAGTGATAAAAATTGCAAGATTCCTTAATGCACTTTCTTAGATTACTTACTTGCGCTTATTTAGCAGTTTAAATGAGCAATTTTCACAATCCAAAGGTACCATCTGCTTTGTGTACACTGCGTCGGATTAGACTGATTGATGGGAGTACGTCTAAATTTTATTGGAGAGGCTCTAGAGGAAGGGGTGGGTGCTTATCAATGATTTAACAAAATGTCAAAATTAACATAAAGTACACACATATTTTTTTAACTATAGAATTTTTTTTTTATTCTTCCCTTTATGCCCGTTGAACAAGTTTTAACGATCCTAGCGATAGTTCATTTCTTCAGCTCATTAATATGCATGAATTTGATGTGACATCATTACCTAACAAAAGCGGCATCCATTTGGGTTTTCTTCTTCTCCTCAAATGTATCAACTGCTTTTGTAGTTTATACATTCATTTATAGGACTAGTTTATGGGTTGAAACAGGCAAATTAGCAGTTGAAACATTCAACAAACCAATACAGTGATATTTAAGGATTTACAAGCATGTACCAGACAGCTGAAGATGCATACTCACCAATTCATGAAATTCGGTACCGCTATTTCATAGGGCTGGGCGGTATACCGGTTTCACACCATCTCACGTTTTTTTATGCGATGGTTAAAAAACCATTACGAAAATAAAAAACCCGAAAAACCGTCCATAAGATCGCCATTGCGCAAAATCTGGTGACTGTCCGAAACTAGTTTGTTCTTGACTTGCAGTTTAATATTATCATCTTGTGTAACCATTAGCTACTAGAGACATAAAATAGTCATCTATAACTATTAGCCGTGGGAAAGCAAGGGTGTTGCTGAAATCCCAACAAATCGGCCAAGGACGATCATCGGCAAATATGATTTTATTTGCCAGCAATGAATTTTACATGATGTATAAGCTCTGCGGGTTCAATGTAAGATTGAATAATTTGAAAATCAAAAGTTCTTCTTTGCAACAAATAAGCATTTTTTCAATTCGAGTTTGTACTATGTTTAATTAGGATTCCAAATGTGACATGATACAAAAAAAAAAATCAAGAAACGCGCTGCGAAAACAACGTCGCTATACAATGAACTCCCAATCCAAACAAATCATTATTTCCCTTAGATTTCGACAAACATAAAATGATCCATCATGGACTACGAAATGAAAACGATTAAGTCGCTTCTTACGTTGGCGGAGTAGTTACAAATAAAATACACCTCTTAGCCTCTCAAATACGAGCAGGCGTAATGTGATTGGTTGTTAACAGATTCTTCCGCCAGGATATTCACTACTATCGATTTTATGAATGAAATTCGTAGTATTTTTTATCACGTGACTTTTCTGCTCGATAGGCGTTAGAATCACATCGTTTTGTCTTACGGCCTGGTCTTTTTCGTCTTCGTATATCTTCAAGTACGAAGTGTTGATTTAAGTAGATTTAAGTTATATTCACGAATCATTGCGTTTATGTTGTCAAATTATCATAATCTCTTTATTATATGACATATGAACCTCGAAAAATAGTCAAACACATTTTTTGTGAGAATTCTTGAGGCGCGATTTCCGGGAAATGACTACTCTTTAGTTACGTGCTGAATGACAATCACCCGCTTGCACGACAGTTTATTGAGGAGTATTACTAAATATCGAGCACTCAAAATACAAACACATGACTTACTGGACTAGATCATACTGTAGGTGGTTATACGAACTCTAACCGTATGTGTGGTACTCTACTAGGAGCCTAAACTCGCTCTCATATCCGGGTTCCTACTTGCACGCGTTAGATTTTCCTACGCTTTCGAAAATAGTTACCTAATAACAGTATTGAAAATCTACATTTTAGTAGTTAGAGTGTTATTTTCATGACATCACATGAACCAGACTTTATTTATTTGATTTATTTTAACTACTATTTTGAGATAGATAGCGTCAAAGTGAGCAGTAGTACATAGTTACCGTTCTAATTTCGTGGCAATTTACGTCAGTTGTTAAATCGCAAAATACATGTACTGTAGCTAATGAAAAACGCCATATTTTCATATTTCAAATTATTTTCGATCACTCTAACCCCTTAAACCGGTATTTCGTTAATACCGGTTTAATTAGTGATAGGAAATGGAGATATTTCTGTTAATGAGAAGAGCACACTTAGATAAAATAATTGACTATAATCCGCCCATATTCGATACAGCTAGCAGCATTTCGTCTCTGTTTATCGAGTGAAATGATCATACTTAGTCCAAATCAAGGAAGTCCATTTGGAGAAAATTATATCCAGAGGCAAAATGCACTAACTGTACTTGCGAAGATGGTTGAAATATTGCCAATTATTTCTTTATCTGATTGTGTGTAATGGTCATATTTGCTCTGGTATGCATCGAACCTCCCTGAATTGACTTCCCCAATTCAGACATCACCAGTTCGGACTAAGTATGATCACATTATTCAAGAATTTATCATAAGTTTATAACATATTTGAGTTAAAATAAAGTACAAATGTTCTATTTGATGCTTTGGTAGTATAAAAGTGTTACAGCGTTAATCGATTTTAACAAAACACGAAAGGTTTAGATGTCCACAAAGAAATCCAGTATCCAGGTTGATTTATCACACGTTTATATTGGTACTAAAAATAAGATAGTCAATTTCATCTGCTACATCGGGTAGTGCCAAGAAAAACCCTAGGTGAACCACACGAGATGTCATACGTTCCCCTCGGACCAGCCATCCCAAGCACCTAGGGGATGTGTGGAAAGGCCAGAGTAATTCAACACAACACCCACAGATGCATTGCTAAATCTATTGTGAGAACCATTATAGGCATAGGCTAATCATCCTGATATGGTGTTGAGAATATGAACTCTGCCACAGTGTATGTTGTAACAGAGTTGTCTGCTAAGTAGTTCACCATTATAAAGGTCAGAATTATACGGTAGTATCCCACAGGTGGGAAATGCAATATAGTCTATAACAAGCATTCTGTAAGTATTGCTTTGCAATACAGGTCCCCTACCTGGTGATATAAATCTTTAAGAGATTGACAGTCAAAAATTTCATTAAAAATTGTCAAAAGCAGCTGAAGCTCGAACTTGATCTGTAACTTCTCATAACATAGCAATAAACCAAGTCTCAGTTATATATGGTGAAGGAGAAGGAAAAAGTCTTGAAAGCTGATATGTTTGTATTTCATAAGTCGAAAGGGGACATAACTCCATAAAAAAAATGACGCACAAGCCTGAAACCCGAACATAGTCTGTAGTTTCTCATAATAAAGTAATGTACCAATTCCCAGTTGAATATCTTGAAAAACTGCGAGAAAAAGGGCGGAAGACTAATATTTTTCATATTTCATAGGGCGAAAGGGGGCATAACTCCATCAAAGATTTATACATATGCCTGAAACTCGAACTTGGTCTGTAACTTCTCATAACAAAGCAATGTAGCAATTTTTAGTAAAATATCTTGAAAGACTGCGAAAAAAAGTGCGGAAAACTAATATTTTTCGTATTGCATAAGGCGAAAGGGGACATAACTCCATGAAAAATTGACGAAAATGTCTGAAACTCGAACTTGCTCTGTAACTCCTTACACTAAAGCAATGCACCAATTTTCGCTTAAATATGTTGAAGGAGTAGCAATTCTCAGTATACTGCGAAAAAAAGTGCGGAAAACTAATATTTTTCGTATTGCATAAGTTGAAAGGGCATAACTCCACGAAAAATTTAGAAAAATGTCTGAAACTCGAACTTGCTCTGTAACACTTTACACTAAAGCGATGCACCGATTTTCGCTTAAATATCTTGAAGGAGTGAGACAAAAAGTGTGGAAAGTTGATATTTTTCGTATTTCTTAAGTCGAAAGGGGGCATAAATCCATCAAAAATTGACGTATACGCCTGAAACTCGAACTTGGTCTGTAACTTCTCATAACAAAGCAATAAACCGATTCTCAGTTGAATACCTTGAAGGACTGCGAAAAAAAGTGCAGAAAACCAACTGCGACAGACGGACGGACAAACAGACGGAGTGCAAACCTATAGTCCACCCGGTTTTACCAGTAGGGGACTAATAAGTTGAGTAAGTCGGATAGGGTCACTACTAAAGATGTCCCTGTGATTGGAACCACAGCATTCGGTCACTGCAGCTTTTATACCTTGTAAAACTGCGTTTCCATAGTTATGCAGAGCACCACATTGGATAAGGATGTGGGTATAGTCTTCACTTGCAATCTGACATAAAGGCCAGGATGGATCGACTTTGTTTTGATTAAATCTGCTTAGCTTTGACTGCACCATGTATGTTCCAGTTAAGAAGCGAGCTTTAATGGCTCCCCTCTTTACATCGTTGACACTGTGGTCAGTGCTACTAACAGATAAATGTTGATGGCCAATTGAGAGATCACCAGTATTAGAGTAGGCCTGAGTGCTTTTGTACTCGCAGTCATCATCATCATCATCATTGTCTCAGGACATAAGCCGGATGGCTTTTTATTGTCCCGGCAGTATTAAGTTATGAATTACTGCAATTGCTTAAAGAGAGGTATCATCAGTAATTATATGTTCATGTCTATGTAATTTACAATTTGTACAATTTCCACTGGCGCGGATTCCACACACAGTCATTTAATTTACACTTCATTTAGCTACTATGTACAATATGTGGAGACATCCATACCCATATACACTAATGCCAGTGCGTCAATAGAATAAAAATACATATACTGCCAGAGCCGTGCTGGAGTCAGAGTACATAGGCGTAAAAGCCTAGGATTGATTGTGGCAGATGCATCCACAGATAGTCCCATATGAATCGTCAGTGTGTCAGTATATCAGACATGTGAAAGCTGGTCGGCCAATCCTTGACTTTTAGTCTTGGTGCGGTGGTCCAGTGGAAAGATGCCTGGTTGCTGATGCTATGCGGAGTTGCGGAATGGCGGTTCGATCCCCCGACCGGGAGATGGTGATCAACAAATTAAACTAATGGGTGCATGACTGTCGGCTAAGTTAGCACATGGAAATTGAAGCCGCACGTTGCCAGTGCGTCAATAGAATAAAAATACATACCCACATATATACTTATACATACATACATGTATATAACTACATACAAATACAAACATATACACATAACACATACATGTACACATATACATATATTCATACATACACACACCTATACATATACATACACACATAATCATATACGTACACATAAGCATACATATGGACTGGCGCGGTTACCACACCATGTCAACACCATTACAATGCAATTGAGACTGGGATTAACTCCTAGTATAATTAAAGCATGGGATGGCGCGGATGCAACACAAAGTCCACTGATCAACATTAAACACTTGTGTACATACATACACACATACCTATATATATATATATATATATATATATACATACATATATATATATATATCATATATATACACATATAGTCATATACACATATCAACAATGTATGTTCCAGTTAAGAAGTGAGCTTTAATGGCTCCCCTCTTTACATCCTTGACACTGTGGTCAGTGCTACTAACAGATAAATGTTGATGGCCAACACAGTCGCTCAATAGTGTTTGAGCCCAGGGTCAAGTTCGACTTGCTAACCATAGTCAGTTTCATGGTTTACTGATCATGCGCAGTTGCTATGCCCAGTCGAACTTGATCGTAGTCGACTATAGTTCGTTGGTACCCGGTTCCCTATTGAATTACTATTGCAAAAAATTTGGAGCCGGATACCAGTCTCCATTAACCCTTTCTGTCGTCTGTTTTGATGACCTACGAAAATGGGCTATTTTTGTCCGCTAAGACATCAAAAAGCACCCATATGGCATAAAGTTGGAAGGAATATGGGCTTGGAACATTGACATACAATGGGAAAGCATAATTTCATCAAACCTAAGTTATTTAGTGAAATATTTACACTTTTATATGCATTTATTCGTGGCAAGCGATCGGTGTCCGTCATTTTGAAATTTATTCAAATATCGCACTAACCATCTGCACCGGGGTCGGTTGACTATAGTTGACTAGCTAGTTAACTATTTGAAGTTCGACTGGTATTCTAGTTAGCTATAGCTAACTATGGTTAGGAGTCAAACGTGACCCAGAATGTATTGATTGCTGATTTGACAATAGATTTCCAATTCTCATTTGTTGGCACAGCAGCTATCAGTTTAGCAATGTTTGGGAGATCATATTTTTGAAGTAGATGTTTGATTTTAATGAACCAAATGTTAGAATCATCTTCCTTCATTATCAGCTGTCTTATTATAATATTGGTTAGCGCTTTGTTGTTACTTCTCAATATGCTGCCCACTACTCAGTAGACGTAGTGACAGCTGCTGGTATTCAAAGAATAGATTATCTTCCTGGTTACATCATCGCAATGGGAAACAGATGGTAGGGGCCTGGGTTATTATTTATAGCAAAAAAATCATATTGCCACGAGAATATGGAACCCGCGAGAATATGAGACGGGAGTATAATCAACATCAAGATGACAATTTTCTGAAAACGAAAACTGGTAACAATGTGTTTTCTTAAGCATTTAGTTTCGCAGCTTCTTGGCTTTAATAAAACCATGTTGCGATATTGTGAGGCCACATGAATATAAATACATTGATTATTATTAAATGATTTAACACTATTTAGCGTCAAAACTTACTGGCCCATATCCATAAGATTGATTCGCCATGGATTTTTATAACGAACTAATTTTAACTTGGAATGCGAGTCAATATTCCAGATTATTTACCGTACAACAAGGTGTACCCGACAACTTCCCAAAATCACGAAACTTCTGCTACATAGGTAGCTTCCTATCCATCTTACTAAATTGTCACCAATACCATAGCTTCTAAGTTTTGTTTGGAGTCTTTGGTGTGGTACAGTATCAAATGCTTTTGAGAAATCTAAATATACTGCATCGATTTGGGAAGTGGTCGGGTACACCTTGTTGTACGGTTTTGCGGTTCTAGACACGCTAAGGCTCCATCCACCCTCTTCACTTCCATGCTATTCACCATATGTTCCACCTCACAGGAAGCATGGCTTGGGTCAGCCTCAGCTTCCGCTTGTGGTAACTCTATGATTGGGGGGTGGGGGGGGGGCATAGCATGAAGTCGGTGGGGGATGGGAAGAGATCAGAGGAACAACTTTCCCATCCGCTCCCTTGGACAAAACAAACACAAATTTCTTCAGATACGACTTCCCAGATCGAGTAGACCCATGCTGAGGAGGGAGAGGGCGAGTACATATCTCGTCATCGTCGTCAGCGTTAGCCGCTTGTTCACCCACGTTATGGCTTGGTAGAGCTGGGGCTGAACTAGCACCGCAGTGCTCTGCGCTAACCGTGGGAATACTAATTTCCATAGAAATATCTGTCTGGGTACTGGTGTCACGAGAAACGCCCAGTCCGAGCTCTGGTGCTGGGTCGTCACTGACACAAGGTTTAAGTCAATCAAAGTGGATGACTGAGGTCAGGCCATCTGAAGCACGGATACAGTAGGTCACGTCCGACATCTTACCTACTACCACATAGGGGCCTTTCCACTGGTAACTCAGTTTACTTGGCACGTCGTTTGCATACCATCGTGAATCGTGTACCCAAACCATTCTTCCTGCTTCATACGCATCTCCATGCACCGTCCGGTTGTGCCATGTCTTTTGCCGCCAGTGTGCAGTGGATACGGTTTCTCTCACTAACTCATGGGCCTGTTCTATCCTTTGCCGCAAGAGTTCGACATAGAGAGATGGGGAATTTTTCTCTCTTGGTATTCATGGCATGGTCAGATCCAGGGGTAAGGATAATTCACGGCCTAACATTAACCGAGCAGGGGTGTAGCCCGTGCTGGAATGTACTGAAGTGCGGTAAGCCATGAGTACATACGGGAGCCATAGGTCCGAATCTCTACAATCAAGGTGTGTTTCCTTGGTAAGCATCTCCGCAAGAGTTCTGTTGAACCTCTCTACCATCCCGTCACTCCAGGGGTGGTATAGAGTTGTCCTTGTCTTGACGATATGGAATAATTTGCAGAGCTCTGATATGAGCCGGCTCTCAAAATTACTTCCTTGATCGGAGTGCAACTCATAAGGCATACCAAAGCGGCAGAACAAATTGCTGGCCAAGACCTCTGCTACGGTGGATGCCTCTTGGTCCGGCAGAGCAAAGGCTTCTACCCACTTCGTAAAATAATCTTGTAATACGAGGATGTATTTATTTCCATCATCCGTCATATTCAAGGGTTCGAGCACGTCGATAGCCACTCGCTCCCACGGTGCACCAACAATCTTAATTTGAGATGGTGCGATATGGTGTTGGCCAACAGCACATTTTTTGCATGGGATACATTTGGCAACCCATGCATTGACACTATCGCGAATCCCGATCCAGTGGAACCTCAATTTGATACAGGCAACAGTCCTTTCCACGGCCAGATGCCCGGCGTTATCATGTAGTTGTTTCAATATAAGTTCACGATAACTTTCCGGGACTACCAAACGGTCATTAATATATAGAACATTATTTATTAATTGACATTCTTCGAACCGTTGGTAATAATATGTTGCCGTGGTGGATAGAGGTGTTACCAATTCCTTAGGAGGACGTACCCCATCCTGAATCCATGCATATATATTCCGTGTCTGCACGTCTGTTGTTTGGTGGTGTGCGATTTTCTACGGATTCCAATCGGCGCACCTCAATTCGGGGAACTCCGGAGATGGCTGTGTTGACGGTGTCACGGTGGCGGCCTCTTCATGTTCAGCTTTCGCGCCGATTCTACTAAGGGCATCAGCATTTCCATGCAATTTGCCAGGACGGTGAACAACGTTAAAGTTATAGACCTGCAGGGATTCCTGCCATCTCGCTACTTGTGCCCTCCAGATTTTTTAAGTTCCTGAGCCATCGTAGTGAGGCATGGTCTGTACGAAGTGTAAAAGGGCGCCCGTACAGAAAGTGCTTATAATACTTGATGAAATGGACCGCCGCCAATAGTTCTCACTTGGTGGTTGCGTATCTTCTCTCCGTTTTATTCAGAGTACGCGAACCATAACCCAACACCTGCTCTGTTCCATCTTCGGTGACCTGAGATAGAACCGCGCCAATAGCGAAAGCTGACGCGCCAGTTTCTAAGATGAAATTGAGGTTTGGATTAGGGTGAGCAAGAATCGGGACGTTCGTCAAGAGTTCCTTCAGCATCCTGAATGAGCCTTCATACTCACTCGTCCACTCAAATGGTCGATCTTTCTTGGTGATCTTGTAGAGGGGTGAAGCAATCTCGCTGAAATGTCAGATGTAACGGCGATAGTACTGGCATAGGCCAAGAAAACTCTGTGTCTCCGTAACTGACGAGGGACGGGGCCACTCTGCTACTGCCTTAGTTTTTGATGGCTGAGTAGCCACTCCATAACCGGATATGACGTGTCCCAGGAACTCAACGCTCTGTCTGAAGAGGTGACATTTCTTCGGTTTGAGTTTCAAATTGGCCGTGTGGAAATTGGAAAGCACGGTGTCCAAATTGATCAAGGTTTGCTCAAACGTGGGTCCAAAGACTATTACGTCATTGATGTGACAGAGACAGATTTCACATTGCAGGGTGGTTAATACCTGCTCAAGGAGTCATTCAAAAGTTCCGGGAGCATTGCACAACCCGTAGGGCATCTTGCGGAATTGGAAAAGGCCATCCCTAGAAACGAATGCGGTCTTTTCCATGTCAGCCTCGTCCATGGCTACTTGCCAGTAACCGCTAGCTAAGTCAAGGGTACAAAACCACTAGGCTCCGGACAAGGAATCCATGGCCTGATCTATCAGTGGTAACAGATAAGTGTCCATAACGTTAAGATCATTAAGGCGGCGGGAGTCGATGCAAAACCGCAAGGTTCCGTCCTTTTTGCCTGCTAGCACTATAGGGCTAGCCCATGGAGATGCTGTGGGTTCAATAATACCCATCCGCAACATGTCGTTCACTTGTTGGTGTGCTTCCGCTTCCTTATTAATGGGAAGACATCATACCAGTTGTAAAACGGGGTGATTAATGCCTGTATCGATGGAGTGTCGTATGAGATGAGTCTCTCCGAGATCCATGTCTCTGGAAGAAAAACTATCGTGATATTTATGTAGTAGTTTCCGAATTTCTCGTTTCTGTGATTGCAGTAATCCAAGGGTGGCACGTGGATACAAATCGTGTAAATGTTCGGGTAAATCATCAGTCATTTGCAGTGGTGTGTCAGCAAGTGTAGGTGATTCCAATAAGATTATGTACACTAAATGGCCGCAGCATACCTCGGGTTCCAGAGTGATGGGATCTGCGGTACCATTGAACACTCTAAAATGTATCTTTTCGTTATTAGTAGTGTCTACCATGATGCGGGGACCTGCGCATTGTGAGGCGATCATATAATCAGGATCGGGTTCCAGCATGGCGATGTGTCTGTTGCTTCCTAACTGTGGTGCGGTGGCCCATAAGATCTGTTCCTGTCCCGGCTCAACTGTGGCGGTACTTGATACTATTACCGCACACGCATCGTACAATGACGATGCTGGTCCGAGAGGTATTCGTCAGCCATGTATGTCGAGTTCCTGTTGTCTGCAGTGTATGATGGCTTCGCTGGCACTCGGGAAATCAGAGCTATGTAGGGCATCGCTATGAATAGAGGCGATAACAACTCGCTGAATGAATTGCATCTCCTCTATTTGGATAACCAAATTAACTACACCAGCTACGGGTACATCTGCTCCCGTAGCCGTCTGTAGGTATATGTTTGTAGGCTTAAGGGGAGGCTTCTTATTAGATGGGATGCTCTCATACAAGTGCTTGTTAAATACTGTGATAGAAGCACTGGTGTCAACGGTGGCACTGGTGGAAACGCTACTAAACAGACAAGCACATTTGTATATTACTTTGCGATATACCTGCGGGAGAGTTTCTAATGATGCTGTTCGCGATAATGACATGGAGCAGCCAGTTCACCGTTGCCGCTGGTGTGAAGGCTGAAGTGAAGGCAGAGCTGGTGGTAGCAATGGTGGTGGTGTTGTTGATGTTTCTGAGTAGGCAGTATTGGTGTAGACGGAGGCGCGTACGGGATGACGGATAAGCTCCACCTGCACAAGCCATTTCCTGCAATGCTTCATAGGATGTTTTGGTGAAGCACAGAAGAAACAGTAACGTCGCCAAGGACGTGCGTTTCTCTGTCTGTATCGGCGCTTGCAAATTCATGAGGCGGAGTGAATCATTTCTCCTGAGTCGCTACTGTCTGTGGATGCGGGAGATGCTGCTGGATGGGGTGGTGTTCTGGATACCACCAGAGGACACCGATAATCTAGTGCCTTGGTGGCGGGACGTGGTGCTTGCATAAACGTTATTTCAGCGGAAGTGTTACAACCTACTACTGCTGTTTTACATAGGAAAGAAGGCTTGTCGTGTGTGGAGAAAGAGGGGGATGTCATTGCTGCGGATGGGGGAGGCAACGTAGGCACTGACATATGTGAAGCCGTGCATTTTGGTGTTGGTGTGAAAGCTGATTTCAGTTGATGATTTTTGGCCATTGAACGTTGTTGTATGGAAGCCGCAGCTGAGCCAGGAGGCAGATATGGGCACCGAAGTGGCTCGCTGTGATTCGGTGCCCTTAGGAGTTTGACTGTTTCTCCGGTTGCGGTGTGCTGCGGTCGGGAGCAGGCATTGTAGAGGGAGGTCAGTTAGGACACCGCTCCCTCCAATGTCCTGGCTGACCGCATCTGAAACAGGTGTTCGGTGGCGGTGCGGTGATGGTGGTGTTTGCTGTCCTAAACTGTGTGGTGGCGAGGTTGGTGCTGAGTGTTGTAACTAAATTGGTGAGTGCGGAGATTTGCTTGTTAATCTCGTCTATACGTTGTCTCATGTTGCCGTTGTTGTTGTTGTTTCCCTGGTTCCCACGCCCAGGGGCCCCATTGTAATTTCCTCTACGGGCACGCCCCCTTCCTCCAGGTGTTTGATTTTGACCGTATTTCTGCACATCTGGTGGTGGTGTTTGTGTGGCCGGTGTCGATGAACTGGGGGGGGGGGGGGAGCACTAGTGGGCGGGGAGATAGCTGCCCCCTCTATCTCGTTGATAGGATGGATTTGGCGTCGGTTACTCTTCTCCCGCTCCAGAAAGTTCTCTATGTGAACCGCGGTTGCCATTAACTGGGCCAAACTCTCGTGGTCACCGAGAAATAATTTTTCTTTCAGGGCGGGTTCACCGCTTAATGCATCCATGAAAGTATCGAGATGCAAATGAATCACGCCCTCCGTATTGGTGCTCCGATATGTGTGGCTAACTAGCCTCCTGATATGGCTAGCTAACTCGGGAAGAGTTTCTCCCATGCGTCCTCGAAGATTTTAAAGTTGAAGATGACTGGTTTCTCCGAGGGCTGTGTCGCCGAATCGCTCCATCAGTGCTCGTTCCAATTGGGTGTAGGTCGGTGTCTAATCAGTTCCCAGATCTGCAAGAACTTGGAGGGCTTTTCTGGAAAGTTTTGCGGCGAGATATTCATCCATTTGCCGATCATTCCAGCGGTTAGTCCGACTTATGATTTCGAACTGTATCTTATAATTGGTCCAGTCATTCTCCCCACTAAACTCGGTAGGGAGGATGACTCGGCCAAGACCGCAGGAAGAATGCAGCGGCAGAAATCTGGGTGGTGCGGGTATCTGGGAAGTTGATGAATATGCTGAGGTTTGTTGTGGTGCAGGTGGCGGTGGTGTTGGTGTCTCCCGTCGATGCCGATGCCGAGGAGCCAGGACATGCATACTCCAATTCAATGAGTCTGCCCCATTTGTAGAGCCATATACCGTCATAGGTCTATGGACGGGAGGCAGATTGTTGTGAAGATTGCGTGGTCGTTTCTCCCGAGGTGAGGACTGACGTTCCTCATATGGTGGTGGTGCAGTCGGCTGATGGTCGTGATGTGTTGCATGACTGATATAGTGGCGAAATGGTGGTGCCGAACCCACCCAATGGTGCCGCGGTATTCCCCTTGAGTATAGCGTTTTGCTAGAAGGGGACGGTGTGGGAGGTTGTCTGTGTTGTGCATTATCACCCAGCCATACAGTTTCCATAGATGACACGGGTGAACGATAGTAGTCTGAAGGGCTGTAGATTTGCCCATAATTGGGTCTTTGTCGGGGTCGTCCATAATTCGGCCCTGTTGGTGTTGGCCTGTCGCGGATGTCCGATATGGTTCTGAACTCTGTTCCCGCCTGTGAGGCATCTCGAAAGGTGCCGTTGCTAACAGGCGAAAACAGGTTATAGTGCAGGGTTGTTGATCCCTCTGAATTTCTGGCATAGTCAGTGAGCATGTGCGCTGAAAATCCATCGTAGGACGCTACCTCTTGATCGAGGGAGTCGTCACGGAATGGAGATGGTGTAGAACTGAGCTCACTGTATGGTGTGGGCGTGAGTTCGCTGCATGTTATTATTGATGTTCTTCGAGCCCCACATCGGGTGCCACTTGTAGCTTGCTGGGTAGTATCGGGCCATTCTGGTGTATCATGTCGACTTGCCGCGCCGCAAGTGCACGACGATTGATGACGCTGGTTAGCATCCGGTCTCGGGGTGACAGACCTTGTACGAGACTTTCCTGTGGGAAACAAAAAACGGCTCCTAAGGCCGGTGGAACTCAATCGTTCTGGTGGGGCTGTGCGACCATCGTTGCGAACATTAAACACAACTGTCTCATCCCAAGAATTTGTGTCACCAGTATTCCTGTCCATAGCAATTTCGTGATCTATGTGTGACATGTCAGATTTTCATATTTGTCCTGTACTGTATATAGGCTCAAATCATTCTTTCTTTTATGTCTATTCATTATTTTAAGGTAAATATCAATTCCGATCATCATATTATATATCAAAAACTGCTGTTGTGATGAAGATTAAATTTGATGAAGAAATATATATATTTCCCCAAGTGAATACTATTCATGATACGTTAACCCTTTTTTTATCCCACTGACCAATTGAGGTTAATTCATAATGATGTTTGAATTAGCGGATGGGATAGCTTTGGGTAATTTGAATGGAAGTTGTTGATATGTTGGGCAGCAACACTTTCTGGTCAAATTACGGTAAAACTGTTCATCAGATTGCATGTACTATTGATTTTTCTGTAATAGAATGTGGATTTAGAAGAAAAGGGTTATGGTATTTTTGGCGCACTGGTCAGCTTGGGTCATTGTGAGCTGGATATACTGCTAGGCACTAGCAGTACAGTTAAATATTCACTTCAAGTGGACACATTTCACAAGCAGCAAGAAACGTTAAATTGGAACCTGAAACTTGAACAAGTTGTGCTAAGCCTGGCCTTACTTAGGGTAAGGTTATAACATTATTATTATTCATGTTGTCAATATGATGTTGAATTGTCTGAATTCATAGTGTAGTTTTAAGCTATCTAATTTCCAATTTAAAATAGCTGTTCAATTAACGTGCTGTTTGTTGAAGGGCTATTCTGAAATGGGCATTATCTAGTCAAGTAAAATATTGACTTTTTATGGCAATGTAATGCTTCCCATATGGTAAAGCATATGAAGCATGTAGCATATTGTTGTAAGCCGCTGCATGATTAATCTTTCAAAATAAGCACATCAGGGCCATTTATCATGTATAAATGATTAGTATGAGAGTTATCTCCCTTTGACAAGCATATGAGCATGGCAAGTCAATATATACTCAATGTATAGCTAGTCACTGTATAATTCCAAGGTCCTGTTCAAGTTTGCTATATATTCATGCATTGCCTATTATCCTGATACGTCTTTCATCAAGTCCGTCCGTAAAATGCATTTTCATACAATCGCCATATCTGCTTAATCCAGCGTTAAACGTTGGGCCTGGTTGTCATATTCCTGTTTAATTAGGATCTGGTATGTATTTTCCGAAATAGCTTTGCTATCTTCTGTGGCAAGATCTTTTAGCAACACTATCTCGGTAGTTTACATCAAATAATTCCTAAAGGTCTTCGTTATCCTAATTATTGTAGCAGCAGGGTTAGCCTTAGCGTCAGTAAAGTATACATTACCGTCACACATGAATTTCACACATTCCGTGGTATATGATTTTTAAAATGTTATTATTTATTATTCTCATGTCATGTATCCATGCATGCAAAGGATGTGTGCACATTGTGAGCTATGCGAATTCATATTAACTGCATAATTGCATATTAATACTCCAATTGAATTATACAATATGAATGTCGCACAGCAATAGCCAATTACACCAGTCATTTATGATAACGGTTATGTTTGTATATTGTCTAATTATTTTATTCTACTTTCCTTGTCAATTGTGTGTATAGCGTATTGCCAATCATCCCAGAGTGATTCTTAACGAATGCACCCGAATCTATGGAGATTGTAGATTTTTGTACATTAAATGTATAATGGAAACCGTAGATGAGTTTGTCACTTTACCATCGATTTCCACATATTACATATGGACTTACAAGATTTGATTTGGCGACCTAAAAATATAAGTCTATACAATGAGTTTACCTAAACAATTATAAATATGCTAGATAATACTATAGTAAGAGCATACGAAAATACGAGACATGGAGACAGGTAGATGAACTTTTAAACATGGGGCTCCCGGAGGTACCACACAAACTCATAGGTCCTCAGAGGTATCCCCGCAAGGGAGGCTCCCATACACGAGACGTAACTATTTAACTTAATATAAGTTATTATATCTCTAAGCTGAAAAGGAAGAAGGTTATATCGGACGAAAAGTTATGTGCCTCACGCGGGCACTACTCTTAGTGCTAGTTTGGTTGAGGAGTATTATCCTTGCGTGGACCGTCATCGCTGAATCCTTGTGAGAGGCAAGTGCCTCGCGCGGGCCTTCGTCTCGGGAAGGTGTCGCCACTGCTTAAAGCGGGAGAAGAATAGTAGGCAAAAATGGGCCCATTGTAATGTTTTAACCAAAAATGCTTTAGAAAGAAAAGCCCATACCTAGTGAGATTATGACTATAGGGGTGCGTACTGTTTTACATGAAGACAGGACGGGCGATTCCCGATGGATTCCCTCATCACCGTCTTATGTGATCCTTAGCATGCTGAATTAGTAGTTGCCACTTTATAAATGCGGGTCTTCTGCTTTGCTTAATTAGCTTTTAGTTGTTTTCTAAACAAGAATTATTTTAGGCCGCAACTAGCTGATATCTACCTAGCTATGAGACACGGCTGTCACTGAGAACAGATGCCCTAAGACATCGATACTAAAGACAGCGCTCATAGATGTTACGTAGCAAGATCTCCGAACTGGATAAGATTCCGGACATCCCACCCTGTAGCCAGATAAAATGTTACAAGACATGGGTTACATTTCACAAAAGCATATTAGACCATTGTTCTATCGTTATGGAGGGGGTAAGAGAGACGAATACCCACCGTAAATGTCCTTCCCGCAAGGGTGTGGCAGATCTAAATATTATGCCCAGACATTCTAGCGGAATTTGGTGGGGGGTACGTATCTCGCCCGTCACCGGGTCCTATGGAACTAACCGTTTAACCTGTCGTTAGGTTTATATACAAGTTGCCCTGTTTTGCAATGCAGTGCGGGAGGTTAGTTTAGTAAATAAAATAATAATTAATATATGTGTTCGCAGTGCTTTCCTATATTGACTTAAAGTGCTAACTACTAAGTATCCAAAGATACAGGGGAGTGTGTGTGATACCGCACCCTGGCCATCACCGCTCGGAAACCGCAACAGTTTCCCAGGGTCGGATCAGCCCATGGTGCGGAGGGGGGACATCCAAACAATTAAGAAGCCACAAGGCTGAGTGGAACATGAAGAGAGACAGAATCTTAGAGTTATGAGTCTTACTGGAGTGCGGGGCTAGATAATCGCACTACCGGAAGAGAAGAGTATATTACAGAGTATGTAATGAAGAAAGTGTCTCTAATCATTTTGAACCTATCCTATTGAGCTGAATAGAAAAGGTTAGTCGGTAGCATGCCGGGCTAAACAGAGTTATAGCACGGACAACGACCTCAGTGAAAAATTGTTGGTGGCGGGAGAAAGTGCTGCATATATAAGTGTTGCTGTATAGTGTTTCCTACGTGCACTGCAGTCCTATATTTTCTATGAATAAGCAAAACATATGAATGGATGGCCACTGGCCATATACATACATAGTCTAACCAGAACAATCAATACGGTATCAAATGATCAAGATATATATATATATATATATATATATATATATATATATATATATATATATATATATATATATATATATATATATATATATATATATATATATATATCAGTACAGGTTAACGAGCCTACTATAGTGCAGTTAGCAACACATGGAGGAAAATGATTAATGTTCCAGCTTCCTGAGCATGCATCAACGCACGTCAACTATGGAATGACGTATCAATTTCAGTAACACAGTAGCCTAACTTAAGAATGACTACCGAGTGTTCAAGTAACTATAATTCACATTTTAATTATTTCGCTATATGTACTTCTTTAATTATATTGTATCCGTAAGAATGGTCCCGATGACTAAAAGGTACCGTAACGGTCTTAGGACCGCTAGTTATAATTTCTGTATTTGTTTATAGTTATTTCCTGTAAGGTGTTTTACTAACCACACCGTAGTAGGTTCGTTAACCTGTATTAAGATATATACTTCTGATCATTTGATACGTATTGATTGTTCTGGTTAAATTATGTATATATATGGCCAGTGGCCATCCATTCATATGTTTTGCTTATTTATAGAAAATATAGGACTGCAGTGCACGTAGGAAACACTATACAGCTACACCTATATGCGCAGCACTTTCTCCCGCCACCAACAATTTTTCAATGAGGTCGCTGTCCATGCTATAACTCTGTTTAGCCTGGCATGCTACCAACTAAACCGTTTCTATTCAGCTCGATAGGATAGGTTCAAAATGATTAGAGACACTTTCTTCATTACCAACTCGGTAATATACTCTTCTCTTCCGGCAGTGTGATAATCTAGCTCCCGCACTCCGATAAGTCTCAGCTCCAAGATTTTGTCTCTCTTCATGCTCCACTCAGCCTTGTGGCTTCTTAATTGTTTGGATGTCCCTATCCGCACCATGGGATGATCCGACTCTGGGAAACTGTTGGGGTTTTCGAGTGGTAATGGGCAGGATGTGGTATCACATACATTCCCCTTGTATCTTTTGATACTTAGTAGTTAGCACTTTAGCCAATGTAGGAAAGCAGTGCGAAAACATATATTAATTATTATTTTATTTGTTGAACAATCCTCCCGCACCGCAGTGCAAAACAGGGCAACTTGTATATAAACCTAACGACAGGTTAAACAGTTAGTTCCATAGGACCCAGTGACGGGCGAGATACGTATCCCCACCGAATTCCATAAGAATGTCTGGGCATGATAAGTAGATCTGCTACGCCCTTACAGGAAGGACATTTATGGTGGGTATTCGTCTCTCTCACCCCCACCATAACGATAGAACCATGGTCTAATAATGCTTTCATGAAAAGTAACCTATGTCTTGTAATGTTTATGTGGTTACGAAGCGGGATATCTGGATTCTTATCCAGTTCAGAGATCTTACTAAGTAACATGTATGAGCGCTGTCTTCAGTACTGTTCTTAATGACAGCCATGTCTAATAGCTAGGTAGATACCAGCCATTTGCGCCCAAAAATAGTTCTTGTTTTAAAAACAACTAAAAGCTAATTAAGCAAAGCAGAAGGCCTGCATAAATAAAGCGGCAACTACTAATTCAGCATACTAGAAATCACATAAGATGATGACGAGGGAATCCATCGGGAATCGCTCGTCCCGCCTTCACGTAAAACAGCACACCGCCCTATAGTCATAATCTCACTAGGTATGGTCTTTTCTTTCTCAAGCATTTTTGGTTGAAATATTAGAGTGGGCCCATTTTTGCCTACTACTCTTCTCCCACTTTAAGCAGTGGCGACACCCTCCCGAGACTGAGGCCTGCGCAAGGCACTTGCCTCTCGCAAGGATTCAGCGACGATGGTCCACGCGAGGATAATACTCCTCACCCAAACTAGCACTAGGAGTAGTGCCCGCGTGAGGCACATAACTTTTCATCCGAGATAATCTTCTTCCTTTCAGATTAGAGGTATAATAACTTATAAGATGTTAATTAGTTAAGTCTCGTGTACGGGAGCCTCCCTTGCGGGAATACCGCTGTGGACCTACGAGTCTGTGTGGTACCTCCGGGAGCCCCATGTTTAAAAGTTCACTTACCTGTCTCTATGGCTCGTATTTTCGTATGCTCTTATTTAAGTTTTATCTAGCACATTTATAATTGTTTAGGTAAAATCATTGTATAGACTTATATTTTTAGGTCACCAAAATCAAATCTTGTAAGTCCATAGATCACGAAATTGTTATGGACAGGCATACTGGTGACACACATTCTTAGGATGAGACTGTTGTATTTAATGTTCGCGACGATGGTCGCATGGCCCCACCAGAATGATTGAGCTCCACCGGCCTTAGGAGCCGGTTTTTGTTACCCGCAGGGCAGTCTCGTACAAGGTCTGTCACCCCAAGACCGGATGCTAACCAGCATCATCATTCGTTGTGCACTTGAGGCACGGTGAGTCGACATGACCCGGAATGGCCCGACACTACCCCGCGAGCTACATTATGACTAGGTCGGCAAGGTCAATGTCTTTGTTCCTGGGTGCAAAACCTGGTACTTCATCTAAACTTTCTTTAGTTAAGACGCTAGCAAAGAAGTTGTTTAGTACATCTGCTTTCTCATTATCAGTTGTTGCTAAGCCTTCTTTGCCTGCTTCACTTAAGTCTCATATTGGTTCTTTAATTTGGGTATTTGATTTGAAATATCTGCAGAACACTTTTGGGTTCGTCTTACTTTCAGTGACTAAATTTCTTTCGAAAAGTTTCTTTGTCAGTTTAAGTTTTGCTGTTGTATTATTTCGACCTTGCTTATATAGATGATAGTCACTTAGTCTTTTAGCTTTCTTGTAGTTTCTGGAGGCTTTCCGTTTCTCCTTGATAGACTGGGTTACTTCTTTATTTGTCCAGCCTTTTTTCTTAGACTGTGACTTGGCAACAGTGATGTAAATCTCTATTGAATCTTCTAACTTGTTTTGTATAAAGTCCCATGTTTCTCTTGCATTAATTTTTCCATGCAGCTCCAGTCTACAGCTTGGAGGTACTTCCTCATATTTGCCTTTGTTTAAAGGGAACTTAGGAAAAATGAGGCAATATCAGGACTGGAAGGGGGTATCAAATGGAATACCACAAGGCAGTGTGCTAGGACCTGTACTTTTCCTAATTTTCATTAATGACCTACCAGACACACTCGAATGCATATGCAAGGTATTTGCTGATGATACAAAACTGATAGGTAACCCACTCAGTGACCGCTTGCAACTCAATATCAACAAAACCTGCAAATGGTCAACAGACTGGCAATTACACTTTAACTCTACAAAAATACACGCCCTCCACTTGGGCAGAAACAACACAAAGAAGCAATACTTCATGACAGACACAGACACCCAACGACCTATAGTACTAACTGAAAATGAAAAAGGTCTGGGTGTGCATATTGACGACAACCTTTTTTCGATGTTCATATCAATACTGCAGTAAATAAAGCAATCAAAATACTGGGAGTGATCAAAGGACATTTACATACATTGGCAGATTTCTGCTTACTAGTCTCTTAAAAACCATGGTAAGACCGATCCTCGAGTATTGTAATACTATATTGTCACCCCACCTAAAGCGGCCGTCAAAGAAAATTGAGAGTGCAATGCAGGGCAACAAAATTGGTTCCTCAACTGAAAGACCTCAGCTACAGAGAAAGACTAGAGTCACTCAACATAATGTCACTAAAGTACCGTCGGTTTCGTGGAGATCAAATCGAAGTGTATAAAATCTGTCATGGCTACTATAACATCAAAGTAGAAAACATACTAAGAAAGTCTGATGTGAAACTATCCCAAGGTCATAATTACAAACTAAAAATGGAGCAGTTCAAAAAGAACATTCGGAAATACTTCTTTTCAAACAGAGTGATTGAAAGCTGGAATTCTTTACCTGATGACACTGAATGCCAAGAACCTCACAGTGAAACTGGACCAGAAATTTCACAGCGTAATGTACACTTACGATTGTAGCTCACGGGGTTATGCTCTGGTCCATCATGTCACTCCACTCCATTGCACCGCATGTGCAGGATGCGCAGGAGGGCTGGTTAGCTGTGGTTCTCAGGGTTGTGGATCCTGTATCTCATCTCTCCGGAAGGTACAAAGACCGGCTTCTGGAGCCGGTGGAACGTTCACGTTCCAGTTGGGCTGTGCGACCATTGCCACCGAGATTGAACCTCACCGTCTCGTCCCAACTGTTGGTATCACCAGTATGATGGTCCATTAGTAACTTAAAATCTGGACATGATGGTATAATTAGACAGTCACAAATATTTCACTTTACAAACAATATCACTCGTTTGACAGTAATGAGCAAATAATACAGTACATAGAGCTATCCGGTGTTCTTTCTATGAGGTCTCGGTGAAGGTACCACACAGATCCGTAAATCCGCAGAGGTATCTCCGCAAGGGAGCACCGCAACGTGGCCACTTGTAGTTTAATATAAACTAAATACACCCCTAACACACACAAAACAGTGTTGTTGCGAGAGGAAAGTGCCTCGCGCGCGCCTCTGTTCCAAAAAAATGCCTTCAATGCCGAAGTGGAGGAAAGGAGCTGGCAAAAAGGGCCACGTTTGTTCAAACAAAAAATGCTAAGTGCTGGTCAATCCTAGTGAAGCCATAATTAATGTTATGCACACCGGTTTACGTGAAAGCGGGACGAATGATTTCCGAAGAATTCACAAGTCACTGTCTTACTGTATGTAGGTACAAAGTTACTGGACTGGTAGTTGCCGCTTTATTTATGCGGGCCTTCTGCTATATTCTAACCTACCATTTGGTTATTAGATACGAACACCAGCTTTGGCCACAAGTGGCAGGGATTGTAGCTTGCAGGGTAACGTCGGGTCATTCCAGTACGTGATGCTCGGTCGCCATGCTGCATGAGCACGACGGACGAGAGGGCTGGCTAGCTCCTAGTCTCGGGGTTCCAGATCCCGTGTGATGCTGTTCCGCGCGATACAGAGACTGGCTCCTAAGGCCGGTGGAACACAATTATTCCAGTGGGGCCATGCGACCATCGCCGCTAACATTGAATTAAATGGTTTCCATCCATGAGTTTGTGTCACCGATATGCCTGTACATAGTAATTTAGAACTATGGACTTACAAGGATTTGTGACAAAATACTAAAATATTAAAAATATAACCTAAGCAAACCACAGAGTTTGGTAGATAACAGTGAGCATAAAATTAATGCATGACATAGAGACAGCTGATACACTTTAAACGAGGTGACACCGGAGGTACCACACAGACTTGTAAGTCCGTAGAGGTATCCCCGCAAGGGAGGCTCCCACATACGAGATCACTAATTAACTTAATATAAGTTATTAAACCCTTATGCTGAAAAGAAAAGGAAAAAGAAACTCCTAGTGTGGCGATGGGCATTATGCTTCACGTGGGCATTACTCCTCGATGCTACTTATCGTTGTGAGAAGTAGTAGCCTCGCGCCGTCCGCCGTCACTGGATATCTTGCGAGAGGCAAGTGTCTTGCGCAGGCCTCCATTACAGGAAAATGCCTTTAACGCCGATGTGGAGGAAAAGTTGGCAAAAAGGGCCACTCTTTTATTTAACCAAAAGTGCTGTGAAAAAGCCCATCCTAGTGAAAAATATAACTAAAGTATTGCGTGCTGGTTTACGTGAAGAGGTATTCCCAAGTCACCGTCTTATGTAGTTCCAAGATACTGTATTAGTAGGTGCCACTTTTATTTGCGCGGGCCTTCCGCTATCACTAACCTACCAGTTAGGTGTTAGAAACAAAAACTAGTTTAAGCCGCAAATGGCGGGGATCCTACATATCTTTTGATATGGCTGTCCAATGGGTGTAGATGCCCGAAAGCATACACCTCCAAGGACAGCGTGCATACATGTTACTTTGCAAGACATCCAAGCTTGGCGAGAATCTGGATGCCTTGCTCCGTAACTGCATAAAACATCACAGGACAATGGCTACCTTTAACACAAGCAGATTTTGATGACTCACTTATTGTTACAGTGGGGGACAGAGAGACGAATATCCACCACAAATGTCCTTCCCGTGAGGGCGTGGCAGATTCCAACATCTTGCCCAGACATTTCAATGATTTGGGTGAAGGTGCGCATCTCGTCCGTCACCAAGTTCTATGGAGCTAAGTATTGGCCTGCCATTAGGTTTATATTCAAATTGCCCAATATGCACTGCGGTGCGGGAGAAATATACTCTTAACAACCTATCAAATAATAATGTGTTTGCAGTGCTTCCTTCATTGGTAAGGATAACTAACTACTAAGTATCCGAAGATACACGGGAGGTGTATGTGACACCGCACCTTGGTCATCACCGCTCGGAAACCCCCAATAGTTTCCCAGAGTCGGATCAGTCCATGGTGCAGATAGGGACATCCAAACAATTAAGAAGCCATAAGGCTTAGTGGAACATGAAAGAGACAATGACTTTATAAATATGAGGCCCTATAGGTAAGTTGGCCAATTTTACACAACCTTGCCGGAGTGCGGGGCTAGATTACCGCAACGACTGGGAAAAGAGCCGTACACTATATGTCTCTTAACGAAGAAATTGTCTCTAATCACATTAAACCTATCCTATCGAGCTGAATAGTCAGGTTTAGTCGGTAGCGTGCCAGGCTAAACAGAGTTATAGCATGGACAATGACCTCAGTGAAAAATTGGTGGCGGGGAAGAGTGATGCATATATAAATGTTGATGTTTAGTATTTCCTAATGCACTGCAGTCCTAAGTTTTCTATAAATAAGCAAAACATATCAACAAGATGGCCGCTGGCCATATACCTAACTAACCAAGTACAGAACAATAACGGTATATGGATTGATTAGAACCGTGGCAATACAGGTTGATAGACCTAATACGGTGCGGTTAGTCTAAACACCTTACAGTATACAAGGATAATTATAAACAGTTATAGTAAAGAAATTATAAGATGCGGTATATCTATCTATCTATCTATCTATCTATCTATCTATCTATCTATCTATCTATCTTTCTATCTATCTATCTATCTATCTATCTATCTATCTATCTATCTATCTATCTGTCTGTCTGTCTGTCTGTCTGTCTGTCTGTCTGTCTGTCTGTCTGTCTGTCTGTCTGTCTGTCTGTCTGTATGTCTATCTATCTATCTATCTATCTATCTATCTATCTATCTATCTATCTATCTATCTATCTGACGTTATTTCTATATTTTGAGCATAATTTGAAGGGGAAAATCGGCGATAACTCAGCCATTTCTGAACCGATTTTGAAATGGTTTACAGTTTTGGATAGCTCGTCACATTCTGGTCTTGATTCATACCAGAAGTGACGAGAACAAGTAATTTTTAAGAATTAAATAGTACCAACTCGGTACACTAAAAGTACATACTCGCTCTTAGTCGTAACGTGCATGTGTCGTCGAAATAATGACAGGTGTGCACCTGCGCACTACGCGTTCGAACAAACTTAGTCATTTTCACGACGAAATTCCTCTCGTATGGGCTTATACTTGCTTATTACTCTACCCAGGGGTGGGGGGGGGGGCACGCTTATAGGAATGAATCCAGGATTGGCGGCCTGTACCCAGCTTAGCTGGTACGTCCCGTACACGACTGGTTGATCCGTGCTAGAGGATTCCTACCTAATGTTAAACACATTCATCTAACAGGCGAAGATGCTCACCTTCGCGTAGGTCGCCCTGCATAGCATCTACCTCCAAAAGATAGCGTGCATACATGTTATGGCACAATAGCTGCCAAATCAAATAACGATCTCGTCACAATTGTCCCGCAACCACATATAACATCACTAGGACAAGTTTACAGTTCACAAAAGCAATTTAGAAAGCGCTCTGTCATTTATGATGGGGAGAAAGAGATGGATATCCACCGCTAGTGCCCTTCCCGTAAGGGCGTGGTGGGTTCTAAGACCTCACCCAGACACTACAACGAGTTGGATGGAGATCCGCATCTCATCCGTCACCGCGTGCTACAGACTTAACATTTTACCTGTCATTAAGCTTAAGTTCCAGAATGCCCAGAGATTCACTGCAGGCCTGTGACACAATATAATTAATTTTTTTCACAGCGCTTCCTACATTAGCGGAGGAATCTGACTAACTAGTATCCGAAGATACAGGAGGAGGTGTGTGTAAATCGGCACTTTAGTTATCACCACTCGGAAACCTCTATTATAACTATTTTAAAATAGTAAAAAATCTGTGATCCTCCTTTCGTTCTGGTCTTGACTGCTACCAAGAACCACGAGAACGGTGCGATCTGAGAAAATCACGAGTACCAACTCAGTACACTATAAGCATACACTCTCTCCCAATCCCGACACATGTTGTCAGGGAAGCTCCGACGTGCGCGCATGCGCTCTACGCGTTCTTACGGACTTAGACGTTTTTAATGAAAACCTCTCTTAGGGCTATATACACGTGTACAATCCGACTCAAGGTGTGTGCTTGGAGCGAATCGGGAACAGTCGTTCCATACCCAGCTTACCTGGGACAGTCCATACCCATTCAGTCCATCTGTGCTACACCCTCCCTCCTAGTTTGACACCCGTGACGAACAATCAACGCATCACGGATTGAATGCATGGGAGCATGATAGGTGGGTAGATGAGAGGAGAGGCATGGCCAGAGGAGACTTGCTGCATGATGCTCACATAATGCGGATTGGGCATATCCAGGTTTCCAACCTGCTGAATGCCGAGTCTGTTGCTATTGCGGAAAAGTTGGGTTGCAGAAAGTGCTGAGCTGCCCGCATTCGTGTGGGAGGGAATGTTGCGGAAAAAGATGTCTATAATTTTTCTGATTATAAAAGCTTGGTGAATGTTAACGATGTTGTTGATGATGTTGAATCTTATTGTTATACGTTTAAATAACCAGTTTTGTATGTGGCGTTCACGCAACAGTGAATTGACGTATCCAGCATTGCAGGCAAGTGTGTTCTGTATGCTTCCGTAATTCTGTAGTTTGGTGTGATGTCCTGACTGCTCACGGGGGTCTTGGTAGGACGGTTGTGGTCAGGGAGGGCATTTGGATGGAGAGGTTCATCTCCCATTACACGACGGTTGGTACTCTGTCATAATTTTAAGTACCGGGAATATTCGAGCCGAGAGTCTGCTGAACAGGCTGCTTCCCTGCCCACCACCAGCGGAGGGAGGGGGCAGGGGAGGGGGGTTTGGGGGTGGTGGTCGTGGGGTGGTGGTGGTGATGCGTGCGTGCGTGCGTGCGTGCGTGCGTGCGTGCGTGCGTGCGTGCGTGCGTGCGTGCGTGCGTGCGTGTGTGCGTGCGTGTGTGCGTGCGTGTGTGTGTGTGTGTGTAAACAGTCAACAGATGACGAATGGCATGTGAAATGGACTGGGCCGATGATGTCCGAAGTTGGTGCATAGACAGGAGACGCGAGTTGGAGTGGGGTTGGTGGTGCTAGTGGATGGGGAACACCTTGGACTGGGATTGGTCTCGTGATTTGCAGTGTTGGAGGGGTACACCGAGTTGTGCAGTTTTGCTGTTCTTCAAAACAAGCCAAGGCCTCATCAATCCTATTCACTTCCATGCTAATTATTACATGTTCCACTCCACAAGAAGCATGGCCTGGGGCATCCTCAGCTTCCGCTTGTGGTAACTCTATAATAGGGGTAATGGCATGAAGTGGGTGGGAGTGGGAAGAAGTCGTCGGAACAACTTTTCCATCCTTCCCCTTAGACAGCACAAACGAGAAAGTCTTCAGATACGACTTCCTAGATCTTGCAGACCCGCTCTGAGGAGGGAGAGGGCGAGTTACGTATCTTGTCATCGTCCTCAGCATTAGTTATGTGTTCACCGGCCTCCTAGCTTGGTAGGAGAGGGGTCGAACTGGCACAGTGCTGCTCGGACTAACGTTGGAAATACCTGTTTCCGTAGAGACATCTGTCTGGGTACCGGTGTCATGTGAAATGCCCAGCCCGAGCTCTGGTACTGGGTCATCACTGACACAAGGTTTAAGTTGATCGAAGTGGATGACTAAGGTCAGGCCATCCGAGGCGTGGATGTGGTAGGTCACATCCGACTTCTTACCTACTACCACATACGTTGCGAATCGTGAACCCAAACCATTTACCCCACCTGATAACGCCGGGCATCTGGCCGTGGAAAGGACTGTTGCCCGTATCAAATTGAGATTCCACTGGATCGGGATTCGCGATAGTGTCAAGGCATGGGTTACCAAATGTATCCCATGCCAAAGACGTGCTGTTGGCTAACATCATATCGCACCATCTCAAATTAAGATTGTTGGCGCACCGTGGGACCCTTGAATACGACAGATGACAGAAATAAATACATCCTCGTATTACAAGACTACTTTACAAAGTGGGTAGAAGCATTTGCTTTGGCAGACCAAGAGGCATCCACCGTAGTGGAGGTTCTGGCAGGCAATGTGTTCTACCCTTTTGGTATGCCTTATGAGTTGCACTCCGATCAAGGAAGTAATTTTGAGAGCCGGCTCATATCAGAGCTCTGCAAATTGTTCCATATCGTCAAAACAAGGACGACTCCATACCACCCCCACAGTGACGGGATGGTAGAGAGATTCAAGAGAACTCTCGCGGAGATGCTTATAAAGGAAACACACCTTGATTGTAGAGATTGGGACCTACGGCTCCCATATGTACTCATGGCTTACCGCACTTCAGTACATTCCAGTATGGGCTATACCCCTGCTCGGTTAATGTTAAGCCATGAATTAGCCTTACCCCTGGATCTGGCCATGCCTCGGATACCAGGAGAGAAAAATTCACCATCTCTCTATGTTGAACTCTTGCGACAGAGGATAGAACAAGCCCACGAGTTAGTGAGAGAAACACTATCCACTGCACACTGGCGGCAAAAGATGTGGCACGACCGGAGGGTGCATGGAGATCCTTATGAAGCAGGAAAGATGGTTTGGGTACACGATTCACGATGGTCTGCAAACGTGCCAAGTAAACTGAGTTACCAGTGGAAAGGCCCCTATGTGGTAGTAGGTAAGACGTCGGACGTGACCTACCATATCTGTGCTTCGGATGCCTTGACCTCAGTCATCCACTTCGATCGGCTTAAACCGTGTGTCAGTGACGACCCAGCACCAGAGCTTGGACTAGGCGTTTCTCGTGACACTGGTCCCCAGACAGATATATCTACGGAAACTAGTATTCCCATAGTTAGCGATGAGCACTGCCATGCCAGTTTGACCTCACTTCTACCAAGCCAGAATACGGGTGAACAAGCGGCTAATGCTGATGACGATGATGAGATACATACTCGCCATTTCCCTCCTCAGCATGGGTCCACTCAGTCTGGGAAACCGTATCGTGTGTTTGTTTTGTCCAAGGGACCAGATGGAAAAGTTGTTCCTCCGATCTGTTCCCATTCCCACCCACCTCATGCTATGTCCCCCATCATAGAGTTACCACAAGCGGAAGCTGAGGCTGATCCAATACATGCTTGCCGTGGGGTGGAACATATAATGAATTGCATGGAAGTGAAGAGGCTGGATGAAGCCTTGGCATGTCTAGAACCGCAAAACCATACAACAAGGTGTACCCGATCAATTCTCAAAACCGCGAAACCATGCCCCTCCCAATAGACACCCTTTTCCACAGTCCCACCTCCGCCATCACTCCAATTCGCATCCCTTATCTATACACTAAGCTCGGACATCACTGGCCCAGTCTATTTCACACTCCACTCATCGTCTGTTGACCGTCAATCTTCAGATATGAGAGAGAGACTGCTGCAACAGAGGAGGTGGCATCCCACCCTGCACCAACCAACACCCACGGTGGGCAGGGAAGCAGCCTGTTCAGCAGACTCTCGGCTCGAATTTTCCCGGTGTCTAAAAACTATGACATGACACCAACAGTTGTGTAACAGGAGATGGCCACATCCCCCTGTCCAAAGGCCGCCACATCCATTCGGCCTACCAAACTCCCCCATGAGCAGTCAGGAAATCATACCCCAGACAGAACGTCATCACATACAGAACATGCCTGCCCTCAACGCTGGATACCTCAATTCGTCATTGCATGTACATCACATACATACTCAGTTATACTCAGCATAGCAGAGACATTCAACACTGGCAACAACATCATTTAGCAGCACCTACCTGTATACATTAATTCCCGATGGAGACATAAAGAAATTCCCGCAACAGTTCCACCCGCACAAGATGTGGGAGAAATAATATCTCCCGCAGACCCCCACCTCCCACAATAACAACAGAGTTGGCATTCACCAGCATGGAAAAACTGGAATGCGCCCACTTCGCTCAAACATTGGCATCATACAGCAACCTGGACATCCCGACAACAACATTATCATCAACAAACAACAGCCAACAAATCTCCCGCCCACACCTTCTTATCTAGTTACGGGAGAACTAATCATATGGATATAAGGATTGCACTACAGCCATCTACAGTACGCATCATGGGAGGAATGTTTGTCCAACGTTCCTCCCCTTCCCTTTCCCCCGACGTCGTACGGAAACAGCCAAAATATACATACATCATATACACGTAATAACAGTCGATATTATTAAGAGAGCAAGATGCCAGCATTGTAGTCAGTCATGAGTAGGATTTTGCTACCCAAAAGTTGAATTCGATAATGGATTGATCAAAGTTAGGACAGCATCCGACAGGTCATCTGCACTCTAAAGTAACTCTGTCCTGCCCACGGGCTTGGCCATTACAGAGCGAAATACCCTCAAAGTTCGCTAAAGTTGACATCATGCCGCCTCCCCCATTCCCGCACCTGGCGGCCATGAAAACGTCACCTTCACCACAGCGCAAGTATCATCCACAGATAACCAGCCACGCGTATCAGATTAAAATCACCAACATGTCAGAAACATAGACACTCAGGTTGACTGTATTCACAAACTCCAAACGACGGCATTGTCAATTGTAACACTGTGTGCACCCACCTCCGAGTTGTACTGTAATTTAACCGTTATTAAATGGTATTAATGTGTCTGGTCTAGGCCGGGATGGAGCTAGTTCTACCCATCGAGGAGAATGCTTGGCAGCCCTCCCGCTCGGAAAACGCAGCTATCTTGTTGGGATTAGTAACTTTGATCTACCGCCTGAATAGATCTGTTTAACCCACACATCAAATTACTTACAACTTTACTGTTATATTTTTGATTAAGAACACAACTGCACTACCGTGCTACAAATCATTAGCGCACGGGCCGGTAAAGCGGCATAAAAAATATAACATTATAATTACAAGGAGAATTTCAAAAATCCTCTTCTCTGCGTTCCAGTCCATAATCAACACGGGCTGAGAACTACCTTTACAGACAACTATAAGACGCATGTGTAAGAACCCGCGCAAATAGGGACATTATTATACAACAAAATCTTGGTATAACATATATATATTTCCATATCTTGCATCTACAAAAGACTACACCTCAGCAACAGTATCTCGGCCAGCGCCGTAAATAGCACATGTTTCCGATCAACCACGTGTTTCCAAGCGCCACGTGACTTTTTACTGCTATTTCCAGTAAATTGGATCAAACGCTTTAAACCAAAGAGCCGCCCAGATGCGCGACTACCACGGCGTGATGGAGGAGTGGCGCGGGTGAGTTGGGGTAATTACCGCTGACATCACCAGACTCCCACACACCCCATCAGGTGCTCCAGCCTAAAATTAAAATAGGCAAGTTTATAAGCATCCAATCTGTAAAACCGCCTCACTCTAATTAAAAGGTGAGGCTCCGCAGGAATAAGTAGTACCATGTTGTTATGTTGAGATTCAATGTAAGTGTTACAATTGACAATGCCGTCGTTTGGAGATTGTGAATACAGTCAACCTGAGTGTCTATGTTTCTGACATGTTGGTGATTTGTATCTGATACGCGTGGCTGGTTATCTGTGGATGATACTTGCGCTGTGGTGTAGGTGACGATTTTATGGCCACCAGGTGCGGGAATGCGGCATGATGTCAACTTTTTCGAACCTTGAGGGTATTTCGCTCTGTAATGGCTGAGCCCATGAGTCCGTGGACAGGACAGAGTAGCTTTAGAGCGCAGATGACCTGTCGGATGCTGTCGTAACTTTGATCAATCCATTTTCGGTAGTAAAATCCTACTCGTGACTGACGACAATGCGGGCATCTTGCTCTCTTAATAATATCGACTGTTATTACGTGTATATGATGTATGTATATTTTGTTTGTTTCCATATGACGTCGGGGGAAAGGGAAGGGGGGAGGAACGTTGGACAAACCTTCCTCCCGTGATGCGTACTGTAGATGGCTGTTCTGCAATCCTTATATCCATATGATTAGTTCTCCCGTAACTAGATAAGAAGGTGTGTGCGGGAGATTTGTTGGCTGTTGTTTGTTGATGATAATGTTGTCGTCGGGATGTCCAGGTTGCTGTATGATGCCAATGTTTGAGCGAAGTGGGCGCATTCCAGTTTTTCCACGCTGGTGAATGCCAAGTCTGTTGTTATTGTGGGAGGTGGGGGTCTGCAGGAGATATTATTTCTCCCACATCTTGTGCAGGTGGAACTGTTGCGGGAATTTCTTTATGTCTCTATCGGGAATTAATGTATACAGGTAGGTGCTGCTAAATGATGTTGTTGCCAGTGTTGAATGTCTCTGCTGTGCTGAGTATAACTGAGTATGTACGCGCAATGACGAATTGAGGTATCCAGCGTTGAGGGCAGGCATGTTCCTAGGTGATGACGTTCTGTCTGTGGTGTGATGGACTGACTGCTCACGGGGGAGTATGGTAGGCCGAATGGATGGGGTGGCCTTTGGACAGGGGGATGTGGTCATCTCCTGTTACATGACGGTTGGTGTCCTGTCATAGTTTTTAACCACCTGGAAAATTCGAGCCGATAGTCTGCTGAACAGACTGCTTCCCTTCCCACCGCAGGGAGTAATGTTGGTCAGTGCGGTGCGGGATGCCACCTCCTCTGTTGCAGCAATCTCTCTAATATCTGTAGATTTACGGTCAACAGGCGATGAGTGGAGTGTGAAATGGATAGGTCGGTGATGTCCGAACTTGGTGTATAGATAAGGGACGCGAATTGGAGTGATGGCAGAGGTGGGACTCTCGAAAAGGGTTGCCCTTTGGAGGGGCATGGTTTCACGGTTTCGGGAATTGATTGGGTACACCGTGTTGTACGGTTTTGCGGTTCTAGACACGCCAAGGCTTCATCCGGCCCTTTCACTTCCATGCTATTCATCATATGTTCCACCCCACGGGAAGCATGGCTTGGGTCAGCCTCAGCTTCTGCTTGTGGTAACTCTATGATGGGGTGGGCGCATAGCATGAAGTGGGTGGGAATGGGAAGAGACCGGAGGAACAACTTTTCCATCTGGTCCCTTGGACAAAACAAACACAAAATTCTTCGGATACAGCTTCCCAGATCGAGTAGACCCATGCTGAGGAAGGAGAGGGCGAGTACGTATCTCATCATCGTCGTCAGCATTAGCCGCTTGTTTACCTGTATTCTGGCTTGGTAGAAGTGGGGTTGAACTGGCACCGCGGTGCTCTGCGCTAACCGTTGGAATACTAGTTTCTGTAGAAATATCTGTCTGGGTACCAGTGTCACGAGAAACGCCCAGTCCGAGCTCTGGTGCTGGGCTGTCACTGACACATGGTTTAAGCCGATCGAAGTGGATGACTGAGGTCAGGCCACCTGAAGCACGGATACGGTAGGTCACGTCCAACGTCTTACCTACTACCACATAGGGGCCTTTCCACTGGTAACTCAGTTTACTTCGCACGTTTGCAGACCATCGTGAATCGTGTACCCAAACCATCTTTCCTGCTTCATAATGATCTCCATGCACCCTCCGGTCGTGCCACATCTTTTGCCGCCGGTGTGCAGTGGATAGTGTTTCTCTCACTAACTCGTGGGCTTGTTCTATCCTCTGTCGCAAGAGTTCAACATAGAGAGATGGTGAATTTTTCTCTTCTGGTATCCGAGGCATGGCCAGATCCAGGGGTAAGGCTAATTCATGGCTTAACATTAACCGAGCAGGGGTATAGCCCATACTAGAATGTACTGAAGTGCGGTAAACCATGAGTACATATGGGAGCCGTAGGTCCCAATCTCGACAATTAGGGTGTGTTTCCTTTATAAGCATCTCCGCGAGAGTTCTGTTGAATCTCTCTACCATCCCGTCACTCTGGGGGTTATATGGAGTCGTCCTTATTTTGATGATATGGAACAATTTGCAGAGCCCTGATATAAGCCGGCTCTCAAAATTAATTCCTTGATCGGAGTGCAACTCATAAGGCAGACCAAAATGGCAGAACACATTGCCTGCCAGGACCTCCGCTATGGTGGATGCCTCTTGGTCTGGCAAAGCACATGCTTCTACCCACTTCGTAAAGTAGTCTTGTAATACGAGGATGTATTTATTTCTGTCATCCGTCATATTTAAGGGTCTGAGCACGTTGATAGCCACTTGCTCCCACAGTGCACCAACAATCTTAATTTGAGATGGGGCGATATGGTGTTGGCCAACAACGCGTCTTTGGCATGGGATACATTTACCCATGCCTTGACACTATCACGATTCCCGATCCAGTGGAATCTCAATTTGATATGGGAAACAGTCCTTTCCATGGCCAGATGCCCGGCGTTATCATGCAGTTGTTTTAAAATAAGATCACGCCAACTTTCCGGGACTACCAGCCGGTTATTAATGTATGGAACATTATTTATTAATTGACATCTTCGAACCATTGGTAATAATATTTTGCCATGGTGGAAAGTGGTGTTACAGATTCCTTGGGAGGATGTAACCCCTCCTGGATCCATGCATATATATTCAATGTCTGTACGTCTGTTGTTTGGTGGTGTGCGATTCCACTCTGTGCACCTCAATTTGGGGAACTCCGGAGATGGCCGTGTTGACTGTGGCATGGTGGCGGCCTCCTCGTGTTCATCCTCCACGCCAATTCTACTGAGGGCATCAGCATTCCCATGCAATTTGCCGGGACAGTGAACAACATTGAAGTTATAGGCCTGCTGGGATTTCTGCCATCTCACTACCTGGCACTCCAGATTTTTCAAGTTCCTGAGCCAGCATAGTGAGGCATGGTCTGTACGTAGTGTAAAAGGGCACCCGTACAGAAAGTGTTTATAGTACTTGACGAAGTGTACCACCGCTAGTAGTTCTCACTTGGTGGTTGCGTATTTTCTCTCCGTTTTATTCATAGAACGCAAACCATAACCCAATACCTACTCCAATCCATCTTCTGTGACCTGAGCTAGAACCACGCCTATAGCATAAGCTGATGCATCAGTGTCTAAGATGAAATCAAGGTTTGGATTAGGATGAGCAAGAATCGGGGCGGTCATCAAGAGTTCCTTCAATGCTCTGAAGGAGCCTTGACACTCACTCATCCACTCGAATGGTCGATCTTTTTCGGTGATCTTGTAGAGGGGTGACACAATCTCGCTGAAATGTCGGATGTAACGGCGATAGTACTGGCATAAGCCAAGAAAACTCCGTGTCTCTGTGACTGAAGAGGGCTTTGGCCACTCTGCTACTGCCTTAGTTTTTGACGGCTGAGTAGCCACTCCATCACCGGATATGACGTGTCCGAGGAACTCAACGCTCTTGGGTTTGATTTTCAAATTGGCCGTGCGGAAACGGGGGATTACGGTGTCCAAATTTATTAAGGTTTGCTCAAACGTAGGTTCGAAGACTATCACGTCATCGATGTAACAGAGACAGATTTCCCATTGCAGGGTGGTTAATACCTGCTCAATGAGTCGTTCAAAAGTTCCGGGAGCATTGCACAACCCATAGGGCATCTTGCAGAATTGGAAAAGGCCATCCCTACAAACGAATGCGGTCTTTTCAATGTCAGCTTCATCCATGGCCACTTGCCAGTATCCGCTAGCTAATTCAAGGGTACAAAACCACTTGGCTCCGGACAAGGAATCCAAGGTCTGATCTATCCGAGGTAATGGATAAGCGTCCTTGATGCTAAGATCATTAAGGCGGCGGTAGTCAATATAAAACCGCAAGGTTCCGTCCTTTTTGCCTGCTAGTACTAGTGGGCTAGCCCATGGAGATGCTGAGGGTTCAATAATACCAGTCCGCAACATGTCGTTCACTTGTTGGTGTACTTCTGCTTCCTTATGAATGGGAAGACGTCATACCAGTTGACGTATGGGACGATTATTTCCTGTGTCGATGGAGTGTCGTACGAGATGAGTCTCTGAGATCCATGTCTCCGGAGGAAAAACTATCACTATATTTGTACAGTAGTTTCCGAATTTCATGTTTCTGTGATTGCTGTAATCCACCTGTGGCACGTAGATATAAATCATGTAAGTGTTCGGGTGATCAACAGTCATATGCTGTGGTGTATCAGTGGGTGTAGGTGATTCCAATGAGATTATGTACACAAAATGGCCGCAGCGTACTCCTGGTTCCAGAGTGATGGGGTCTGCGGTACCATTGAACACTCTAAAAGGTATATTTTCCTTATTAGTAGTGTCTACTATCATGCGGGGACTTGCGCATTGTGAGGCGATCATGTAATCAGGGTCGGGTTCCAGCATGGCGATGTGTGTGTTGCTTCCTAACTGTGGTGTGGTGGCCCATAAGATTTGTCCTTGTCCCGGCTCAACTGTGGCTGTGCTGGATAATATTACAGCACACGTGGCATATAATGATGATGCCGGTCCAAGAGGTATTCGTCGGATGTGTATGTCGAGTTCCTGATGTTTGCAATGGATGATGGCTTCGCTGGCACTGAGGAAATCAGAGCCAAGGAGGGCATTGTTGTGAATAGAGGCGAGGACAACTCGTTGTATGAATTACATCTCCTCTATTTGGATGACTAAATTGACTACACCGGCTACGGGCACATCTGCTCCCGTAGCCGTCTGTAGGTAAATGTTTGTAGGTTTAAGGGGAGGCTTCCTATGAGGTGGGATGCTCTCATATAAGCGCTTGTTAAATACCATGATTGAAGTGCCAGTATCAACGGTGGCACTGGTGGAAACGCCGCTAAACAGACAGGCAAATTTGTATATTACTTTGCGGTGTACCTGTGGAGGAGTTTCCAATGATGCCGTCTGCGACAATGGTGTCAGAGCGGAATCACTCTTTATCTAATCTGATTAGTTCTGAATTGCTTCTTTAATGTGGTGGATGGCTGAGTGAGGATGGGGCCAGTCCATCATCGCCACTTCTGTGAGGGCTGCGGTGAAGGCAGAGCTGGGGGTAGCAATGATGATGGAGATGTTGCTGTTTCAGGGTATGCAGTATTAGTATAGACAGTGGTGCATGCAGGATGATGGATAAGCTCCAGCTGCGCAAGCCATTTCTTGCAATGCTTCATCGGATGCTTTGGTGAAGCACAGAAGAAACAGTGATGCCACCAGGGACGTGTTTCTCCTCCTCTACGTCGCCGTTTGTGAATCCATGAGGCGGAGTGAACCGTTTCTCCTGAGACGCTGCTGTCTGTGGATGTGGGAGATGATGTTGGGTTGGGTGGTGTTTTGCATACCACCAAGGGACACTGAGAATTCAGTGTCTTTGTGGCGGGATGTTGTGCTTGCAAAAATGTTGTTTCAGCAGAGGTGCTACAACCTACCACTGCCGTTTTACACAGGAAAGAAGGCTTGTTATGTGCGGAGAAAGAGGGGGATGGCGATGCTGCGGATGTGGGAGGCATCGTAGGCATTGACATATGTGAAGCTGTGCGTTTTGGTGTAGGTGTTAAAGCTGAATTTGCTGGGTAATAGTTGGCCACCGAACGTTGTCGTACGAAGGCCGCAGTTGAGCCGGGAAGCAGATACGGGCACCAAGGTGACTCTTTGTTCGGTGCCCTCAAGAGTTTGATGGTTTCCCTGGATGTGGGGTCTGTGGTCAGGGGTAGGCATTGTAGAGGTCGGTCGGTTAGGACATCGATACCTCCAATGGCCTGGCTGACCACATCCATAACAGGTGTTTGGTGGCGGTGTGGTGTTGGTGGTGTACGTTGTCCTAAAGTGGGTGGTGGCGAGGTTCGTGCTGAGTGTGGTCACTAAATTAGTTAATGTGGAGATCTGTTTGTTGATCTCGTCTATGCGTTTCTTCAGGTCTATGGATGGGAGGCGGGATATTATGGAGATTATGCGGACATTCTTCCCGCGGTGAGGACTGATACTGATATTCTTCATGATAGTGGTGTGTAGCATGACTGATGTATCGGCGAAAAGGTGGTGCCGCTTCCTCCCGATGATGCTGCGGTGTTCCCCTCAAGCATAGTGTGGTGTTTGAAGGGGGCGGTGTGGGAGGTTGACTGTAATATGGATTGTCACCCCGCCATATAGTCTCCGTAGATGACACGGGTGAGCGATAGTAGTCTGAAGGATTAGGTATATGCCCGTAATCAGGTCTTTGTCGTAATCGTCCACGATTCGGCCCTGATGAAGTTGGCCTGTCGCGGACGTCTGATACCGTTCTAATTTCCGTTCCCACCTGTGAGGCATCCCGAAAGGTGCCCTCACTGACAGGCGAAAACAGGTTATTTTGCGGGGTTGTTGATCCCGCTGGAGAATTTCTGGCATAGTCAGTGAGCATGTGAGCTGGGAATCCATCGTATGATGCTACCTCTTGATCGAGGGAGTCGTCGCTAAATGGAGACCATATAGAACTAAGCTCACTATACGGTGTGGGCATGAGTTCGCTACGTGTTAACAATGATGTTCTTCGAGCCCCATATCGGACACCACTTGTAGCTCGCAGGGTAGCATCGGGCCGTTCTGGTGTCTGATGTCGACTCGCCGCACCGCAAGCGCACGACGAATGATGACGCTGGTTAGCTTCCGGTCTCGGGGTGACGGATCCTGTATGATACTGCCCTACTGGTAACAAAGACCAGCTCCTAAGGCCAGTGGAACTCAATCGTTCCGGTGGGGCCGTGCGACCATTTGTCGCAAACATTAAACACAACAGACTCATCCCAAGAGGTTGTGTCACCAGTATGCCTGTCCATAGAAATTTCGTGATCTATGGACTTACAAGATTTGATTGGTGACCTAATTAAACTAAGTCTATACAATAATTCTACCTAAACAGACTGTTAAGTATGCTAGATAAAAATAATGAGTGTACGAAAATACAAGACATAGAGACAGCCTGATGAACTTTTAAACATGGGGCTCCCGGAGGTACCACACAGACTCGTAGGTCCACAGAGGTATTCCCGCAAGTGGGCCTTCCGTACATGAGACGTAACTAATTAACTTAATATAAGCTTTATACCTCTAAGCTGGAAGGAAAGAAAATTGTCTTGGCAGTGACGGAAAATCATGTGCCTCACGCGGGCACTACTCCTAGTGCTAGTTTGGGTGAGGAGTATTATCCTCACGTGGACCGTCATTGCTGAATCCTTGCGAGAGGCAAGTGCCTCACGCAGGCCTCCGTCATGGGAAAATGTCGCCACTGCTTAAAGTGGGAGAAGAGTAGTGGTCGAAAGGGGCCCACTCTAATATTTAATCAAGAATGCTGTAAAGAAAAGACCATACCTAGTGAGATTATGACTATAAGGTTGCGTGCTGTTTTATGTGAAGACGGGACGAACGATTCCTGAGGGATTCCCACGTCACCGTCTTATGTAATTCTTGGTATGCTGATTTAGTGGTTGCCGCTTTTATTTATGCGGGCCTTCTTCTATGCTTATGTTAGCTTTTAGTTTTTAGAGACAAGAATTATTTTAGGCCACAATTGGTGTACGTCTACCTAGATTTTAGATATGGCTGTCATTGAGAACAGATGCCCTAAGCCATCAATACTGAAGACAGCTTGCATCCATGTTACTTAGTAAGATCTCCGAACTGGATAAGAATCCGGACATCTCGCTTTGTAACCACATAAAACGTCACAGGACATTGGTTACTTTTTACAAAAGCATTTTAGGCAACTGATCTATCGTTATGGTGGGGGTAATAGAGACGAATACCCACCGTAAATGTCCTTCCCGTGAGGGTGTGGCAGATCTGAATATCATGCCCAGACATTGTTACAGAATTCGGTGGGGATGCACATCTCGCCCATCACCAGGTCCTATGGAACTAACTGTTTAACCTGTCGTTAGGTTTGAACACAAGTTTCCCAGCTTTGCACTGCGGTGCGGGAGGATTGTTCAGCAGATTAAAGAAAATAATAATTAAGATATGTTTTCGCAGTGCTTTCCTACATTGGCAAAGGTGCTAACTACTAAGTATCCGAAGATACCCGGGAAATGTGTGTGACACCACACCCTGGCCATCACCGCTCGGAAACACCAATAGTTTTTTCCCAGAGTCGGATCAGCCCATGGTGCGGATAGGGACATCCAAACATCCAAGAAGCCATAAGGCTTAGTGAAACATGAAGAGAGACAATAACTTAGAAATATGAGTCCCTTTAGGTATTTTTGGCCAATCTTACACAATCTTACCGGAGTGTGTGGCTAAATTATTGCAACTACCGGGAAAGAGGCATATACTACGGGTTTCCTAACAAAGAAATTGTCTCTAATCATATTAAACCTGTCCTATCGAGCTGAATAGAAAAGGTTTTTAGTCGGTAGCATGCCAGGCTAAACAGAGTTATAGCACGGACAGCGACCTCAGTGAAAAATTATTGGTGGCAGAAGAAAGTGCTGCATATATAAATGTTGCTACATAGTGTTTCCTACGTGCACTGCAGTCCTATATTTTCCACAATTAAACAAAACATAAGAACTGATGGCCACTGGCCATATATATAAACTAACCAGAATAATCAGTACAGTGTAAAATGATCAGAATTATATTTCTATAGTACAGGTTAGGAAACCATTCTACAGTGCGGTTACTGAAAACACCTTACAGAAAATAAGAATAACTATAAACAAATACAGAAATTATAACTAGCGGTCCTAAGACCGTTACAGTGCCTTTTAGTCATCGGGACCGTTTATACGGGTATGATATAATTAGCAAAAATATAATTAATGGAATAATTAAAATGTTAAGTATAGCTACTTGAATAATCGGTAGCCATTCTTAAGTCTGGGCTATCGTGTTACTGAAATTGATACGTCACTCTTAGGTTGACGTGAGTTGATGCATTCTCAGGAAGCTGGAAAGTTCCTGCAAGCTGGTTTCCACAAACAGGATTCCCGCCAGCAGCTCATGACGGAAACGGATCAAACTCAGGACTGTAATCACAATATAGAATGTCTAACGTGTAGTCAGCAAGAGATACAATAACATTGCTGCTCTGACGAAAGTACGATGGTACGGATGGAAGTTGACAACAACCCAGTCATAAGCGGGGGTTGTTAGATGCGGATGAAGATACGAAACTAAGCTTAACGGTGCGGGGTACGTCAGCCAGCTCTGAAGACGTACCGGGCAAAGTTTACTTGCTGCGGTCGAAAAGTTTAGATGAACCTGCACGACATCAGCGCGGGGACGGTTAAATAACCACTTTTTGGCGTGGCCAGCAGATCCGGCGAGTCATCCACCAAAGAACATCGCTGCCTCTACATCTGTAGAATCACATTTTCAGGCTGGAAAGGCCTCACCGCAAGTTCGTGTTCCGAATTAGCTCTTGATATATTCGTGAACAATATCTAAAAAGTTCCAAAATGCTCCTGCAAGCAACGGGAGTTACAAAATTGTTTTAGTGCGGTGGGTTGGATTACTGCTAGCTATGGGAGAAAAACCGACAGAAAGCGAAGTGATCTGCGTATGCCTGTCGAGACGATAGTAGCTGACACAGGTCCAACCTATTCGGCCCCTGGCCGAGGATGGTCTCGAACTCTGGATCTTGTCTCCTTTTATACTACCCGTGACGCGTAGCTAATAATAACGCAGTCGAATGTTCTAGAATATTCTAGAAGTTCTGCGTCCACGTGGTTATGACGTCACGGCAATATTTTGAAGACAATCAAAAGGGGTTTTCCGTGGATAACTCAGCCATTTCTTAACCGATTTTGAAATGGTTTACAGATTTGGAAAGCCCGTCGAATTCCGGTCTTGATTAATGCCAGATTCGTCTGGAACAGGTAATTAAATAGGATTACATTGTACCGTCTCCGTACACTAAAAGCATCATCCCATCTTGGTCGTAAACTCTCTGTCAAAAATAGTATCTAAGTGTGCGCACGCGCACTAGGTGCTTTAACGAACTTCTCTCCCATAGTCTCATATACGCTTATGGCTCTACCCAGGGGTGTGTGTTCAGGGAACAAATCCAGGACGGGCGGCGCGTACCCAGCTTGGCTGGTAAGGCCGGTACCTGTCCGGTCGATCCGAACTACGCCGTACCGAGTGTTGCTGAGGATTGCTGAGCAACGCCTAGCTTCGATATCAGTCCCCTTGACAACGAGGTAGGCCAACGGCAGTAGAATTATAGTTGGCCTACCAAATAGACACGTTATCACACGCCTTGACTGGGTAAGTCTCTCTCATCCGTCTCCATTACTCATCTTGATAATTAATGATATAGCTGGGCACAGAAATGCGATATCTGTAAGGGCATAAGGTCTGTCAACTGATCAAATTACAACACAATGTTTGCCCTCTTTTTATTATCCATCAACGCAAACGTATCTAAATATGTCTCAACATTAATTATTTTGCATCCATACTGTTTGCATAAAATACATGTGTGTGCAATCAACCCTGTTAACACAGGCTACTGTGCTGGTACAGGGTGAATACCAGGACACAATGACCTGGTATTGGTCCAGTAGTGCCCCAGTAACCCCAGCTTGTCAGGTAACTTTGATCATGTTGTGAGCCACCTTGTTTATCAGGGTAATGCTAACTAGTTAGCCACAGTGCCACCAATTAGTATTCTCCAAGTTATGTACAACTACTCACATCATTAGTCTGGATAATACAAATTTATATCGGATAACAAGTTTATGTACACTTGCTATTATGAGGGGTGTATGCACAGTGTACAGGTGCTTGTGCAGCACAACTTTGTGGACAGCTTCAGGTCCACGTTTTCCTTTTTGCCTACTAGCTTGCGTTGAAGCGACAGTTCAAGTCTCTGGCTCTAAAACAATGGAGTCTATAACACAGACAGCGTGATGCGGATTCAATGGCTTCAAGTAGAGAAATATCGGATAGATTTGTGAACTTTAGATGTAGCACTTCTTTGTCTGGATCGAAAGCCAGACTAAGGAAGTTAGGAGCACGTCATAGAGACATAGATACATAGACCTAATCAGCATGTAGTAAATATTAACTGTCATGATCGTTGTCACATTCTTCTTGCACCTGTTGTAGTTGGATGTATGAGTTGGGCTCGATTGGAAAATCAGTTTCAAACATTTTAGCGAACTAGTACTCAAGTAGTAGTCAATTGACGCTCTTCTGTTTTGAGCAGATACAACTGACTCTGGATGCTGGAAAACTGTTTTCTTGTATCACTATTGAAACCCTGGCCTCTGGCTTGTCATTTTTAACATCTTGGGACCCCGTTTACATGGTTTGTGCTTCAACCCAGGTACCAGTTTTGTTGCTCGCCATTTTACATTCTCAAGAAGCTGAACATCTTTCTTGTACAAAAAGCGGCCATAAAATATTTCCGTATTCGGGATGGGACAATACTAAACTTGTATAAAGCAGGACAAGTATACTGGCCTCTAGACAAGTAAATGAAGGCCAAATCATACCGAGGGTGCTGTTTACTTTGTTTACAGTAGTTTCATCATGCTGGTTAAATTTTCCCGTTTTTATCCGCCTATATATCAAAATCTTTTTCACAAATTCTTTCTTCCAGATGTTTCTTCGTCATCATTTGGCTCTGGAGAAGGCTTTCGCTATGGTTTCTGTAGCATTCTGATAAGCATTTTACAGTGGAACAGGAGGCGGTCTATATTTTCTTTCATAGTGGAAATATATCGGATTCGCAGCCTGGAAGGGGGCTGGTACTGAGAAGGTATACACAGCTGAGCTTGCACAAGACCTTTGGATATATTACAATGCGGTTGAGTGGAATATCTCATTTAGTTCACTCTGATTAATCCATACTGACTGTAAGACATGTACATAAGCTACAGGGTAAGCCATATTGTCTCTGATCTCTCATATTTTTGTGCAGACACTACTGAAGAACTGGGACACTATGTTTGCTTTGTCTCTATCGTCGCTGGTCTGTACTGACTCGGGGATAGTAGGGTCCGTACACAGATCCTCATTCCGTACTGAGTGTCACAGCACAGGGAAATAAAATCTGTCGATTTATAATTAAAGGCACATGCCACTACTGTTTTCTTAGGTCACAGTCTAGACCTTCAACTTGAAGGTATCCAGGGCTTGTCTCTCAACGCTGTGAGCAGGCAGCGGATTCCACACTCTGATTGTATCTGTATAATATTTGGATGCCAATCAGGTTGTTTGTAACCTGGTTCATCACGATGCCCTTGATTTGAGCGTGGCGTGCTTCAAGAGTCGCAATGTACGGTGTATATACTGCAGCAGTGCAATGACACTGTTCGGTATTATCGATGTATATTCGAGCATGGGTCTAACAAGTGTTGCGTAGCGCTGTGTCATGGATTAGATTGAACAGGAAAGGATGCCACATTGCTAGAGTCATCCTGTGCGAATTGTGTGTCTTTACTATTTAATAAACATTTGACTGGGCGGTGCTGTTGCCATAGGCAGCAAAAGCTGGTTGCCATAGGCAGCAACAGCACCCACTCACATTAATTTCAAAATATTTAACAGCTTACCTGTATAGTTTTTTATGGCTATTTATAGTCAGACCGTTCAAAGATGGATCGATCCCAACACGGCGAAGTGTGGGTGGAACTTAGCTACAGGTGGGCAGGGCATGGCCAAGACTTGGTTCATCCAGATTATAAATTCTAACTATCTTGCTTTCTTTGATAAACTTTCACGCAGGTGTATTCGATTGATACAAATATAGTCTATGAAATTGTCAACGTGTTTGTAACATGACGGTAATAAATCATAGAATTTTAGTAGTAGTTTTGTAAATCCAGTGCAGCTTATAAATAGGTTAGAATGTTTCCAATAAAGAAAAATAATCATATTGGTAAAGAATTGTTCTGTTGAAACAGTAGGGCCGATTTTGATTTTGTTTTCGAAACATGTTAATAAGTTATTTCTGATAATTTGTTTAAAGGGATCTCATAGCGACTCTTGTATTGCACCTATAGATTATGGTTTATAGATTCCTTATCATTCATATCCTGTCACATTCCCTTATCTGTATCACAATTATCTGCTTTACAATATCACGTATATGTTGAACAGCGATCACCGCCATTTTGGCTCCGGGAGCGATAGTGTGTTATGTCATGTAAGTGCCAATGCATTGCATTCTTTATTATGTTATACTCATCGCGTTGAATATTTTGAAACTAATTTGACATGGAAGCAACAACTTCCACTTAAATTTGTTTCAAAATATTCAACAACTTACCTGTACGATTGCTTTTATAACACGTTGACAAATTAAAGCATCTCTATGGCTAAGTTCGGATATGTTGTCGGGGTAAGTGGGGATATCCGAACGACCGAGAGTATAATCGAACAACGGTATCATGTGGTACAAATTCGTATCATGTAGTACACATTCGACTCGATTACTCCTGCTTCGAGCGAAAGTAAAAGTGTGCGCATGCGTAGATAGACAAAGCAACCACGTGATACTTCCAGTCGGAGTACTGCGACAATGATACCGTTGTTCGATTATACTCTCGGTCGTTCGGATATCCCCACTTACCCCGACAACATATCCGATGGTTACCAATTTAAGCAAATTCCCAGATCGTCCAGGACTGGTGGTGGTGTGGGCGTTTTGTACAAAGAGTCACTCGATATCAATGTTATTAAGTCGCCAACATACCACACTCTTGAGTGCATTGGATTTGATATTGTTCAAAACGCTACCCTAATCAGAGCTGTAGTAGTATACCGCCCGACCCCATCGAAAAAGCACAATCCGCCAATAGCACAGGTATTCAGCGAAGTATCATCAATTTTCGATCGCTACGCACTCAGCACGGGTAACTTACTAATACTTGGTGATTTCAACTTTCATATGGAAAGGTCGGATGATCACAATGCATCAGTTATGAAATCGCTCCTAGAAACTTCGTGTTTGGAACAACATGTCAGAAGTCCTACTCATACGAAAGGTCATTTACTTGACCTCGTTATAACACGATCTAACGAATCACTCGTAAGCAATGCCAATGTAGACAGTGGTGCAATAACGTCTGACCATGCGTTCGTTACATTCGATCTGACACTTGCTAAACCACCCCTGCCGAAGAAGACTGTTTATTACAGGAACTTACGGTCACCACCTCTTCCATTAATTCAATCAGATATTCTATCATCTACTCTGTACAGTAATCCATCTGATGATTTATCACAATTAGTCAATCAGTACAATAGTGAGTTGCGAGACATTATAGATAGGCATGCCCCTCTCAAAACTAAGGTAATCGTGGTTCGGCCTCAAGCACCGTGGTACACCAGTGAAATTAAACATGCCAAACAGCTGTGTCGTAAACTAGAACGTCTGGCCCGCAAAACTCAGTTAGAAGTTCATCGCCAAGCATATGCACATCGGCGCAAAACTATTACCTCCATGATCATTACTGCAAAACAGGACTACTATTCTAAACTAGTGTCTGACAATGCAAGTGATCAGAGAAAACTGTTTTCAGTGTTTAATAAATTGCTCCACAAGGGCATAGGTAGCAATGTCTTTCCCCAACATAAGGATGCAACAGAATTGGCTGACAGATTTGCAAACTACTTCTTTGACAAAATAGAATTGATTCGTAGTAACATTCTAAAACATGCTGACTATACAGGGCTGAGCGACAGCACCGTATCGCCACTTGATTGTACAATGACGTGTTTCACCCCTGCTTCTATTGACGAGGTCTTGGCAATTATTCGCAGTTCTCCAACAAAATCATGCGCATTGGATCCACTTCCAACATATCTACTCAAAGACTGCATTCAGGAGGTATTGCCTGCGATAACTAAAATAATTAACATGTCAATGGAAAAGGGTACTGTGCCGGACGATTTTAAAACCGCAAATGTGATGCCTTTATTAAAGAAACCGTCATTGGATCCAAATATGCTGTCTAACTATCGCCCAGTGTCCAACCTCCCCTATGTCTCAAAACTCCTAGAAAAAGTCGTAGCTAATCATCTTAACAACCATTTGGAAGTAAACAATCTGCTTGAACCATATCAGAGCGTATACCGAAAGCTTCACAGCACCGAGACGGCACTAGTTCGTGTGCAAAATGACATTTTGTGTTCAATGGACGAACGTATGTGTGTGATATTGGTGTTACTAGACTTATCGGCCGCATTCGACACCATCGATCATACAATTATGTTGTCGCGTCTACAGGAACTGGGCCTTGCCGGCACTGTCCTTTCTTGGTTCGAGTCCTATCTCAAATGTCGCCGTCAAACTGTCATCATAAACAACTCCAAATCATCCGATGGTACATTGACTTCCGGTGTGCCTCAAGGATCCGTTTTGGGGCCCCTGCTGTTTACAATATATACATCACCACTTGGTCGATTACTGCAAAAGCACGGAGTCGAGTATCATTTCTACGCTGATGACACGCAGCTATATATAGCCTTCCGCCCAAATAGTCAATTTGATGCTCGTGAGAAATTAGAACTTTGCATTCGCGATGTAAAACTCTGGATGCTTAACAATTTTCTACAGCTAAACGATAAAAAAACTGAAATACTGCTTATCTCGTCACGGCAACTCCGACCAAAACTTGACATAGAGCATCTTCAAATTGGTGACGAAAACATTTCTTTTAACTCTAGTGCAAGGAACATTGGTGTCATATTCGATGACTCGATGTCCATGAACAACCATGTTACGTCCCTCTGTCAATCGCTATTTTTCACATTCAGAAACATTAACAAAATTAGAAAATTACTGACAGCAGATGCCACTAAGACCCTCATTCACGCCTCTATAACATCCAAATTAGACTATGGAAATGCATTGCTAGCAGGAATTACATCAGAGCAGATACAACGTCTCCAGAGGGTGCAGAACACGGCAGCACGGATAATAACACGAACCAAGCGAACAGACCACATAACACCAGTACTCAAACAACTCCATTGGCTTCCTGTGAGAGAGCGCATACAGTATAAAATCGTGCTTCTCGTTTACAAATGTTTACATGGACTAGCCCCACAGTATCTATCTACTTTAATTACAAAGAGAATTGCACCTCGGTCCCTAAGATCAAGTGATCAGACATTATGTGTGGTCCCGTCTACTAATTTAGTTGTTGGACAGCGTGCATTTTCGAATTCCGGTCCAAGACTTTGGAATAATCTACCTGCCCATATCCGAAACTGTCACAAAATTGAGCCTTTTAAATCTAGCCTAAAAACGTATCTTTTTCATCTTTAAAATTTGTAAAGCGCCTTTGAGCGATTAATGTCGGAATTGGCGCTCTAGAAATATTTACATACATACAATATATCCGAATTCAACCCAGGACTGAGCGTATATACAAAGGCACACCCGCTAAGGTTTTTTTCTGATTGCCTGAAGAGTAAATCATGACAGCCATCACAGGCTGCGCAAATGTATCAACAATTAGTTACTGTCGGCATGATAAAAAGCTAAAACGTCATGGATGTATTATGGGTGGCAAATTCTATCACCTGAATAGTTAGTTAGTATAAGATGCAAGGTGAGATTTCCTTTGATAGATTATTGCACACCTGGAAACGAGTGCCTCATGATATTGTCATATGCAGCTATAAATAACATGACAAAAGTCGATATCTAGAGATGCGGCAGTAAGTTTGTGGAAAAAATTTAATTTATCCCTTTCACGACGAAACCGGCCAAGACCGGCCTCTGCAGGGGTCTTGAGGAATGTCCATTTGCAAGCCATGAGAAGACTATTTTTGAAAATTTACCACTAGAATGTTCAACGTTTGGACGCGTGTGCGTGCGTGCACCGCTGCGTGTGTGCGAGCGTGTGTGACCGCACACCAGTGTGCGAAGACGCACGCACGCACGCACGCTCACACGTATGCACTCACATGCATTCAGAGACTACGATATGAAGCATACCAATACCAATAAATCATAAAAAGCACAAAGCATATCTCTCAATAGCACACGTTTATTAACAATTCATGAGAATTTTCGTCTCAGATCTTTTGTAGATTTAGTAACTGAAATGAACCTTTCCATTTTTAGCCATGCCCCGCCCATCACTAGCTAAGCACCACCCACACCTCGCCGTGTTGAGATTGATCGATCCCCGAATGCCCTAGCTATCAATTTCCTGAAAACTATACAGGGAAGCTGTTGAATATTTTGAAACAAATTTGACTGGATGCTATTGCTGCCTATAGCAGCAACCGCGTCCAGTCAAATTAGTTTCAGTTTTCAACATAATATTTATTAAATAGTAAATCCATCAAAGATGCGCATACAATTCGTACACTTGACCGATTATTCCAGCTTCATGACGAGGTATTTCTGTAAATTATGATTGTGACGTCCACCTACATGTGACGTAGTTGATTTTGATGTCATACTTGACCAACAGCTCGGATTCATCCATAGATCACTTATGCTTAGTGACTAACGGAGCGATCCGATCTGCCGCGCAAGTATCTGACGTCATAATCAATTACGTCGCTAGTGAGCCGATGTCCCAATGGACCTTTCCAGAGTAATGACGTCATATGACACCATAATAAGCTAAGCGAGTAAGCGGTGTGTAGGATGACGTCATAATTTATTACGTCATAAATGATTCTATATGAGTCTGTTAACTTAATAGTCCGACACGTTGTAAGAATTGTATGTTTCTACTATTTAAAAAAACATGCTCTTGAATAATTTGAAACTAATTTGACTGGGCGCTGTTGCAGCCATATGCCATAGGCAGCAACACACAGCGCTGTCATAGGCAGCAACAGCACCCAGTCAAATTACTTCCAAAATATTCAACAGCTGACATGTTTTGTTTTCTGGAAATTGATAGTCAGGAAATTCAGAGATCGATCGACCCCAACACGAGCGAGGTGTGGGTGCAGCTTAGTTAGAGATGTGCGTGGAATAGCTAAGACTGGAAAGGTGAATTATTACGACGTATTACTCCCTCCTGAAAATTGGACAGTTTATCAAGAAGTTTACGAATAGTGAATCTTTGATGAATATATAATTTTGAAACTAGTTTGACTGGGGATGTTGCTGCCTTACAAAGCGTGGGCAGAGCTTAGCTAGAAATGGACGGGGACGAGCTAGAAATGGATCTCTCTCTGTTGTTTGTTCGTCATAGGGTGGTCGCTTAAGAAGGTTTATTTGAACGTCGGATCTGCATGCATGTATTCCCCCTGTCTAAACACGATTTACATCTACACGAGATGGCAGAGTCGATGACTAGGCCAATCATCGTGAGCTCCTGATCCATAGACACCACGAAAGTAATGAATGCATGGATGAGCGTATTGACCATACGGGTTCGCGTCTACGTCATCAAAAACTGCGAGCATCCCCGCCTGTGTAGGGTTATGACTGAAGGTCCCACACGATTGTGGGAAAAACGTGGATCGACATACTGAGCCCTGAAATTGAATGACAAAGAAGCACAAGTGTTATAGTCTCTACGACTATTTTTTCTAAATTATATTAATACATCTTTTAGCTTGGTGTATTTTTGCCGAAAATTCCTTCCCACAATGCATCGTTCACATCACTTATGCCTGGTAGCCTAAACCCGCCAGGCGTAGTACAAAGAGTATCACGTTGCTATTAGGCCAAGATACATCGCCCTTTAAGCCGTTTATATGAAGAACTACGATCATAATGAAGCCAGTTTTCTTTACGTTTCTGTATTAGTTATTAGAATAAATGTGCATATTCACACCAGAATGCTTGAAAATTAAATTATCTAAACTTCTAGATATAAAGAAACGAAATAAATGTTAATATATATTTAATTCCATATAAATTAATATAATTTTTTGAGTTGAGAAATTGAATTAGAGGCTCGTGCCTCTAATTCAATTTCACAACTAAAAAAATTATATTAATGTATATGGAATGAAATCATCATATGTTAACATTTATTTCGTTGCAATACATCTAGCCACATAATTTAAGCTTATAAAGGTATTCAATTTTAACAATTTTATTTTCAAGCATTTAGCTAAGTGAAAATTTTTACAAAATAATAAAACCTAATACATACATGTTTAGAAGACTGGATGAATTTTCCAATGATATATGACTTCAATAATATTGCGATTGCAGTTGATCATAGGAACTGTTTAAAGTGCGGTGTCTTTCAGATGTTTGCCTATCTCTTAACACTCTGTGGGCCTTGATTTATGGGAACTCCGCTGTAATAACGTCAATGGTGGTGGTGGTGGTGGGGGTGGGTGATCAGACTAAGGGTGGTTGTACGAATTGTATGTCTTTACAATTTAATAAACATTCCGTCGAATATTTTGAAACTAATTAGTTTCAAAATATTCAACAGCTTACCTGTATAGCTTTCTGGAAATTTATAGTCAAGGATCGATCGATCACAACAAGGGCGAAGTGTGGGTGAAGCTTAGCTATATGGATGGGCTGGGCAAAGATACAACTGGAAATGTCCATTGGTTATATGCGACAGACGGATCCCTAGATTTGCAAGACAGAGATAACTGTGCACAATGCTATTTGCTATGCATTCATCTTATGGCTCCAAATATTTCCTGGTCTTTACCTCAGAGTCTCAAACATTACTTCTTGAGATATACGCACACATAGTGTTATATGTTTAAAGAGTTGTTGCCAAGTGCAGGACGTATCACAGCAATTTTACTAAACCTTCAATAAATTTAGAACCAATTATCTTAGTTGTGCCAACGCATCAAATTCGGCAACCAATCAAATTACTTTACTGAATTTCTACAATGCAACTGCTTATGGAATGTGACGCCACGAGACAATAATGACATCAAAGGTCGAAGGTTATGTCTCGCTCACATTTTAAAACCTGAAGTGGCACGAAACACCATACGGCCATATGCATGGGAGTCACACAACCAGCTCGATAGTTACAATTTGTATACAGCAACCACGCGTCCACAATAACTAAATAGTTGTGTCCACTAAGCTTGTCACCGATACATATTTTATTTTGAAAATAGCAGTGATGATGACGATCATGCTGTTGGCGTCTAAGACAATAATAGGCTTTAGTAGCACAACCAAAGACAAAATTAGGCATAACCCTTGCTGCCGCGAGTTCCTAAGGTCTAACCATCTTGAGGATACATGTATTTGTTGAGCTACCAATATGGTCAAGTTCGACTCGCTAACTATAGTCAGTTTCATGGTTTACTGAACATGCGCAGTCGCCATAACAAGCCGAACGCTGAATAGTTAACTATAGTTCGTTGGTACCCGGTTCCCCATTGAATTACTATTGCAGAAAATTTGGAGCCGTATATCAGTCTCCATTAACCATTTCTGTCGTCTGTTTTGATGACCTACGAAAATGGGTTATTTTTGTCCACTAAGGCGTCAAAAAGCGTCCGTATGGCATAAAGTTGGAAGGAATATGGGTTTGAGAACATTGACATACAATGGGAAAGCATAATTTCATCAAACCTAAGTTATTTAGTGAAATATTTACACTTTTATATGCATTTATTCATGGCAAACGATCGGTGTCCGCCATTTTGAAACTTACGCAAATATCGCACTAACCATCTGAACCAAGGTCGGGTGCTCGGTTAACTATAGTTGACTATCTAGTTAACTATTTGAAGTTCGACTGGTACTCTAGTTAGCTATAGCTAACTATGGTTAGGAGTCGAACGTGACCTATGGTACAAAGAAAGGGAAATTCACGTCATGTGCATGGTGGCTATTTACGGCTATGTGATGGAAATGTGCGTGTAATATGTCGTAGAAGACGACGAGCCAAGCTCCACCCACACTTCGGTGGTGTTGGAATCGATCAATCCCTGAACTCACCGACCTTCAATTTCCAGAAAACTGTGCAGGTAAGCTGTTGAATATTTAGAAAGTAATTTGACTGGCCGCTGTTGCTCCCCATGGCAGCAACAGCGCTCAGTCAAATTACTTTCAAAATATTCAACGTCATGTTTATTAGATAGTAAAGACATACAATTCATACAACAATGCTTAGTCCGTCATCAAGCATCAATGCTTAGTCCGTCATCGTGACGAACTTATCTACGTCATCCGTAACGTCATTGATTATGAAGAAGAAGAAGAAGAAGAAGAAGAAGAAGAAGAAGAAGAAGAAGACGATGAAGAAGAACAAGAAGAAGAGAACGAAGAAGAAGAAGAAGAAGAAGAAGAAGATACCAACCTTATTTGTGTAGACGGTAACGTACATTGGCTTGTCCACAGATTTAGCATAGTTTACCCCAGCGACTATTAGTCTGTTCACGATTGTATCAGCTCTTGTCCAAGCCACCTGCATGACAACACAATATGACGTCACATTAATAGTCAAATGCAGTCAAACCTATTTGAAAGATTAAAGGCTTGCTCAGCCATGACATAACACGATGTAAATAAGATTAATCAATTTATAACTATGCCCGCCCATTTCTAGCTATACCGCGCCCATTTCTAGCTATACCGCGCCCATTTCTAACTATGCCTGCCCATTTCTAGCTAACCTCCACCCACTTTGAATGCCTACTCGCGTTATAATCAGTTTATATACTTATATGACCCTCCGATCGAGTATGTCTATCAGCGTGCATGTGTGCGTGCGTGCGCCTGTGAGTGCGTGTGTGCATGGGTCTGGAGCTGTATCTAAAAAAACCCCCAACATTTCTGATTTGGCTCAATTTTAACACAATTAAGGAATGTATAGTGCCTGATGATTTTCATACGTTGACCGTGATCCAGATGAAAAAATCACGATCAGATCAAATTCTGGATCTGTGGATATTTCGGAAGCTACTGGTCCGATTTGCCTCAAATTCTAACGCAGGAAATGGTATGACCATACATTAGGATTCCACAACTTTGAATGTGATCCGAAAAATATATTAATTCAGCCATTACTACACCTGTCGTCTTGAGTTAGATAATAAGAGATAAAAGACTTTGCTTAATGTACGACACTAAATGTTAGTTATTCCACCTCGTCACTAGTTTTCTTCGAGACCAGTCGCTAATAATACAAGCCATTAACACACGCCGCATATGTGGCTCTGAATTGATGGACCTTTCAGTTCTTAAATAGAGGAATCCAGTTTTAGCTATACCCCGCCCATCTTTAGTGTTGGGATTGATCAATCCCTAAACTCCCTGACTATAAATTTTCAGAAAACTATCCCGGGTAAGCTGTTGACTATTTTAAACTAATTTGATTGGGTGCTGTTGCTGCCTATGGCAGCAACAACGCCCAGTCAAATTAGTTTCAAAATATTCAACAGAATGTTTGCTAAATAGTAAAGACATACAATTCGTGCAACAACGCTGAGACCATAATCAATTAAGCGTTCGTGATGACTACGTCATTCCTGACGTCGGTGAATATGATGTCAACCTACACGTCACGTAGTTGATTATGACGTCATATGATTGATGGAGAAACTGGAAAGGTCCATTATGATATGATCTAAAATATACTACTAACATGTCGTCACGTTATTTTAGTATTTTTTTTTTTTATCTCGGCGTGACCTCACAAGACAGTCATAAAACAACAAAAATGCAAACGCTTTACAGTTCCACTGCACGAGCGAAGCTGCTATGGAGACTTATTTTCCTAATGCTATACGTTTGTGATATCACTGGTGTTAAACCAATCACAGCCAGCAATACAATGTGAGTTTACAGACTCTTCCACGTGAATCCAAGAAAGGATGTGGAAAGACCGCAAGTTTTCATTCCGTACCTGCACATCTGTGCTGTCAAATATATCAATCATATGTTCGGTTGCCTTGGCATTCTTGCCATTCCAGGCCAGCATGTTGTCCAGCACTTTGCTACAGCGTCCCCAATGCCAGCTCATCGAGAAGTGAGTCTTCAAAATACCGGTAACCTGTTTAGCTGCTTCCAATGCCACATCTGCTAGATCTGTCAGATGTTGTACTTGGGCTGCTTCATCGTTGCACTTCAGACTCATAAACGCTTCATTGTTGACCGCTACACCAGTGAATTTGGTACGGTTCCCTGCATGAAACAAAACCCGAAGAAATTAATCCTTTAACACTCAAAGTTGATCAAGAAAATTTAAACGTTTTCATAGAAAACTTTCGTATATAAATGAAAAGGTTATTTTTGAAAATTTATCATTGGAATGACTGACTCTCTTCTTAAAATATCTCTACGCTTCGAGATCAAAGATTTATTTTGAGTAAGAGGCAGGTTTTGACTCCTGACAAGCTAAGCGAGCAAAAGCAATCAAAACATTATGTATACGATCATACGTCTCCATGGTCCAACCATTGTCCACTGATGAAATATATTGCAAACAATCGACCAATCAAATCGCGAACTTACCTCGATCAATCAAATTTCTCCATTAACTTGGTCAAGGTATTTGCGGGTAGCAGCTCAATAAACTGTCCCTTAGTTACTCAGTCAGTCAGTCAGTCAGTCAGTCACCAAAGCTTATTATTGGCTGTCGCTTAAAATTTGTTCGTGTTTAGTAATCAAACCTGATGCTTGTACGCATTGTAGGTGTGAGGTATGTAGCCTAACAAAAGCAGGCCAGTGTGACCTAAGCGCGACCTCCTTTTCCTGCAGCAACCGAGATTGTATCTACCTTGTTCTAAGGATATATGCGCCTGTTTCATCAGTACAGTTAAACCTATTGATAACGCCCACCTGATTTTAAGGACTAAATATTGTGGTTCTTTAAGTCTTACAGCCACTAGTTTTAATGAACTACATCATTTGGCCTCAAAGGTTATATATCATAATTGAGGAATCCAGTTTATCGATCAATCATATGACGTCATAATCAATTACGTCACATGTAGTCTGACGTCATAATCAATTACGTCATGAATTTAGTCCATCATAAATAGCCACGAGAAACCAGTCTTACCAGTCACACGATAGGCAGCAACAGCACCCAGTCAAATTAATTTCAAAATATTCAACAACTTACCTGTATAGTTTTCTGGAAATTGAGATTCAGGGAGTGCAGGGATCAATCGATCCCAACATGGGCAAAGGCTGGGTGGAGCTTAGCTAGAGATGGACGGGGCATAGCTAAAACCGGATTCCTCTGTTGCATTAATAGACCACCACTCCTTAGTGAGAAAATCAATGCATTTTGGTCCGAAACGCCATTAACTTTTGTAAATGAATTTTGTTAACCCTTTAATGACTAAATTTGTTGAAGAAATTAAAATATTTACTTATTGAATGTACATTTGCAGGCCAAGAGAAGACTATTTTTTGAAAATTTACCATTGGAATGACTGGCTCGGTTATGGAGCCAATCATTTCAGTGGTAAATTTACAAAAAATAGTCTTCTCTTGGCCTGCAAATGGACATTCCCCAAGACCACTGCAGAGGCTGGTTTTGGCCGGCTTCGTTCTTAAAGGGTTCAAGGTACATATTCACACCAAAATGCTTGAAAATGAAATTGCTAAAACTGTGTACCTTTAGAGACTTTAAATGGTGTGCCTCTATGTAATAAAACGAAATAAATCTTAGCATATGGTGATATGAGGTACACATTTTAAGTCTCTGAAAGCATACAATTTTTATAATTTTACTTTCAAGCATTTTGCTGTGAATATGCACCTTTAAGTAAACGCTTTCAATAGCAATCAGTCTCATCGGCCAAAAATACCGGCTAAAAACTAGATTGTTCTCACTTTTTATAGGAATAATTTCCATTTAGATTGTTATTTGTTAATACCTGCGCAGTGGTCATTGTACCAGACCACGTATTTGACCATCCCTTTTTCAGAGACAGCTCGATCACTGACCGCGAAGAGTGCGTATATCTGGACATTACGACAATCAGCTGCATCAAGCAGAGACCGGAGTGGATCTAGACCTGTAGCAAAAAACCAAAACCCAGGGAAAATTAATGAACTAGTAAAATATATCTATATAATAATGACACTCTATCGATCATCGAAAAGAGATTGAAAGACAAGTGGTTGCTTATCCCTTTAACCTTCGAATTTGTTCAAGAAACATTTCTCAAGACCACTGGAGAAGCCGTTTTTGGTGAATACGAGTTTTAAATGATCAATGCAACTGCTTTGATGTGATAAATAGCCTTTGGGGCCAAATGATGGCGGTTCCTCACGACGGATGACGGTATAGTCAGGTTTCACTGTATTTCATAGTCAAATAAAACACCTCATTGTAAAACTATTTGACAGAAAGTTGATAAAAATTATGCTTCTATCCTGCAGGTACATAGCTACAATCATGAGATCTTGTGATCTACATAATTTTAACATCAAATTAATAGAACAAAGTATGTCAACTTAGTAGCCATTTACACAAGCCCACTGACAGATGAGGTATGCTTATCAAGAATATAAATCAGTGATTTATTTGTCAAGTTGGTCCTTGAGAATAACTAAAAGAAATTGTCCAGATGATTTGTGTGAAAGAACTAAAATTGGCCATGTTGATACGAATGGAAGGGGTAACTTGAGTAAAGGTGGAACTATAATAACTATTGTACATTGGAGAGTTGATTAAAATTGTGTAACTCAGTTGTTTGGTAAAACAAACAGGCTCAGCAGGTGTCAATCTTTGAAATTCACTGTTCTGTGATAAGTCCGAATGACTTTGACCGATTGATTCGGAAATTTGGATACCAATTTGGAATTAGGTGGTATTGGGGAAGATGTAGACCTATGGAAATTGTCCTGGATGGAAAATGCCAATGCTGGATGGAAAATGCCGATGGTGATCATCTTTAATATACATTATCATTCAATTCATTCAATGGGCCGTTCCGGTTTTAGCTATGCCCCACCCATCTCTAGCTAAGCTCCACCCACACCTCACTCGTGTTGGGATCGATCGATCTCTGAACATCCTGACTATCAATTTCCAAAAATCTACACAGGTAAGCTGTTGAATATTTTGAAACTAATTTAACTGGGCGCTGTTGCTGCTTACGTCATCATACACACGCTGAGCTGTTTATGACGTCATACGAGGTCAGATGATGGATGGATACTCTGGAAAGGTGAATTATGTCAACTGGGATAATGATATCAAGTATTTTTACGGTTTTGTTATTTTATTGCACCATAATTGTCGAAGGAATATTTCAGATTCGATTTATGATCCGAAATCCAATATGGATATATATTTTTTTGTAAATCTAACGAATACTATTGATTTCTACTGACCAACATGTAGGTTGGTACCATTAGGCACAGAGTCCTCGACTACTAGTCTTGTCTCTGGAGATTTATAGCAAATGCAATTTTATCCCATTGAGACACATGGGTAATATAAGTATTGATTTCCAAATTATGGGCGTGCGACCTAGTCTTTGGACTACTATGAGTCAAAGTTCAATCACTCACTAAGCTATCAATTTCATAACCTAAGCTTTTTAGCATTTGATCACTATCGTCAATAGATAGGAAAACTATATTATTTTTTAATTCTATTACTGAAATTAACGAGTTTCAAGGACATGATGATAAACACCCTACTTATCTGGATGGGAAAACAATTTTTATTGAATCTTTACCCAAATATTTTTTCTTAAAGTAGTTAGTGCAGTCAGAAACGAACAGGACATCAAGGATGACATTAGGTTACACAATTGGCTTTTTCCATTGTTGTAGTACAACATAGCCCATGTGTGGATTTAGAAATGTATTATGCTATTTATTTTCATCATACCTGCTGAATTACAGTCGTCTGAATCATAAGCAGCCCTCAGGCGATGATGCATGTCACTGACGTATAGAGTATCAATGACTCTCCCTTCCAACCAGATTACATCCCAGAGCCATTGTCTCTTTTCTGCAGTCTCCCAAGTATGGGTGAAGCATTGTGGGTAGCTTCCTTTGTCCCAGAGTAGGAACACCTCCGAACATCCAGGCACATCAACATCAAAACCATCAGTCCAGACATACATAGCATATGGACGGGCAGCCCGTGTCATATGCTGAGTCAATTCAACTGATGTGCAGATTAGAACTACTCTTATCAATAGATGCAAGGCACGTGCTGTGGTGGCTACAGATTCTGTCATATCGGCGTGATAGAGATATGGTACTGAAATATACAAACGAATACACTGCCACCCAGATGTAAACATAGAAGCCGGTTTAACCATATATACAAGAGGTAGGGTGTACATGGAATAGATGCTGGTCCAAATCCGTTATTGCCTAACCCTAATCTCCGCAGCCTCCTAGTCAATGCAAAATTATGTAAAGATCAATAATTAAAAGACAGCGGAACCTGTCTATAGCGACCACTTTAGGCAAAGTCAAAGAGAAGTCGCTAAAGAAATTTGTTCATTTAGTATTACCAATTAGTACAGCTCGTGGCTTTTGAGACTGCAGAATGGCGACCCTTCAAAACACGTGGTTGTACAACCACTCATCTTTGGGATTTACCACCCTATGGTCCCACAAGCAGTTGATCGCGAGAGACCGGTTGGACTGTAGACAGAAGAAAAATATTGTGCTGGTCTAAATATAAACTATATAACATACAATACATTAGAACAAAGCTAATATAAGACAAAATCAACAAACACTCAAGTAATAAAATAAACAAAATATTTTCTTACTTTTAAATACTACTACTACTACTACTACTACTACTACTACTACTACTACTACTACTACTACTACTGCTGCTGCTGCTGTTGTTACCACTGCCCTGCCGTTGCGGCTGCGGCTACTACTACTACTGCTGCTGCTACTACTACTACTACTACTACTACTACTACTACTACTACTACTACTACTACTGCTACTACTACTACTACTACTACTACTACTACTACTACTACTTACTACTACTACTACTACTACTACTACTACTACTACTACTACTACTACTACTACTACTACTACTACTACTTTTTGGTAACACGATCAACGGATTGTGTGGAAATCCTTTCTACCCCAAACATCTTACTGACAAAATACACAAAACTGTAGGAAACTGAATTAATATCAATATATACGTCAGTATGTTGTAGAAATAAATTCTATAAATTAAAAAATATATTTATAAACATTACATCACACATACCAATATATACCTAAGAAGCAGCAACACATATTACGCCCATGCACAAAAATTAATTTGGACCGCTAATTTCAACAAAACGTTAATTTTTAAAATTACTCTATTGCAATTCCAATGTACACCTGCATCACAATTACTGTTTATAAAATCACCCCACTCTGGACATTTGGACTACTGTGATTATATGTTCAACTAACTTACGATCATAAAAGTGAAACCCCCGAATCAATTTACCTTGAAACAACATTTCCACAATTACCCTACCACAAATGCCATGTACACAAAGGTAACTAGTAAAGTTTTCAGAATCACCCCAGCTTGGATATTCTGAATACTGTAAATACATGTTTAAATAACTTACAATCATAAAGGTGAAAAAACCGAGTTACTTTACTTTGACTGGCCGTTTCCAAAATTACCCCAGCACCAATATTATTAAAATTAATATTCCCATATAACATATTGATGATAATAAACATTATTTAATTCATTAATCATCAAACTGTCAATGTTACTTTAGTGAATAATGTAAGCCAAACCAATGACAAACGGTTGCTATCAGGCAGCAACAGAGTCCATACAACCAAAAACTAAAATAATCCAAGCAAATCTAGCAAAAATCTTGTCCTGCAGTAGCTTAAATCTCATATGGTCTCGTGCTTATATGTTTAAGGTAATTGAATTCCCGGAAAGAATCGCCAGCGTGCATGTCTTACACCACATATCTGTAAACTGGTCTGGTCTGCGCCTTTTCGTAAATTATAAATATTCGGCTTGTAAAAATTGCTGGAATAAGGCACGAAAAAACGCTTTCAAAGATAATAAAGAATTACCTCTGCCCGGGTTTAGCACATGAGCGCATCTATGTTTCCAAATCGTCCAGACAGCTATTGTTAAGAGACAGATGACTATTACTTTCTTACCATCGGGAAGATATATTTGTATATGGTTCAGGTCTCTAAATAAAATCATTTCAGCATTTATTTTCAGCGGACGGATATTAACTTTAATTATTATTGTCTTAATATATTTCCAAAATTCCAAAATTTCTGCACAATTAATAAAAAGGTGATCAATCGTTTCTTCCTCACGTTCACAAAGAGGGCATTGATTGCTAGTTGTGACATGACATATTTGTAGTAGGTGGCCCACCCAAAGCCCGCGATGGCTAAGACGTCAAGCTATATCCCGTGCATTATATGGCAAACAAGGCAGATGTAAATTCTTCCAACCCATATTTCAATTTGAGTGTTTATATCTTGTTCCTTCCCACGCCACAATAGCTTTGGGTGTTTTTACACGCTTCTGAATTAGAAGTATATACCAATCATGAGAACTCATATATGATCTAAATAATGTGTCGTGGTAATGTAGCATAGGTGGAGAAATTTCATTTATACGATTAGCATTGGGTAATGTAAACCATGCTGCTTTCTGGATTTGTGTTGAATGTCTCCGAACATCAATATTTCGCAGCTTACATTTCTCTGATAGCATCTGGAGAGGAAGCCATGTTCCGGTACCTGGAGTAACTAAGTCAGAAACAATGATGGGAAATAAAGAGCCCTACTGGCCAACTGAATATTATCACTTCCCATAATTTCTGATCTAGCGCATTTTCCCATGTTTGAGGTAATTGAGCAACTCTGAAAAATATGCTCAAGGCTTTTCGTTGCTCTTGCTATGAATTTTCCAGGAATTTTCATAACATTTGGCGGTGTTGAATTTGATAAGAAAATATATTCAGCATGAAATGGACCAACACAAATCTCTAACAATTTCCGTGAAACCTTTGCCCATGGCAAGTCGGAATAAAGCAAATTTTGTAAAAATTTTAATTTCGCTGATGTACATTTAGTTGAAATATGGATTATGTCTAAGCCTCCGTTTAATTTACCGTTCATATAAACGGCATGAGACACACGATTTGTTTTATCTCCCCATTTATATGACAAGATTAACTTATTAATTTCATCCTCAACATGTTTTGGCATTTGGATAACAGAAGCTGTGTACCACAATCCAGACATAACGAGGTTGTTTATAACAAAAGCCCGGCCAAAGATGGACAGACGGCGATGTTTCCAATTAGAAAGTATTTGTTTAACTTTACTAATGCGATATGTCTAATTCACTAGTTGATCCATTTTCCTGTTGAAGTAAATTCCTAGAACTTTAATGTTACTATCTAACGACTTTATACCCATTATTTGGTCACTTCGATTACTTCAAGAACCAAGATACAGACCAACAGATTTCTCCTTATTAATTTTTAGCTCCGAACCGCTCCTAAAGATTTGTAAGCTCTTGTCTAGGAAAGAGAAATCTGAGGTTTGTCCAATGAAAATCATTGTATCATCAGAGTATTGCGAGACTTTTAATGGTCTCTCTATTCCAGGTATGACTACCCCTTTAAAAGTGCTGTCTCTTCGCAATGTTGATCCGAGTGATTCCATCGCAATCACAAATAAGAGTGGCGACAGGGACCATCATTGTCTTACTCCACGTGCCAATACAACTTCATCAGACACATAGTTATTGTCCAGATGTTGACTAGTTATGTTTGTATATAATATCTTGACCCATTTAATAAAATTTGGGCCTAATCCAATGCAATTTAAGGAATTGAAAAGAAAATCCCACTCGAGACGATCAAAAGCTTTCTCATTATCAAGTCCAACAACAGCCGCAGAAATTCCGTCATTCTCAACTATATTAATTAAATCCCTCATCAAATTCTTCCGGAATACCACTTGTCTGATCATGATCAATAACCTCATCTAATACTCTACTTAATTTCTTATCAAATTCTTCCGGAATACCACTTGTCTGATCATGATCAATAACCTCATCTAATACTCTACTTAATTTCAATGACAACGGCCATGAAATTATCTTATAATCGACACAAAGTAGAGATATTGGCCGATAATTCTTCAATTCTTCCCTGGCGCCTCTCTTATACAGAATACGCACGTATTCTTGAGACATGGAAGAAGGAAGGTGGCGATACTCAAATATATTATGTACCACTCGCTGAAACGATGGTCCAAGCAAGTGCCAGAATTTGCGGTGAAATTCGGATGTAAGTCCATCACGTCCTGGCGTACCTGCCTTCATTTCGTGTAAAGCTTCGGTTAAATCATTTAGTGACAGATGTTGTTCACAGCTTTCACACCACGAATCGAGCAATCGCTTATTTAAGTTTCCTAGAAGAAATGTTGTTGTTGCTGCTTCGTCACTACCTTCAGATGTATACAACTCATTGTAAAATGAATGAACAGCCGTTATCATATCTATATTTGAGTTGACCACAACACCATTCCTCAATTGTAGCCGTCGGATAAGCTTTTCAACACCTCTTGCCCTTTTTGGTGGGCTTCTCACCTTCTGCTTGTGATTGCGCCCCTGATCGAATCCTCGCGCCTTCAAAATCATAGTCATTACTTTGATTCTTTATTTTTAATAAGATGCCATTGTAACTTGCATCACCTGCATTAACTTTACCTGAAATTAGGAGTAAAGGTTTATCCACGGTCTTCTTACGTTTGCGCATATCACGGGCCTTTTTATTTGCAAACTGTCGTGAAATGTGAGCCAAACCAGCTTTGCCCTCTTCCCACCACTGCATCAGATTTTCATATTCATCCTTTTTACGAAGCCAATATGCCCAAAATCCTTCAATACACTGATGATAATTAATATCATGTAAAAGGGAATTAATTAATTTCCAAGACCCAGGCCCTTGCTTAATCCAGTCAGCATTATCTAAGCTGATACACACCATATTATGATCAGAAAGTGCTACTGAGAGCGTGATAACTTGTGTAAGACTGCCTTTAAGCAGTCGTTGCAAATATATCCTGTCTAATCGGGATGCTGACCTACCATCATTAGAAAACCAGGTGAAATCGGTTCCTTCAGGATTCATTTCTCTATAACTATCAACTAAATTTTCACAATCGCAGAAACGTTTCATTTGATTATGAGACGTATCATTATATCCAGTGGTGAATTTCCTATCTTTATTTTGGTATAAAACACAATTAAAATCCCCAACTTAAATTAAATTCTTGCATTCATTATCTTGAAAGCTAGCGAATGCATCAGTAAATATACGACAACGAGATCCTTGAGAAGTAGGTGCATAGATACACATAATATTTAAAACAGAATGAGAATTATCAATTGCTACTTTAACCCACTTGTACCTGAAGATGATGATGATGTAATGCTGACCGATTTAAGGCAGCTGAGTAGAATTAGTATGACAACTCCTGCACTATTATCAGTTGCCAGTGAGTAGTACATTTCACCTTTAAAAAGTTGTTTAAATGTATCAAACACTTCAGGTTTTTAAATTTTCGTTTCCTGAAGTAAAGCAACATCAACATTTTGGTTTGCAAGTTCTTCTAAAAGACGTCGTTGCTTAAATTCAGAATTCAAACCCCTGCAATCTAGCGTACAAATGAGCATACTAAGATAGATAATATTCAAGTCTGCCACAAGTGACCCATATTGTGACATTTTACTGGCCTTATTTCTCTTTTTAGTCCACTTTCCAAACTTGCTGGCAAAATCATGATCATTCAATTTAACCTTTTTCAAGTGACTGTAACGGGAAATGTCGGAATCGCACCGTAGATGCCTATAACGGACACCTGTTGCTGTTACATACGGCACTAAAACATCACCCTTTGGTGAACAATACATCACCATTTCATCTGATACATGTGATGATTGAGTTTGAGCTGAGTATTCTGACTCAGCTAGAGACATGTTATCATCTTCGATATCATCTGCTTCAAAGTCAGATACGGAACTAGAGTAAGATTTATTACGTTTTGGTCTATTAATAATATCTGAAAACGTTGACGACATACTCAAAGGAACATCATCTCCATCTTCTGTCGAGTCAGTTCAGGTAAAGCTTGTGACGATGAACAGTCGTCATTATCCAGGACATCATCATCACCTGATTGTCCTTTATCAATTTCAGCAGGAGTCAAACTAATTCCGTCCTCTATAACCTGAATCTCACTGCCACTCACATCAGCATTCGCTGATTTAGGTTCTTCAACAGTCTATACATTCTTACTTGATACTGCACGAACCTCCGCAACAACAGAAACTAGAGGTAGGGCAGAGTATGGATCCCCATTTCCTCCGGATACTTCACTATCGTTCGGGCAATTGCGTTAAAAACGATCTGGCGACCCATACAACAAACATTGGTTTTTCTTGGGACAATCGCTTGATATATATATATATATATATATATATATATATATATATATATATATATATATATATATATATATATATATATATATATATATATATATATATATATATATATATATATATATATATATATATATATATATATATATATATATATATATATATGGTTAGTGCCTGCACAAGTTCGGCCATTCCTTCACTTGACTTCTGCACCATAATGGCAGAATGAAGGCACCATCAATGGACAACTTGTTAGGTAACGGCTTATCCACTTTATCAAAATACACCCGTCTGATTCCATTTTCATGAGACTTATCAAAACGATAAGTTTCCCTCTCGATTTTGACAACTTAGCCATAATGCGAAATTTCCGTCACCAGCCGCTCATTGGGAATTTCCAAAGGCGCTTTGATTTTGACCACCAATCTATCAGACTCAATCTCTTCTACTCCACAGATTTCTCCCTTCACTATAAGATCGCCTTCTAACAAGCTGTCCTTTACTTGCTGGTTAGTCACCGTCGTATTCCATTGATTACGACTAATATTGATGAGTCCCTTCAACATTAAAGGGTCAGCACCAATAGCGTCTTTTAATCCATGGTAAACGTCAATAGCTGACACATCCCACCCTTTTTTTCGTAATTTTAAGACTAAATTAGTTTCCGTGTATAGCTAACTAAACAAATCAATACCTACGTAGCAATGGGCCTTCTAAACCACGCAAGAAAATGCGTGTATAGACAAAATGCTTGGCGCACAAGCGTAACTGCGCGAGTTAACGACTAAAGAAAAATTAGGTCAAAACAAAGCCGATCAACAGCTTTCGGCTATACAGCCTATCTACTACAGCCAGCAATGGCGAGCTATAATCAACCAAGTCAAGTTCAAGTTCAAATTCATTTATTTGCCAAGACAGCAGAAAGCTACAGACCAATAACCGCGAGGCGTGACCGCCCACAGCAAGATAAATACAAATGAACAACACACACAGAAACCAAAGACTTTATATACAAAAAACTCAAGACGGGACAACGAAATTGGAAGTAATAGCAGTGCTCAAAATAAACACGTCTGCTCAGTTTGCACTACTACTACTACTACTACTACTGCCCTGCCACTACCGCTGCGGAAGTATTGCGAAAGAAGGGGTGTAGATATAATTGGTGCCTTTGCCAGAGCATTATACTGCATATTAATTGATTATTGAAACAATAAAACTGAAAAAAATCTGCGCTACCTAAGATGCTTAAATAATTTACAGTTCTTACCTCTGTGTGAACCTCAACGCTATGAATGGTTGGTAGGATGTATTATAAGAAATATTTAAATAGAAAATCGTCGGTAAGATATAATATATAACTTCTGCTTTATCAGTGCTCACTATATTTAACAATTAAATATTGTTTATTACGCCAGTGATATCAAGGTACGAACCGGAACATAGGTGTAAATCGCATCAGTAACTGTAACCTGATTTCACTTATAGATGATGTAAGGAATATTTTGTTGAATATTTTTGAAAATAATTTGACTGGAAACTGTTGTTGCCTACGGCAGCAACAGTTTCCGGTCAAATTTGTTTCAAAAATATTCAACAGCTTTTCTCTAAATCTGTCTTAAAACCTGAGTTTTGGAATTTCAGTGGTTAACGAGTTAATAATATTTCTCTGAATAAAAAAAATGATTCGAAACCATTTGAAGCAGATAGTCTGCAAAAAGTCATTCGCAATTTAATAAGTATTGACACAATGGCTCAGGGTAATAAATTTAGATCCGGGTCTCCTTGGTCATCGTGAAATATTTGTAATTACTCACAAACACAAAAAGTGGAATTACCCACATTTTAAAAATGAATTGAACAAGTCCGGTTCGGGTTCGATATCTGCTTTCAAGAAAAGCCCACATTTACGTGATATCTTACAGATTTTCATATTAGGAATAAGCCAAATTGCACCTTCTCAAACTAAGCCAGGAATCCGGAGAAAATAAACAAGAAAATGTTCACTTTTGAAAAGATCTGAGCTAGAGGGTTGACAATATAAGCAACTGCTTGTGTCCTAAAATCGGCACTGGCTGCTGTTGTGGCCACCGCCGGCGGTGATGGTGGTGGTGCTGCTGCTGTTGCGTCGTCGTCGTCGTCGTCGTCGTCGTTATTGCTAAGAATAGGAATGCATATGTCTGCATTTCATCTGGAGCACTCGAAGAAGCAGGTCCGCAAGTTCTGCATTTGAATGTTCTGACATAGTTGATTTTACACAAAATAAATAATGACCAGCAATGAAATAAAAAAAAAAGGTATTCTATATTGGATTTTTGCCATTTTTACAAATACTGGTACAATTAAAAAAAAAATCTGTGGCGATCAGAAACCTACATTTAGACACTGTCACACTGGATATTGCCAGTAAACAGAATGGACCTTTCCATGTTTAGCTATGCCACGCCCATCACTAGCTAAGCTCCACCCACACCTCGCCGTGTTGGGATTGATCGATCCCCGAATGCTCTAGCTATCAATTTCTTGAAAACTATACAGGGAAGCTGTTGCATATTTTGTAACTAATTTGACTGGGTGCTGTTGCTGCCCATGGCAGCAACAGCGCCCAGTCAAATTAGTTTCAAAATATTCAACAGAATATTTATTAAATCGTAAAAGCAAACAATTTGTACAACAACGCATAGACCGTCTTCAAATATGCGTTCGTGACGTACTTATCGACGTCATTCATGACGTCATTCATTATGATGTCATTGTACACATCACGCAGCTCATTATGACGTCATATGATGGGTGGGTACTCTGGAAAGGTGAATTGGCCTTTGCAGTCTTAGCTCTGTCCCGTCCATCGCTAGCTAAATTCCACCCACACCTCGCCGTGTTCAGATCGATCAATCAGATTAGACTTTAATTTCCAGAAAATTATACAGGTAAGCTGTTGAACATCATTTTGAAGCTAATTTGACTGGGTGCTGTTGGTGCCTATAGCAATATATTCAACAGCATGTTTATTTAGTAGTAAAGACATGCAATTCGTACAACAACGTTTAGTCCCTCATCAATTAAGCGTTTGTGACGCACTTACCTATGCCATTCATGACGTCATTGATTATGACGTTATCCTACACGTCACGTAGTTGATTACGACGTCATATGATAGATTGATAAACTGGAAAGGTACAGTATTTGCCATTTTACTGGTTATTGATATCAATATAATTATTTTCATATTCAGAAATTGATTTATTGACACGAAACACTACACTTCTACACCAGGTGTATCGGCACGTCACTCACGTGATACATAAACGCAGGTATAGGCGTATATCATCTTCTAATTTCTCTGGCAGCAACCTAGGATCTTTATGATTATAGGCCTACATATGAATAGGCCTATACAGGCATTCTGTCTATGTGAACTCTGTGACCGAAAAAACATATCTAGGCACCAAGATTACCCCTGCGATAACTGGTCTGATGATGATGATGATGATAATTGACTGTATTCTGCAGGTGAAGAAGTGAGAACATCTTTCCGTTGCAATCAGTTATTCTTCAACCTTCTCTGCTGTGTGTTGTCCACTGTACACCCTCCCCCTCCCCAACACCAACTCCCCCAGTTTTGCCTCTCACATAGTGTATCCCCATAGCGCCCCTATGTTTTGATCCCATACTCCAGCCCTCGGGTACAAGTACGTTCTTGCACACCTGGCAAGTTGATGTTGTGACAATGTGTCTGATATTTGTTGGAACCTATACCACTGTAAATCTGAGTGCTTTTCGAGCAATCGTATTTTCTGTAATTCGAAACCAATTTGACTGGACGCTGTTGCTGCCGAACGCTGTCAAATTAGTTTCAAAATATTCAACCGCTTACCTGCGTGGTTTTCTGACAATTGAGATTCAGAGAGTGCAGGGATCGGTTGATCCCAACACGGGCAAACTGTGGGTAGAGCTTAGCTGTTAGGGCGGGCATAGTCTCACGGGAGTACTGTACTAGATGGATCCGAACCGTCACACAACTAGTTAACGTCATAATCAAAATAAGTCACTTGTTTGCTGATGCCAAAATTACGTTGATCTGTGATAAAAGTAGAAGAATCTCTGACGAAAGAGTATGAATGGATAGATCCGATCAGTCGCCCAATTACATCACATATGACAGCATCACAATCAAAATGCGTAATGAATGCTGCGTCCAAGTCCGTCATGAACATTGAGTAATCCGTCGAATGTACGAATTGTATATCTTTTACTACTTAACAAACAATCTGTTGAATATTTTGAAACTAATTTGACTCTGTGAATGCAGGGTTCGATTGATCGCAACACGAGCAAAGTGTGGGTGGAGCTTAGCTAAAAATTGGCGGGGAATTTACTGCTTAATACACGTTCTGTTGCATATTTTTTGAAACTATTTTAACTGGGAGCTGTTTTCTCAGTCGAATTAGGTATGGACTATTCAACAGCTTACCTGTATAATTATCTTGAAATTGGGCTTCCGGGTATTAACCCTTTCACCGATTATTTCCACTTATCTCACTTTCAAGGCAACCATGCAACCAAACTTGAATATTTTGAAATCAATTTGACTGGAAGAAGTTACTGCCTTAGGCAGCAACGGCTTCAACTCAAATTAATTTCAAAATATTCAACAGAATAAGTTTTATATTGTAACGAATTTACTTTTTCAGGAATTTGTCTGTGAATGGGGGTAAGTGATTCAAATCACTAGCTGGAAATAAGCATGGAAAAGCTGGAAACGACCCACTTTAAAACGCCATCTGTTTGTCTGCTAGAGCGTGGGAGACAGATATGGAGATAAGCTATATGCCCTATAGGGAGATATAGGGACTCGACCTTCAAAAAAATATACAAGACAGGTCATCTATATTTTTTTTAAATTTATTTCGAAACTATTTACATGTATTCATAGTAATAATTATGTCCTTATTTATAATAGAAGGCTCATAATGCTGATTATACAATTTATTTACAAGTTCTTTATCGATGCCATGCCGACTCCGTACACACACTTACATGCCATAAACTTTCCCGGGCACAGGGTAAGTGACGTCACGGGCTAGTAACATATGGTTATTTTGCCACGCGTGCGTTCGCCCACCCTGTCCGGCTATGGCACAGCGAATTCAATTAAATAGGCCTACATTGGGTCACACAGTATGCCTATAATATTGTTCATAATATACCCGTAAAAAGAACTTTGGGAAGAAAAATAATAATGATAATAATAATAAAACTGTATCTTGTTTATAATTGAATTTGTGCGCTTGTGACAAGACTAAAACCAAACTTTAAATATGCGTTCAGCGTTATAATATAATTACTAATTTTTTACAAACCAATTAATGTTTAAAATGTCAAGGGAGGCAACTCCTAGAATAATTTATAAAGAGCCATATAAATGAGAAAATTTCATTTCAAAACTAACTGATCCTTCAAAGGGTTATCGCCCCTTATCTTTGAGACAAGGGAAATAACTCTTTGGAAGAACTCATTATGCGAGCCGGAGTTATCCCCCCTTAACATCTGCAAACATTAAAGGTTAATATGCATAAAATATACATCCAGACATCTAACTAGTCCATCTGGATACTCAATCTACATAAATTATTTATAATTTACAGGTCGAAATTTTGCATTAGATTGCAGGCATAAGGGAGACAACTGTTTGAAAATTAGTAATAGCCAAGCGTTATTTCCCTTAATAAATCCGTTTACCTGGAAATAACAACAGCCGGTTTTACGGAGAATCGGTCGAGTCGGGTGGGGGCGAAGTTGCGGGCTGTTAGTATAGTCGTCATGTATATATATATATATATATATATATATATATATATATATATATATATATATATATATATATATATATATATATATATATATATATATATATATATATATATATATATATATATATATATATATATATATATATATATATATATATATTATCGGTTAATTTTACTGTGCATAAAAAGTAAACTACTACCCCACCCCAGTCATTCACCATTTCAACAAGTGCTCTGAAACGGAGTAACGTAGTCGGTAGAATGGTGGTAAAATTGCACTTTTAACAGTTTTCCTAACGTCCCTCCCGCACAACCCTCCCCCCACCCCTAGCCGAACATCTCACAGAATGCATCTCACAGGTAAACAGATGAGGTTTGACAAGGTATGTATAGTTTTTTTCTACGTCTCTGCCAGGTGGTCTGATTGTTTAAATTGCGTAAATTACATCATAGATTCGTACTACTGCTGAAGGTATATGCAGTAGACGTACACCTCATTCACGACGACGTTAGAAAATGACGCCTTAATAATTCGCATAGACCAGTTTTGATGGAAGCTAAATTTGTAGCCTTTTGAATATTTTGAAAATAATTTGACTGACGGCTTTCAGTCAATTTATTTTCAATAGTTACAACAAGGTCATTTGATAAATAAGATATACAACAGATAAAATATACTATTAAATAAATATCATATGGAATATACTTGATTAATACCTCCGCTACCCGTAATGATAAATGACTCTAACTCGTCACTATGTACAAAGTTCCCTGAGAATAACTTTAAAGCAATGGCGCGTCAAACAATTACCATTAGCAACAAGAATAACAACACTCCACGAAATAATAATATTAATAAAACTTAAAATATAATTAGCATGTCAAGTGTAAAATATCAGATCATATAAAATTGGTATGTAAAAAATAAAATATTGATAAATATCTTTAGGCCTTTTTATAAAATTGTGCATATATTGTGTGTTAATATACTACTCAAAAAGTACCAAGGATAACCTACGATAACAGACAATTCTCAGCATAACACTTTAACGTTCATATCAGCCAAAAACGGCTTCTACAGTTGTCTTTAGATATGTAAATTTGCAGACAAAGAGAAGACTATTTTTTGAAATTTTACCACTGGAATGACTGGCTCGATAACCGAGCCAGTCATTCCATTGGTAAAATTGTCAAAAATAGTCTTCTCTGGGTCTGCAAATTTACCCAAGAGAAGACTACTTTCTGAAATATTACCACTGGAATGACTGGCTCCGTAACTCGATGCTCGAACCAGTCATTCCAGTAGTAAATTTTCATGAATAGTCTTCTCTTGGTCTGCAAATTTACATTTTCTTTGAGAAAATTGAAATTTTCTTAAACAAATTTAAGGATTAAAGCGTTCGCTATATTTATTTTGCAATTATCAACACAGAAAAGTAATGTCAGGTATTGTGCGACCAAGCGTAACAAGCACCATGACAGCTGTACCACTGCACCAGGCTGTGGAGGAACTGTACGGTCAGGTACGGATGAATCTTCTATGTGCTACAGGCATATTTTCGCGATACTCAGTACAGCGTATGGCCAGCTCTAGCACTGATTCCGGGTTCATACGGCTTCCCCTCATTGAAATTCCATGACGTATCCATGAACTAGAGATGAGAAATCCATGACTAAATGGGGTCCATGAGTCATCAACCCAGAAAATTGTGAAATCTAGATGCGTTCAGATGGCATCTCGTGAATTTGTCATGGATATTAAAATTTTTAGCATAATTTTTTTACAGTAGTGGTTTTCTGAATTTTCATGGATTTTCAAACCCAGACCTGGGATATTAATTTTCAAAATTCATGATTTCCCAGGTTTTCCACGACCCGTACGAACCCTTTGATTACAACCTGACACATTCTTTGCACGCTGTCAATAAACGATCGGAACAAAACTTGCAGTATGTTGGTCCTCTGCCCAGATTCCCGGAGGTTAGCGGGTTGGAATAATATAGCTGAATGGCTGGCCGTCTGCAGAAGGTCCCACGCATGCGCAATGAGATTCCAGCCTACGATACTCAATGCCTGAGCTGGCCACTCCATTCGTTCGATACCTTTGTTGTTCAGCGAAAGGTTACCCACCCTTGTTCCGCGTGGTCGTACATTATCATAATGAATTATTGATCTATTGTACCATCATATGGTCGGACTAAGGGATGGAGGACGTTCTCCCTATACACACGCCAGTTAACGCGCCATTTTGGATGCAATAGAGGTCTGTATGGCCACTGTAACTAATGCCAACCAGCACCATGATTGAATCGCCACCATAACGGTTCTACCACGTTTGTATCACCAAATCATTCACATTGACCTTGTCACACACGAACAAGTCGGTTCAATCTAAAAATAGAGGCGTGGCTTCTTTAGGAATACAAAGATACTTTTCTCAATCTCGTATCGCAGGAGATTTCGTGAGATACGAATGCACGTCGGATGTGAAAGTCCAAACAGAATCGCGCCTCGTCTCTGAACAAGACAACTCCCCATTGATCATGAGTCCAGTTGAGATCGTCTCTACTCAATTCCAGTCTCGCTTGACAGTGCCTCCCGCCGGTGGTGGTGGGGGCGGTGTGTGTGTGTGGGGGGGGGGGGGCATCACAGCAGGTCTGCAGGTCCTCAATCCACCGACATGTGCTAGGTTTGCGCGATTATTACTTTGAGTGATCGCGATCAATTATTTAAGAAAAATTGTAATTACACGATTAATCGGCCTGATTACAAATTACACCGATATAACAACAAAGGTTTATCAATAATGAAAGCTGCAATGGTGTTTAGAAATGGCCATTTGTAGGCCAAGAGAAAACTATATTTGAAAATGTATCACTGGAATGCCTTGCTCGAGCATCGAGCCAGACATTCCAATGATACATTTTCAAAAATAGCCTTCTTTTGGCCTGAAAATGGACATGCATTAGCTGAGCAAAATGTAAATAAAAAGGTAGATTTTGTAATATTTTATGCAATGGAATTAGGCTATTCATGATTATTCGATTTCGATTATTTCGTTTTTAATCATATAAATTCAGGATTAAAAAAATAATCGCGATTTTCGATTTAATCACATAATCGCGCAAGCCGACGACATGCAGTCTGCAAAGCTTCTAACAGTCTAAGTGGATATCGTCAACCGTGGCGTGGGTATAAAGTGGTTTGTCAATACTGTAGCATTGGTGGTTCGGCTTCGACAGGCAGGGATCACAAGGAGTGTCCTGTGGTTGTGTGCATGGTAGCCCTCGCACTTCCACCATGACGGTTGTTCATGTGACCAGTCTACTGATACCGATTACCCTGGAGATCGTGCTTCACTTATGTAAAGTCTGAGTGAATAAAACGTGAACTTGAACTTGAATCTTAGCAGACTGCACTTTTCACACTCAATCCTGAACAGTGTGAAGGGTTGACTGATCAATGTGCATCGCACCTGCACAATGTCCATTTCACTGTCACTTTCTTCAATCACATTAAGATTAGGCTAGGATTCCTTTAGGGGTGGGGGTGGGGGTGGGGGTAGTAAAATCTTGCTTTTCTGGTATTTATGTATGCATATTTAGGATATTCTTAGCAGCTTTTGAGTAGTATAGTACACCAAGTTTATTGAAGACGAGGTTTAATGTTTGATTCATAGAATACATTAAATGGTAAATCTCCCAGCCGGACAGACAGTCAGCCAGGCCGACAGTCAGCCAGGCCGACAGACAGACAGACAGATAGCCAGGCCGACAGTCAGTCAGTCAGCCAGCCAGACAGACAGACATAAAACGCCTTATAACGCAATCGACCATTCTAGCTAACAATAGGATAATCGATCGATTGATCAATTTATCAATTAATTCATCAGTCAACTAATAAATACATAAATCAATCAATCAATCATAAAATAATCGATGGATCACCTAACTAATGGATAAACCGACCAATTAATCAAATAATCGATCAATCAAGTAATAAATCATGAAATAAATCAGTCAATTAATCATAAATCAGCCAATTACTAGATTTTCAAAGACGTAAAGTTCGGTTAACATAACAACTAATTGTCTATCAATTTGTAGATTTCCTGAATTCCAATTTTTGGCGCCAATAGCATGTGACTTGTAGTACCCCTTTAATTGCTAAATTTGGTCAAGAAAATCAAACTATTTGCTTATTGAATGTCCATTCGCAGGCCAAGAACACTATTTTTAAAACTTTACCACTGGAATAACTGGCTCTGTTACCGAGCCAGTCATTCCAGTGGTAAAGTGTCAAAAATAGTCTTCTCTTAGCCTGCAAATGGACATTTCCCAAAACCACTGAAGAGGCCCGTTTTGGCCGGTGTCGACATGGAAGTGTTAAGAGACCACGTCTCAATATTGACTAGTTAATTTGTGTTCAATAAAGTTCTCTTGAATACAATAATACAGTTATTTTATATTACATACCAGTATGCCTTTAGCCGCTTTAAAGGTGCGTATTCACACCAGAATGCTTGGAAATTAAATTATCTAAATTGTATACTTTTAGAGGCTTACACTTTGGGCTTAGATATAAAAAAACGAAATAAATGTTAACATATGATGATTTAATTCCATATAAATTAATATAATTTTTTGAGTTGTGAAATTGAATTAGAGGCTCGTGCCTCTAATTCAATTTCACAACTAAAAATATTATATTAATTTATATGGAATGAAATCATCATATGCTAACATTTATTTCGTTTCAATGCATCTAGCCACGTAATTTAAAGCTAGGATTCCATTAACGCGTATGCGTATCCGAATTTTTTTTCGCTCCCATTACAAATAGATAGTATGATTCCATATGCGAAACCTGTCCGTATCCGAATCCGATCGCTACATGTAGCGATTTTATTCGAATACGGACAGCATTCGGATGTGGGATTCCTTGAAAATGACGTTTTCATTCCGCCATTCATGGGCTTTCCCCAAATTGACACTATTATTCTGTACATGTGTTCTAATATATAAGTTAAATTCATAGTAAGTGCGCTGGAATGTGAAACTCACTGAAAGGCTGATAGCCGATTTTAGAACATATTCATGCTAGCAGCAGCAGCAGCAGCAGTAGCAGTAGCAGTAGTAGTAGTAGTAGTAGTAGTAGTAGTAGTAGTAGTAGTAGTAGCAGCAGCAGCAGCAGCAGCAGCAGTAGTAGTAGTAGTAGTAGTAGTAGTAGTAGTAGTAGTAGTAGTAACAACATCAGCGGCGGCGGCAGCGGTTGTAGTAGTAGTAGTAGTAGTAGTAGTAGTAGTAGTAGTAGTAGTAGTAGTAGTAGTAGTAGTAGTAGTAGTAGTAGTGGTAGTAGTAGTAGTAGTCCAATTGATTGAATAAAATCACTACTTTCGGATACGCATACGTACAAATGGAATCACTCATTCGGATACGCATACGCATACGCGTTAATGGAATCCTAGCTTAAGCCTCTAAAAGTATTCAATTTTAATAATTTTATTTTCACGCATTTACTGTGAATATGCACCTTTAACAAACAATGTGAAATCAAGTTATAAAGTAGGCTGGGAGAAGGAAGTGTGGATTGTGGAAATAGTATTGCTTATCATTATTGAAGCAAAATATGGCTGGGTTTGATAGCAACAGCTTGCAGCAAAACTATTTCAAAACAAGTACTATGAGAGAGGTCAGACTTTATTCTTACGGTATTCATGACACTGGAAATGTTGGTTTTTTAATTTCCCAGATTTTCGTGATTTTTTTCGGATATTTCGGATCACGAACAATGTTATGAAAGTATACCACCACATCCTTTCTTATGTTAAATTTTGAAACAAATCAGACACACAATTTCCGAGCTAACAATAGATTCAAAATTGTATTTGATCCGGATCGGAATTTTTATTGAAACTAAATTGACTGGGCGCTGTTGCTGCCATAGGCAGTAACAACACCTACACGAATTAGTTTCAAAATATTCAGCAGCTTACCGGTATAATTACATTGAAGATGGGATTCTGATAATTCAGATTTCAAAGCATATAAATCTATACAAACAGCCCAAAATGTGGGCGGGGATTAACTAGAAATGGGCGGGGCATGGCTAGAAATGGATCCCAAAAATAAGTTAACAATGGGCGAAGTAATACTGTTAATTAATGCTGTAGAGGTAAGCAGAATTTCTATGAGATAATTATTATAACAAGAGGCCAAAATGGTCATGTATCGCTCACCTGCAGCAAAAAAGTGTTAATCAATAAATGACTATTCAGCAGTACAAGGGTTAATCCGTAATTGACCATTACGTAGTAAAAGAGTTATTCAATGAATGACCCTTTTAACGTTCCAAGATGGTTAACTGACGATGGAAATTTAGCAGGAAAGTGGTGAAATAACGCTTAGCATTCTGGAGTACATGTGTTAATTCCAATCGTTATATATTCAACACAAAATGACTAATTGGCAGGAAAACCTTTCAGTCAAATTATTTTGAAAATAATATACAGCATGTATTATCTAGCGTTTACAACTAGAGGCGACAACTCAGTTGTAAAAGGTTTAAACAATGATTAGCCATTAAACAGAAGTAAATGGGTTATATATACCGTGATTGACCATGCATTCAGCAATAAACGGGTTATTCAGTGAATGTAAAAAAAGACATTAAACTTTATAAAATTGTTAATAGGCATATTTCTTTTAAATATTTTGAAACTAATTTGACTGGGAGCTGTTGTTGCCATAGGCAACAACAGCTCCCAGTCAAATTATTTTCGAAATATTCAACAGGTTACCTGTATATTTATTTACCTAGAAACTGGTATTCTGGGATTTCACGGTTAACAATATATAAATCGAGCAAAAAATATGGGAGGAGCTTATCTTGAAAGGGGCGGAGCATATGTAAAATAGATCCGTCTATTGGCATGAAACAGCTTTCAGTCAAATTTCTAAATATACAGCGTAATTTACAATATATATTAGCATTCACAAGTCAATGAGTGAAATCTCCGATAGGGTAGAATGAGATTAGATGGCAATAAAATGTGTCACATAAATCAGGTATGGCTAATACAACCATTGGTTTCCAGAGATATATATATAGAAACATCTAAATTCCCCTTTGCAGAGTATCCATCCATTATTTGACATCGTATGACATCATAATCAGTTCCGCGCGTGTATGATGACTGTACAATCATTACTTTACAAAGGGTTCCATATAGACCGTCATCAAATCTCAGAGTCCGACACGTTGTATAAATTGTATGTCTTTGCAATTCTTTGCTATTTAATAAACATGCTGTTGAATATTTTGAAACTAATTTGACTGGGCGCCCAGTCAAATTAGTTTCAAAATATTTAACAACTTACCTGTGTAGTTTTATGGAAATTGATAGTCAGGTGTTCGGAGATCGATCCCAACACGAGCGAGGTGTAGGTGGATCTTAGCTAGATATGGGCGGGGCATAACTAAAACCGGAAACGTCCATTAAACTATCTCAGCGGCTAACTGATGTATCCATCATCTTACTAATTTCTTTGCTGACCATCAATCAGTTTGGTCTTTCTACAGCGCGCGGTTCCAGAGGACTGCTAATTTCGCCATCAAAAGCCGTCCAGTAAGAGTTTCAAATGGCCGTCCAACGGAGGAGTCCTGGTTTAGATATGTCTCGCCCATCTCTACATAAGCTCCACCCACACTTTGCCCGTGTTGGGATCAATCGATCAGTGCACTCTCTGATCTCAATTTGCAGAAAACTATACAGGTACCTATAACTGTGGCAGCAACAGCGCTCAGTCAAATTAGTTTCAAAATAGCCAACTGATTTGTTTATTAAAAGGTAAAGACATACAATTCATACAACTTAATGGACTATTAATCGTTTATGACGGACTACATCGCGTCATTCATGACGTAATTGATTAAACCTTCATGTGACGCAGTTGATTATAACGTCATATGATTGATTGAGAAACTGGATTCCTCCATTGATCCAATTTGATTGGTCGTTCGCGACAACGTTTTTATGAATATCAACTTATCTTGAATAAACTTGAATAATTGTAGCGGACATGATCATATTTGCCCAATTTCAATCCTTTTACGTGATCCAGAGAAGTCGTTTGTGTGAAAACGTAGCTATCCGAATTGGACTTCTGGCAACTTGACCAATCCGGGTCGTTTGAACACATTCAGTCTAGCCGTTTTCATAAATAAGGTTTCTTTAGTTTCGCGTCAATCGACCAAGCAGTTTCTGAGGTGAAGATGGGATATGTTTCTAACCATAGCGCAACATCCAAAATCGGACACAGCCAAAATCAACTTCTTTTGAACAATTATGGATTTCTATGCACTAAGGATGTTTCCTGCCAGATTTAACTGAAATCGTCACAGAGGTTACTCAACAGTCGCTTAACCATTTAACCCTCGATTTTATCAAAAAAGGTTAAATTTTCTCATAGAAATGTACATTTGCAGACCATGAGAAGACTATTTTTTGAAAAGTTACCACTGCAATGACTGGCTCGGTTATCGATCCAGTCATTCCAGTGGTAAAATTTAAAAAACAGTCTTCTTTTAGTCTGCAAATGAACGTTTCTCAAGACTACTGCAGAAGCCGTTTTTTCTCTGATATAAGTTGTAAAGGTTTAAAGAGCATTGTTGATGTAGGCCTACATATAACAGATGCACGACGGATGGATCCCACGACAACCTTACGTGTACCACCTTTTAAATAATAACTTATACATATTAAATTAGTTAGACAATTAAAGCTTTCATATGTAAGTAAAGATCCCGCTGGTAGAAACTCCATCACAGAACAGGTTTAACATAATCAAAAAAATATTAAGAATAACTTAAAGGTAATTGTAACGTCAATAATTAAATAATTAAAATAATGTTTGAAAAATTAATTAATGCGTTGGAGCGTGCTCTGGATAAGAATTTGGATAGTAAATACTTTTGATTCGTTATATATAAAATAATCCATCCATCTACGCACCCACACACCCATCCATCCATTCATTCATCCCTCCACCAATTCATTCATCCATTCATTTTAAACACGAACGGTTAAAATAAAAACACATTAAGATGTTGAATACTGCAGCACTAAATTCCAGGGCTGTGCATATATCACGTGACTATGACGTCACGTGATGTCCGGTATAAATATAAGTGCAGCGTACATTTTCAAGACTCTCGTGTTCTGGCTTCCATTCCTGCTCCATCGGTCACAAGTCAGCCGCCTCACTCACCTATACCACGCACCCCTCTGCAACAGAAGATATATGAAATATATTAGATATACAATAAAACAGCTTCTAGAGATAATCATTTCATAATAGTCACTATTGAGGGATCCGATATCTCACTCAGCATATGACGTCATAATCACTTACGTCACATGTAGGCCGACGTCACAATCTTATTGAATTGGTGATGTCACTAAATAGTAAGTAACCGATGGCGGTATTGCATTGGCATGTAGAACAGCGTTGCTGTTGCTGATGGCGATGATGACGATGATGACGATGATGACGATGATGACGATGGTGATGATGATGATGGTGGTGGTGGTGGTGGTGATGATGGTGGTGGTAGTGGTGATGGTTGTGGTGGTGGTGGTGGTGGTGGTGGTGGTGGTGGTGGTGATGATATTGATGATGATGATAGTGATGATGCTGGTGGTGGTGGTGGTGGTGGTAGTGGTGGTGGAAGTGGTGATGATGATGATGGTGAAGTTGCTGCTGTTGATGATGATGATGATGATGATGATGGTGGTGGTGGTGGTGGTGATGATGATGATGATGATGATGATGATGATGGTGAAGTTGTTGTTGTTGTTGTTGCTGTTGCTGTTTTTGGCGTTGTTGTTGTTGTTGTTGTTGTTGTTGTTGTTGTTGTTATTGATGATGATGATGATGATGATGATCCACAATGATAACCTACCATAAGTAAATGTATTCAATGTCAATAAAAGCAAAATATAAAATGACAAAGACGTAGACGATGCCACAATAGGCCTACGTGTAGCCTACTGGTTATATGTTAAAAACATTTTAAAGACACACAAACGAACGAGCACGCGCACTTACGCACGCAATCTAGCGATCAGATAGCATCGAATCCGTAAATAATTCACAGATTCATTCTAGGTCACGCAGCGATTAACGGCGGTCTGGACAACAGCATAGGCATACATAAATGACGATAGATATAATCTATTTCTGTCGAACCACAATGATTTTGCTAATAGCCAGTAAACAGGAGGACCAATACAAAGGTAAATAGAAGACTTCATAATATAAGGATAACTCTGCTTGTCTCTACAATGTCGACAACTTATTATCGTACACCTAATCACAATCATCAATGAAGGTAGTAAATAATTCATCTTATATTCCCGCTTCGCTACAAAAGTACTGGTTCACACATCACCCTTGCGCGTGCGCAGTACGGTCGTCTTCCGGCGGAAGTTGTAGTTGCTGTTGTAATAAAAGAATCCATTTCTAGCTTAGCTCCGCCCACGTTTTTGCGCGCGTTGGGGTCGATTTATATACGTTAACACCTGCATTCTCAGATTTTCTCCCATTTTCAAGGTAATTATACAGGTAAGCAGTTCAGTGTTGAATATTTTAAAACTAATTTGACCGGTTGGTGTTTCTGACAAATTAGTTTCAAAATATTCAACAGACTGTATATTAAATAGTAAAGTCATCAAAGATATACAATTCGTACACTTAACGGGTTATACAATGCTGATGGCGGACTAGATACGTCATTCATTACGAATTTTACATGTGACGTCAGCCTACAAATGACGTAGCTGATTATGAGATTATATATTTGAGTGACAGCTCTGACGGCGGAGTCCATCTATAGTAGTAGCAGCAGCAGCAGCAGCGGCAGCAGCAGCAGCAGCAGCAGCAGCAGCAGCAGCAGCAGCAGCAACAGCACGAGACGAGCTGACCCGGCATGCGTGGATGAATGTTTACCCGGTGATGCTGTTTATTTTACTACATCTGACCAAGCAAACATCCACTGCGCATGACAGATATCTTCACTCCTGTTAGTCGTCTGGCGGATGTGTCCTTTCGACGGCATGCACCAAGAAAAACAAAAACACAGCAACCACAAGAAGAAACAAGAACTTCATCGTTAACAACATGTGGTGGTGGTGGTGGTGGTGGTAGTGATGATGATAATGATGATGATGATGGTGATGATGGCGATGATGATGAATGAATGAATGAATGAATGAATGAATGAATGAATGAATGCATGATGATGATGATGGATGGATGGATGGATGGATGGATGAATGAATGAATGAATGAGCGTGGATGGATGAATGAAATGATAGATAGATGAATGAATGAATGAATGAATGAATGAATGAATGAATGAATGAATGAATGAATAGATAGATGGATAAATGAATTGATGATGATGATGATGATGATGATGATGATGATGATGATGATTGACAAGCGATGACGACGACAAACGATGACGACAAATACTTAGAAAAGTAAGATACATGATGAGACATAGGACCTATGCATATTTTGGCTGGCAATGCAAACATTTTTCAAAAATTCCAAATGTGGCAGTCTGGACAGTGAACATTCTCGGTAATAAATTTAAGAACTCTGATCCAAGGGTGTACGTGCGTGGTTGCGTGCTACGTGCGCGTGTGTGCGTGCTACGTGCGCATCCAAACCAATTAAATTAATGATGGCCAATAACCAAATCAACCAATCAGATTGAAAGCTACCAATGGTCTACACATCGCCATTTCCACCACCAATATCCATAATACAACAAAAGCCCCATTTTTGTTTAGACGATGATATCCATGAATCACCCTTAGCCACTAATCACTAATCATATTTTCCAAATTCTGGCCCGATCGGTCAAACGATTCCGGAGGTGGAGTTTATTTTGTGTAAACTATGTCATCTAAGATGGTCGCCAAACTATGAACAACTCTTTCAAACAACTCTTTCAAACAACTCTTGCAATCAAGTTCTCTAGAACAACCTTGGTTCGGAAGGCGTTATTAGAGGAAGGTGTTCCGTGAAAAGCATGTCAATGGAGGAATCCAGTTTTGTATATGCCCCGGCCTATTGCAGCAACAGCGTCCAGTCAAATTAGTTTCAAAATATTCAACAGCATGTTTGTTAAATAGTAAAGGCAAAATTCGTACAACAACGCTTAGTCCGTCATCAATTAAGCGTCCGTGACTAACTTATCTAGTTGACTATGACGTGATACTACGTCACGTAGTTGATTATGACGTCATATGATTGATGGATATACTGGAAAGGTCCATTGACACAGTGGTTTCTGAGATCTTTAAAAGTGTTTCTAAAACTAGTGCAAAAATCCAAGGTGTCCACAGGCGAAATCAACCAACCAGCTTTCTTTGAACAATCTTGGGTTTCTATGACCAAATGCTTCACAGCAAATTTGATTGAAATCTACATCGTTTACAAAACCCATTAACTATTAGGTCTAAGTTCAATACTGAGTTGTTGATTGCGGGCATGATTTCTTTAGCCATCACATTCCGTAGAATAAAATTGAATGAGTCTGAATCTGAGTCTGATTGATATAATCATTTTCTCCAAATTTCAGATCGATTCCTTCAGCAGTCCCGGATAAGGAAAAACGTGTTTTTTCTCGAAAACTAGGTCATCCAAGAGGGCCACCAAAACAATCGACCTATTAGGTAACATGTTCTCTTGAACAAACTTGCTTCGGCCATTGCCATAGATGATGTTCCTTGTATTCCTCATTAATCGAGGCAAACCGTTTTGGAGAATGTTTTCGATGTGTTTATAAAGACTAATCAGTATCCAAGATGACCCCAAACCAAATCAACCAATCAGCTTTGGTTGAAGAATCCCGAATATCTATTACCTAAATGTGCGTCTTAACACACTTGGTTTAAATCGGAGATTTCATGAGACACAATATCGAATCACCTAGACAGTCGCCGAGAATATTCTTGCTTTTTTCGCATAGATATAGAGTATCTCACCACCACCACCACCACCACCACGACCACCACCACCACCACCACCAGAGTAGCTCATCACCACCACCACCACCACCACCACCACCACCACCACCACCACCACCACCACCACCACCACTACCACTACCACTACCACTACCACCACCAACAACAACAATGTTTTAAGAACAGCTATTCTATTTTATCACTGGCACATTTCATGATGAATTCTTAGAAATAAGATCTCAATGGAACTCAATAGGAACCACGCTGAATATTTTTGAAAACAATTTAACTGAATGTCGCTGATGCCGAAGGTAGCAACGACTTTCAGTCAAATTATTTGCAAACACAAAGTATATAATGTCGATCATATCGCGTAAAAATTACCATTTCTAACAAATAGCCTACAGTAACGTGGACAGTGAACGATATGAGAGTAACATAAAATGAACTGATTACAGAATAAAATATTAAAAGATTGATTTTAAAATATTTTGCGCATTTATTAATATTGTTTCCTTGGATATCAGGTTAATCAAATGTACATAAACTACAGGACAATATCTATATTTGTTGTACGATCGCACTGTTGCCATTGTTGTTAGGATTTTATTGATATTAAAATAAATGTTTTAACGCCAATAACCTCCAATTTCAAACGTTAAACTAAGTTTAATAAGTTAAGTTAATTAAGAGCATTGAAAGAAGGCTGTTTAATATATAGTAGGCCTACGTCTATACATTTTATTGCTGGTTTGTTTATTGGCCGTTCATACCTAAATGTATTTCGAAAGTTCGCACGAGTCACGTGGTTAAAATCGGTCATCTGCGAAACGGGTTATGATTCACTCTGAGAGGTCCTTCCCTGGACGGGTTGCATTGCTTCATCGAAGGGTTGGTATAAATAATAACCCATTCCACGACAGCACAAATTGGTCTTGGAATGTCTGTTTTTTAAGATTATACGGTGCATTACTTCCAGTTTTGTCTATTGGAAAATCCGTCCAGGCATGGGTAAATCCACAGGGTTCAAGTATCCCTTTTATAAACGAAAACAATGTGAAATTTCTGTTTAATTTTGTAAACTGGTTATTGTTTCGGGTACTGAATAACTGGTAAATAAATTTAAATAAGATCGACGAATATTTTTTACCATTGTCCAGTGACAGGCGTGGCCAGAATTTTAACATTCGCATTTATAACGGGAAATGTACCAAGTTCCCCATATATCATGCTAGTTGTTGTTGTTGTCATTCTTACATTCAAAATATATCTACACAATTTTAACTTCATCTTTTCTAATTCCTTTACGTTTTCGTATCCCCATACTTCGCAACCATAGAGCATTATTGGCGTAACTATTTTATCAAAAAGATCAAGTTGTAAATCAACAGGGAGGTTTAAGGACCTGCTTTACTTCAACAAAGAGAACATGGCTTTGTTTGCTTGCTCCACACGCTTTGTTCGTCACTGGTAAAAATGCCATTTTCAGAAAGCTGAATTCCTAGGCATTTATAGGGTTTTACTTGTTCAATGATTTGTCCATTGAATGTAAATTGATACTGAATTTTACGTCCAAATGTAACAATTTTAGTTTTATCACTGTTGACGCTCAGTTTCCAAGTACGGAAGTACTCATGTAGCACGTTTAATAATTTCTGCAAATCTGTTTCTGTGTCCGCAAGCATAACAGTGTCGTCTGCATATAAAATGACCATTAGTTTAAGCATAGTTTTAAGTGCGTCGTTGTTTGCCATAGATAAATAATTGCAGCCCGCACGGGCAAGGGAGTCTTCTAAATCATTGAAAAATAAAGCAAGGGGGAGATACTTTCTCCTTGCCTAACTCCAACTAATGTTTGAAAGAATTCGGATTTGTAATTGATAGTAGATACGCATGACTTGGCACTTTTATAGATATTTACAATCACGTTAAATAATTTGCCTTAAATTTTGCAGTTCACTATTTTGTACCAAAAGCCAGTACGGCAAACATTGTCAAAAGCTTTTTCATAGTCAACGAATGCACAGAATAATGATTGTCCACTGACTTTATAGATATTGATTAGGCAATTTAAGACAAACAGGTGATCGGTAGTAGAATGCCCTTTTCGGAAACCAGCCTGATGTTGCTAGGGGTGCATGCATTGTCTGTTGTTGCCTAATGAACTGTTGTTGGCAGGTGTAGGTATTGTATGCCGTGTACAGGAGGGTGCGATACCCACTGGCTAAATGTCTTCTCCACCTGTCACGATTGCAAAAGCTTATTCTCAAAAACTCTACACAGTTACAGAGAGAACGTGTATACAAAATGTACAATATTATACTATTAATGTATAAATACTTATTATCATTATTTCATCAAACAATATATTATTTCTAATTTAGAGAAGTTTCTCTAATTTAACTAGATATCTTAATATTGGCTACAATGGGATAATAGAGGGACACAGTTCTTGCTACGCCCCGCCCATTTCTAGCTTAGCTCCGCCCATTCCCGCCCACGGTTTGCCCGTTCTGGGATAGATCGAATCCTGAATTCCCAGAATCCCAATATCAAGGTAACTATATATTTAAGCTGTTGAATATTTTGAAACTAATTTGACTAGCGCTGTTTAGGCAACAACAGCGCCCAGTCAAATTAGTTTCAAAATATTCAACATGTTTATTAAATAGTAGACATACAATTCGTACACTCGACGGTTTATTCAATGTTCATGACAGACCTAGATATGTTATTCATTGCGCATTTCGATTGTGACCGTAGCCTACCTGTGACGTAATGGAGGATTACAGTTTATCCATCATTCATATGACGTCATAATCAACTATGTGACTATGTAGGATGGCGTTATAATCAATTACGTCATGAATGGCGTAGCTACGTATCTCATGAAAGGACTAAGCGTTGTTGTACGAATTGTATGTCTTTACTATTTATTAAACACGGGTGGTAACAGCACCCAGTCATATTAGTTTCAAAATATTCAACAGCTTATATGCATAGTTTTCTGTAAATTGATAGTCAGGGAGTTCAATGATCGATCGATCGATCCCAACACGGGCGAAGTGTGGTTGGAGCCTAGCTAGGGATGGGCGGGGCATAGCGAAAACTAGATTCCTCTATTGATTATGATGTCATATACTTGAGTGACAGATCGGATATAACCGGTGTGACCGATCTGCAAATCAAACATATTTTCATCGTCCAAGTGACGTCACCGTAACTGCCGTCCCATCAACTCGCGTTATCTCAGCTGACGTCAGGTCAACTGACACAACAATGAAATGCATCGTGTTTCAGGGTACTATCGGAGCAAAGCGATGGAACAGAATACGCCGTTACATAATTTGAATAATATCTATCCCTTTTAACACACAAACTGGCAAAAACCGGCTTCTGCGGTGATTTTGAGAAATAGCCATTTGCAGACCACCGAAGAGTATTTTTGAAAATGTACCACTGGAATGACTGGCTCATTGAAATTTTCTTGAACAGGTTTCAGGGATAGAATGTTAAAGAGTAGGAGACAACAGGTTGCAATATGACCACCAACAGACTGCCTTATGTCGCTAGGACTTTCAGTAAAATTGCTTACAGGAGCTTTCATATTTCTCTGGAAACTATAAGTTTCCAACTTCTGAAGAAGCATAGAACTAGCCTAGGCCTAATTTGAATAATTCCACTACTAGTAGTAGCAGCAGTATAAGCAGCAGCAGCAGTAGCAGCAGTGTCAGTGGTAGTGGTGGTGCTGCTGGTGGTGGTAGTAGTGGTAGTAGTGGTAGCGGCGGTGGTGGTGGTGGCGGCGGCGGTGGCGGAGGCGGAGGCGGCGGCGGTGGTGGTGGTGGTAGTAGTAGTAGTAGTAGTAGTAGTAGTAGTAGTAGTAGTAGTAGTAGTAGTAGTAGTCGTAGCAGCAGCAGCAGTCGTAGTAGTAGTAGTAGTAGTAGTAGTAGTAGTAGTAGTAGTAGTAGTAGTAGTAGTAGTAGTAGTAGTAGTAGTAGTAGCAGCAGCAGCAGCAGCAGCAGTCGTAGTAGTAGTAGTAGTAGTAGTAGTAGTAGTAGTAGTAGTAGTAGTAGTAGTAGTAGTAGCAGCAGCAGCAGCAGCAGCAGCAGCAGTCGTAGTAGTAGTAGTAGTAGTAGTAGCAGTAGTAGCAGCAGCAGCAGCAGCAGCAGCAGCAGTAGTAGTTACCTTTCAGCATTGTTTAGCGTGCAGTAGTAATTGTAATGTTTGTCTGGTCAGTGACCACTGGTCAAGCTATCAATCACTAACCCTCTGGTCACCCCGACTAGTAAGCGACTTTCTATGATATCAAGTGCATTAAACTTATAAACAAATAAGAGCACACACCGCGCGCATGTACGCACGCGTTCAAAGTTCGAACAGTTACTGGGTTATCTTGAGCGATTGATCGATAAGCAGAGAGCGCACACACTGACTGACCACTGGCTACTAGAGCGAACTGGTCATGCCAGTTGTTGACATACCATTCGATTCTGGCCGGTGCCGGTTCGAATAGATTGAGCGCTATGTATCGTGTTTAGTAATTTCATTATCTATATCTGTTGATTATAGTTATTACGGTGCAGGATATTGTCAAGGTAGACTTTCAGGCAAATTATTTTCAAAATAATTTATGTTGACTATAATTTACACATGAATGAAATGGATTATTTATCAATAATAAACTCGGACACACATTGTGTTTTTTAAGGGCAAACGCATTGCATAATCCAATACAGCTCAGAAATAAGTTGAAATGTTTCCAAAACAACAGACAGAGACATTTTAGTTAGTAAGAGAAGTTCTGTTCATCAATATTTTGATCATAATTGGATTGGATGACATTGCTGCCATCCAATTATGTTTCAAATATTCAACAATACGTTATATTTTAATTTTTATTTCTGAACTTCACTGCATGGGTCCGAAATTAGGTATTTAACGCTTTAATGGTTAAATTTGTCATGAAAATAAAATAATCCCTTGTTAAATGACTCTTTGCAGACCAAGCGAATAACATTTTGAAATTTTACCGCTGGAATCAAGGCCATCGAGCCAGTCGTTCCAGGAGGAGGGTGGGAGTGTTGGGAGAAAGAAGAAACACAGAAGAAGAGGGACAGTGTGTGGGTTGTGGCGTTAAAGGGCTGAATGAGGAGTGGAGGTAATCGACCTTTCCAGTTTATTCATCCATCATATAGCGTCATATAACGTCATAATTAACTATGTGACGTGCATGATGACGTCATTATCAATTACGGCTTGAATGACTCGATTTAGTCCGTCTTAAACGCTTAATAGTCCGATACGTTGTACAAATGGTATGTCTTTACTATGTAATAAACATTCTGCCGAATATTTTGAAACTAATTTGACTTGACGCTGTTGCTGCCATAGGCAGTAACAGCACCCAGTCAAATTAGTTTCAAAATATTTAACAGCTAGTTACCTGTAGTTTTCTGGAAATTGATAGTTATGGGTTTCACGGATCGATTCATCTCAGCACGGGCGCAGCGTGGGTAGAGTTTAACTAGAGATGGGTGAGGCAGTGGTGAAGAAAGACAAATAGAGGTGTATGGGGCAGTGGAGAAGAAAGACAAATAGGTGTATGTGGCAGTGGAGAAGAAAGACAAATAGAGGTGTATGGGGGCAGTGGAGAAGAAAGACAAATAGAGGTGTATGGGGGCAGTGGAGAAGAAAGACAAATAGAGGTGTATGGGGGCAGTGGAGAAGAAAGACAAATAGAGGTGTATGGAGCAGTGGAGAAGAAAGACAAATAGAGGTGTATGGAGGGGTGGAGAAGAAAGACAAATAGAGGTGTATGGGGCAGTGGAGAAGAAAGACAAATAGGTGTATGTGGCAGTGGAGAAGAAAGACAAATAGGTGTATGTGGCAGTGGAGAAGAAAGACAAATAGAGGTGTATGGAGCAGTGGAGAAGAAAGACAAATAGAGGTGTATGGGGCAGTGGAGAAGAAAGACAAATAGAGGTGTATGGAGCAGTGGAGAATGAAGGCAAATAAAGGTATATGTGGGGCAGTGGAGAAGAAAGACAAATAGATGTATGGGGCAGTGGAGAAGAAAGACAAATATGTGTATGTGGCAGTGGAGACGAAAGACAAATAGAGGTGTATGGGGAAGTGGAGAATGAAGACAAATAGGTGTGTGGGACAGCGGAATATGGAGACAAATAGACGTGTGTGTTTGCGTGCGTGTGTGCGTGCGTGCGTGCGGTGTGTGAGTGTGTGCGCGCGCGTGCGTGTGCACACGTGCGTGTATGGCAGTGGAGAATGAGGACAGATAGAATTGTGTGTGGGCCGAGGAGAATGAGGACAAAAAGAAATGTATGGGACAGTGGGGAATGAATACAAATAGAGGTGCGTGTGTGCGTGTGCGTGCATGGCAGTGGAAACTGATAACAAATAGAGGCGTGTGTGGCAGTGGAGAATGGGGACAAATAGAGGTGCGTGAGCAGCGAAGAATGAGGACAAATAGGTGTTTGTGCGTGCGTGCGTGCGTGCGTGCGTGCGTGCGTGCGTGTGGGGGTAGTGAAGAATGAAGACAAATAGACGTGCGTGTGGGGGTGAGGTGGGTGGGGAGTGGCAGTGGAGAATGAAGACAAAACGAATTGGGTGTGTGTATGGGGTGGAGGGGGCGTGTGGCAGTAGAAAATGAAGACAAATAGAGGTGTGCATGCGTGCGTGCGTGCGTGCGTGCGTGCGTGCGTGCGTGCGTGCGTGCGTGCGTGCGTGCGTGCGTGCGTGTGCACGCGTGTGGAAGCGGAGAATGAAGACAGATAGTTGTGTGGGGGCAGTGGAGAATGAGGATAAATAGAAGTGTATGGGCCAGTGGGGAATGAAGATAAATAGAGGTGCATGTGTGCGCGTGCGTGCATGGGAGTGGAGAGTGAAGACACATAGAGGTGGGCGCGGCAGTGGAGAATAAGGACACATAGATATGGGTGTTTCAGTGGAGAATGAGGACAAATAGAGATGAGCGTGGTAGTCGGGAATGATGACAAATAGAGATGGGGTGGGGGGAAGTAAAGAATGAAGATAAGTACGTGTGTGAGGCGGTGGTTAATGAAGCCAAATAGAGGTGTGTTGCAGTGGAGAATGAGGACAAATAGAGGTATGTGTGTGGCAATGGTCAGTGAAGACAAATAGAGACGTGTGAGGCAGTGGAGAATGAGGACAAAGAGAGGTGGGTACCTCAGTGGAGACTGAAGAGAAATCGGTGTATCAGGGCAGCGGAGAACGAGGACAAATAGGTGTGTGTGGGGCAGTGGAGAATGAAGACAAAGATGTGTGTCTGGCAATGGTCAATGAAGACAATATGTGTATGGGGCAGTGGAGAATGAAGCCAAATAATGGGTGTGTGGCGCAGTGGAGCATGAATACAAAAAGAGGCTTGGGAGGGGGTAGTGAAGAATGGGGATAAAGAGAGGTGTGGGAGAGGTGACGAATGAAGACAAATAAGGTATGTGGGGCACTAAAGAATGAAGACCAATAGAGTCACGTGGGGGCAGTGGAGAATGAGGAAAAGTAGAGGTGTGTGGAGGCATAGCCATACACAAATAGGTGGGTGGGTGGCATTTGAGAATGAAGACAATTAGGTGTGTGTGGGGGGGGGGGGCGGGCAGTGGAGCATGAAGACAAATAGAGGTGTGTGCGCAGTGGAGAATGAAGACAAATAGAGGTATGTGGGGCAGTGGAAAATAATGAGAAATAGGTGTGTGTGACAGTGGAGAATGAAGACAAATATGTGTGTATGGCAGTAAAGAATGAAGACAAATAGATGCATGTGTGGCAGTGGAGAATGAAGCCAAATAGAGGTGTGTGTAGCAGTGGAGAATGGAGACAAATAGATGCATGTGTATGTATGTATGGTTACTATATTCTGCGGCTGTAGTAGTAGAAACATCATATAGCTGCAATCAGTCCTTCTTTGCTTTTGCCCACTGTATCTTGTCCTCAGCCGAAATCCTTAGATTCCTCAGGTCCATTCTTGACTTGAGTGTACCGAGTCCTGCTTTCTTGAGGTCACCTCGTTGCACACTTAGCAGATTTATGCAATGACATCCTCTCCTGGCTTTGTATTTGCTGGCTCCGAGTAGGGCGCATTCCAGGGCTCTCTGCGCTGGTGTCTCTTCTGGCATCCTTAGAACATCGCCAAACATGGACCATTTTTCCTGGGCGACATTTACAGACAGCGGCGACGTATTACACATCTTGTATAGTACATCCTTGGAAATTATGCTGTCTGGCTATCGGTGTCCAGTGATGGTGCGTAGGTGTTTGCAGTGGCAGGCATCGAGTTTGTCTAGAGCTACCTTTGGAGCTGCCCAGCTGTTACAGTTATACAGCATCAAGGATACGCAGGTTGCGTTGTATAAACGTAGCCTCTTTATCAAGGGCATCTTTGATCTACGAATCCATAGCTTCCAGAAGGACTGGAAAGCTATGTTCCCCATGATACACCGTGCAGAGATGCATGTGTAGCAGTGGGGAATGAAGACAAATAGATGCGTGTGTGGCAGTGGAGAATGAAGACAATAGATGCGTCGGTGGCGGTGGAGAATGAAAACAAATAGATGCATGTGTGGCAGTCGAGAATGAAAACAAATAGATGCATGTGTGGCAGTCGAGAATGAAAACAAATAGATGCGGGTGTGGCAGTGGAGAATGAAGACAAATAGATGCGTCTGTGGCGGTGGAGAATGAAGACAAATAGATGCGTCTGTGGCGGTGGAGAATGAAGACAAATAGATGCGTGTGTGGCGGTGGAGAATGAAGACAGATAGATGCATGTGTGGCAGTCGAGAATGAAGACAAATAGATGCATGTGTGGCAGTGGAGAATGAAGACAAATGGATTCGTGTGTGGCAGTGGATAATGAAGACAAATAGATGCGTGTGTGGCAGTGGAGAATGAAGACAAATAGATGCGTGTGTGGCGGTGGAGAATGAAGACAGATAGAGGTGTGCGTGTGTGTGTGTGTGTGTGTGTGTGTGTGTGTGTGTGTGTGTGTGTGTGTGTGTGTGTGTGCGTGCGTGTGTGCGTGCGTGCGAGCGTGTGTGCGTGCGTGCGTGCGCGCGCGCGTAACTGTGTGGAACTGGGTTATCTAATTTGACCGTTGATTTTAACCAGGTCACGCTGATCCTATTTTGACAGGCAATACAATGTCACATATGACACTAATCCATCAATCGCGAATGCAACACTTGAGAAATGTAATGCGTCTGCTGAGAGTTACAAACGCCATAAGAAACATCTGGCAACCATGCTACAAGCTGGGGATTTAAACTGGACAACATTCTCAAAGAGTTGAACTTTGTATCAATTTGAACGTAAAGCTAACTAGCGACGATGACACAACGGGGATCCACACATGGGGTGAATTGATGCGGCTGGTGGGGTGGGCTGGGGTTGGGTTGGGGAGGATGGGGTGGCTAATGGTATGTCAGTAGGGTGAATTGAGGGTGGATTAGTGGGTTGCAAAACGGGTAACGCGAAAAGAAATGTACTAAATCGCATTCCAAGCAAACTTTGACACCGATATCTCATTATACAGTAAAGTTTAGCTGCTTTAAGCGACCACCTTACGGGGCCACGTACAACTAGGAACTAAATACAGGTGGTCTCTTAATACAAGTGACTAACGATCGGATACGACCTTTCTAGTTAAAGGATGGTGGTTCTTTAAGACAGGTGGTCTCACGACCACCTGTCTTAAAAGAACCGCCATCTTTTGTCCAAAAGGTCAGTTGGTCTCGCCAGCTGGTGTGACCGTAAGACAGAGGTAGCATATTTGTACCATTAATTTGAGTATTGAATTAAATTACCTTTCCGAGGAGCAACATTTCTATCCTTCCTTACTTCTTCCTAGCAATTCCAACCTCCCCTCTTTTCTTCATTCAAAAATCCATTCAAAAATCAATTCATTCATTCATTCATTCATTCATTCATTCATTCATTCATTCATTCATTCATTCATTCATTCATTCATTCATTCTCTTATCCACCTATCCATCCATCCATCCATCCACCTACCCACCCACCCACACCGACCCATCCATCCATCCAGCCACCCACCAATCAATCCATCCATTCATTCAGCCTAAAGCAGCAATCAATATCTTCCAATACAATTATGTTTAAAATATTTAACAAAACATTACTTGCATAATGTTCAATGTTGTACTAACTAACGTGTTTCTGTTTTTGTTTTTGAACCATGTTAACTTATTTCTGAGCTGTACGATACCAGCGTACAGGTCAGTGTGACCTTCTTCCCTACGAGTCAACATGACATGTAACAGATGCGTAGAGGGATGACCACTTTATCCCCGCCATCAAATATCAAACAATTTTGTAATCGGTTTGTGGAATAAAACAGCATCGTCTATTCTTAAAACGATGCTAACACCGCGTTTGGCGTGAATAACAACAGCATGCAGAAATGATGTTAGTTGATAATAATTTACCTCCGATGATTTTCCACAAATCACAGAGGACATCTAGCGGTATAGGGGTTTTGCGGAATAACAACGTAGCCAGAGGCGGGGAGGATGACCGGAGGTGGTGTTGGGTGTAGAGAGATGGGATGGGGGAGATTAGCTCATCCGCACACATTCATCATTTTGACACTAATTTATATCCCTTTAACCCTTACCACTCTGATGCCAAAATTTAAAGTTTTAAAATTAAATTAAAAGAACTTAAGGTGTTCATTTTTTTAACAAATTTGCTGGAAGATGTTGCTGTCGTAGACAGCAACATCTTCAACCAAAATTGTCAAAAAAATGTATACAAGTTTCTTTGCTATTGACACAGTAAAAGATAGAATATTGATATCAGAGTGGTATGATTTAAAGGCTGAATTTGATCAAGAATATCAAAATATTTGCTTATTGAACGCCCATTTGTAGGCCAAAGGATTATTTTTGAAATTTTACAACTGGAATGACTGGTTCATTTATCAAGCCGGGCATTGGTAAACCGAATTTTTAAGAATAGTATGTTCTTGGCCTGCGAATGGACGTTCGTTCCTCAAGACCGCTACAGATGCCGGTTTTGGCCGGCCTGGCGTGGAAGGGTCAAGAAGAATACTGGCTTCGGTTGAGCTAAACGTGAAAGCTGCTGAATATGTTGAAACTTACGTGACTGATATTGTTGGTGAATATGTCAGTCAATTTGTTTGCAAAATAATCAGCAGAGAAATAAATATGGCATTGTAAATAATGTATGCACAGAGATACTAGGCCTTCAAGCCAAGATGCTCGGCTACACTTGCGTAGGCCTTCAAGCCAAGATGCTCGGCTACACTTGCGTAATTGTAAGTAACCGATGTATCACGTAATTGCTTAACGCGTTACCTCTTGAAACTAGTGTGTCAATTTCAAGACACCGGTACTGGAAACCTGTTTAATATTTTGAAACTAATTTAACTAGAACTTGTAGCTGCCTATGATAGATAGCAATAGTTCTCAGTCAAATTAATTGCAAAGTCTTCAAGAGAATAGCCATTTCTTCATAAAGGATTGATCATTTCTGTTCTAGGAGGATCGCGGAGTTAATCTCTTGCCCACCAGATTACTGCGTAGCTAATGCGGTATGTTTGTCGGTGGACAGCATAAAAGTGAGACTAAACTATCTTAGTAACGCCATGAATAGTTTATCTATCCATCATATGACGTCATAATCAACTACGTGACGTGTAATATGACGTCGCAATCATGACGTCATGAATGACTAGATTTAGTCCGTCTTTAACGCTTAATAGTTCGACGCGTTGAGGAATTGTACGTCTTTACCATTTATTAAATATTCTGTTAAATATTTCGAAGCTAATTTGACTGGACGCTGTTGCTCCCATGCTCCTAGTCAAATTAGTTTCAAAATATTTAACAGCTTACCTGTATATTTTTCTGGAAATAGAGTCAGGGTGTTCAGAGATCGATCGATCCCAACACGGACGAGGTGTGTGTGGAGCTTAGATGCAGATGGGCGGGGCATAGCTAAAGCTGGAAAGGTCCATTAGACTACATCACATTCACCTGGAAATAACGTAGGCCCTAATGAATGAATCCCCTTTTAGCTATGGCCCGCCCATCTCTAGCCACGCTCCGCCCACACTTTGAGATCGACTTATATACTTTTAAGCCATTAATTCCAAGAATTTCAATTTCAAGGTAACTATACAGGTAACCAGTTGAATATTTTGAAACTAATTTGACTGGGTGCTGTTGATGCATATGGCAGCAACAGCGCCAAATCAAATTAGTTTCACAACGTTCAACAGAATGTAAAGGCATACAGTTCGTACAACTGACGGACTTTGAAAGTTCATTACAGACTTAGATACGTAATTTATTACCTATCTTGATTGTTACGTCAGCCTACATGTGACGTAATTGATTATGACGTCATATTATACGTGAGTGACCGATTGGATTCATCCATTAGGCATATACCAAATTTCCCTGGAAATAACGTAATTTTAACGTTTTGTGGATTGAAAACTGCATATTAGCATAATTAGGTGCTTGCGGCGATGCGGCTGTTTCAGAATGTGTGGCGTAACTACGCTACTAGTGTGTGGTTAATAAAATTTCATGCTCATTTTTAAAGAATTTGAACTTTAATTTTACTGGGCGTATATTATAATCTTTTAATTCATTAAATCGGAAACCACTAATATTAATACTAATCTAGTAACAGGTCAAGCGCTTTATGAAGTCGTTTGTTTTTTTCCTTGTATCTTGTCGAATGGCCACAGATCATAATTAATATTTACGCTACAATATTTTGAAAATAATAGTACAGTAGCAGTACAATAGTACAGGCCTACAGTAACAAATCGAAATGGATTACCATGAAATTACGACTTTTGTTTGGCATAGATGACGGGGTTGATTAAATAATAGTTGGAAAGGCGCTGATTCGCCATCGCTGTCGTTGTTTCATTAGCCCTTACAGGCGAAGCCGACTAGAACCGACCTCTGCAGTGGTCTTAAGGAATGGCCATTTACAGGCCTAGAGTAGACGACTTTTGACAAATTTACCACTGTAATGACTGGCTCGGTAACCGAGCCAGTCATTCCAGTGGTAAATTTTTATGAAATAGTCTTCACTCGGCCAACACATAGGCATTCAATAAGCACAGATTTAAATTATCTTCACTAAATTTAGCCATTAAAGGGTTAATTACGCAGGAACTAGCGTATGCATAGACACACCTTTGAATAAACGCAAAACGATATTTGATTTAATTAAATTTAAATTGATGTAATTTATTTTCTATCTCCTACCTGTAAATTACTTAATGGCGATTTATTTCCCACTACTTTGTTAACAAGTTCTACACCTTCCCAATCCTCTCTGGTCAAACTATAAGTAGCCTAAGCGTGAAGGTCGGATACGACATTAATAAATTTAATAAGTACGAGTGGATTATATTAATAGCAGCTATAGTCCAGTCTGGGTCAAGCTGACCACTACATTCAATAATTACTATTAATAAATTAAAAATCAATTTAATTCTGCAGGTTAGTACACAGCAACATAGGCTAGGAATATATTCGTATTTATTAATATTTATTAGTATTAATTAATTATTTAACATCACACCAGCCCGCCTCACCTGTCGTATGCATGCGCGCGTATGTAAGCACGCGCGCATGCTGTCCGTCCATCCATCTGTCCAGTACAAGCGATCATCTCACCACGACTAATACACAAAAACTAATCTGACTACAGGCTAGTTTTAACTGACCGCTACAACTACTATCGGAATGTTCCTGGACTGGTCAGCGGTCATTCAGCTAGCCTCCCACAAGGCACCTGGCCGCTTAATTTGGCCACTCCGTGAAGAATTGCAATCGTTCAACAGGAAACCCATTAAAGGGTTGAACGGCGAGTCAAGCGAGAAACCATGAGAAAGGCCAACTTACGACGAGATCCAGCCCTATTTTTGTCTTCCAGCTCAACGCTCGGGGTCTTCCAGGGGTCATCACGGCCCGGGCAGAGTGTTGGTCAAGCGCTGGTCAGTAGACTCCCAGTGAGCCGGGCAGCTGATACGTCAGGTTGATTACAATCGCCTCTGCACGTGAGCTTGCGCACTACTGCAGCAGGCTGCGGGGCATCTGCAAACTGTAATCGTTTACTGTATATCTTATTCGGAGTCCAGCGAGAGAAATTAGAACTCTACATAGGCACCACAAGAGAAAATTTGCTGGTTATTTTGAAAATCTTTTGACTGAAAATTGTTGGTGTCAATCACAGCAACAACTTCCAGTAAAATTGTTTTAAAAATAACCACCAAGTGTAGCTAGACCGAGCATCTCGTATATTGTACGCGACCTACAGGATGGAAAGCATTTGTATCAACACGTTGCACCAGTTGTCCATTCGTTGTCCGCTATTATTTAACCCTTTTACTTCCGAATGTCGATCTTCTATTCTCCAGTTTCTCTTAAAAGCATGCCATCTTGCGTCATTGTCTTAAAATGACGCAGATGACAGAAGCATCTATAAATACATAAGACGGCACCAACAACTTTTAGCAACCTGCTTTTCCTAAAATTAATACCAATCTGCCTTCTATTTACCTGCTCACGGTTTCATAAAACTCCGTAGGTTATTATAATTTACAACAGAAACGGTGTCAGGGATTACAATTTATCTCCGCCATCCTCTTCTGACTGATTACGTAATACTAGTCAGTTCGTTAATCCCTCCAAACACCCGTGTTCCTAAGCGTCAAATTCGAGTAGAGACATGAATAACCTGAAATAATATTAGCGGAAATATCTTGAAATAATATTTGCACTATAACTGCGCTGGTATCTGCTTAGCCGTGACTCGTATTGCCAAACCGTATTTTATATAGAAAGATTCTGTTCAAAGTTGGCAATGTGATAGCTTTATGAAATCATGAGAAATTTGTATTGATTTTGACTTTTGGCATGGTATATCGAGGGATATATTTCTGGCTATGCTCCGTCCCCAATTCTTTCTACCCCACACCCCACTCCCGCAAATTTTGTACGCGTGTTTGAATCAACTTTAAACACTTTGAACGCAGAATTATCAGAATTTCAATTTCAACTATACAAGTGAGCCGTTCAAAATTTTTACACTAATTTGACTGGGAGCTGTTGCTGCCGATGGCAGCAACAACTCCCAGTCAAATAAGTGTCAAAATATTCAACAGATTGGCCATTAAATTGTAAATGCACCAAAGCCAATTCAAAATCAGATACTTTCGTGACGGACATTCCTTATTTGATTGTGAGGTCAGCTAACGTGTAACGAGTTTTTTTATTATGACGTCAGATAATTGAATGACTTATAGGATGCCTTCATTCGTACATATGGCTTTATAAATCATAGCCACCATTTCAGAGAGTTTATTGTAAACAGGAGTATTTAACTTTTAAAGAATGTAAATTTTCTAATACAAGTTTCCAAAAATATGTCAATAATTCTAACTAATTATTATTTATACAAATAAAGATTTTTTTTGCAAACGAAAATATCAAGACTGCATCGCCAGCTGAGACAGTGTTGTTGGAAAAGCACGTTCGTATGATCAAGCATTTATGAGCTATGACCACAGTTGAGTTTGCTAATGTTTCGTGTGCTAATTTCATATTTTAATGTATACCATTCTTTTTCACACTGCGTCAAAATATGAAATGACGTCACGGAAGTTTAAGAAGTCATATTCCTAGCATGATAATAGTGAAATCAATCAGCTACATTACAGTTTCCTAGTTTTTCTCAAACAAAATTACCATACATGACTACTGACGGTATCATTTCCTCTGAGAACACTCACAAATGACGTCATTCCTTCTGATAAATCTCTGCCAAATAACGTCATTTCCTCTGATAGAACTCTCACAAATGATGTCATTTGCTCTGATAAAACTTACACAAATGACGTCATTCCTCTGATAAAACTCGCACAAATGGTGTCATTGCCTTTGATAAAACTCCCACAATTGACAAAAGTTACTCTGGCGAAAGAAACTCTCACAAATGACATAATTCCATCCGACAAAAATCTGAGGAAACTCCCAAACTCACAAAGAACGTTCCTCTGATAAACCTCGCACAAATGAAATCATTCCTGCGATAGGATAAAACTTTCACAAACGACTTCATTTGCTACGATAAAACTTCAACAATTGATGTAATTTCATTCATCAAATCTGCCGCAAATGGTGTCACTTCCTCTGGCAAAACCTGCCACAAATGATGTCACTTCCGCTAACAAGACTGCCACAAACGAAGCTATTTCCACTGACAAAACTACCACAAATGACATCATTTCCACTGACAAAACTACCACACATTATGGCACTTCCTCTGACAAATCTACCATAAATTATGCCATTTCCTCTGACAAAACTGCCACAAATGATGGCATTTCCCCTGACAAAGCTATCACAAATGACATCATTTTTACTGACAAAACTACCACACATTGTGGCATTTCCTCTGACAAAACTGCCATAAATGATGTCATTTCCTCTGACAAAACTGTAACAAATGATGTCATTTCCTCGGACAAAACTGCCACAAATGATATCATTTCCTCTGACAAAACTGCCACAAATGATATCATTTCCTCTGACAAAACTATCATAAATGACACCATTTCCACTGACAAAACTGTCACAAATGGTGTCATTTCCTCTGACAAAACTGCCATAAATGATGTCATTTCCTCTGACAAAACTGCCAAAAATGATGACATTTCCTCTGACAAAACTACTGCGGATGACATCATTTCCTCTGACAAAACTATCACAAATGACATCATTTCCACTGGCAAAGCTGCCACAAATGACATCATTTCCTCTGACAAAACTACCGCGGATGATGTCATTTCCTCTGACAAAACTGCCACAAATGAGGTCATTTCCTCTGGCAAAACTGCCACAAATGATGTCATCTCCTCTGACAAAACTTTAACAATTGGCATAAGTTTCTCTGACGATACCATCACAAATAATCTAATTTCATCTGACAAAAATCCCCAACATGACATCATTTGTGCTGACAAAACATCAAGAAATAATTACATTTCCTCTTACAAAACTCCTCCGAATGACATCATTTACTCAAAGAAAACTCCCACAACTTTCCCAGATAATTCCTCTGAGGAAACGCCCACAAATGGTGTACCACAGAAATGTTCTCCCGGCATGAAAGTTCGCCTGACAAAATTCACACAAACGACATGACCACAGCCCCCACCCGCCCCATCCCGCCACCGCCACCAGTACCCACCCCAACCCCACCCGCCATCCCTCACCCGGTGAACTCGCATACATGGCATGATTTCCTACGAGAAAAATCCCCAAAAATGGCGTCATTTGATTAGCAAACAGATCGGATACATGTTCAATCAGTGTTCGTTGCTCTTTGAAGGCATGGTTAGGGTATTCCTGAGGTCATGCGTGAAATGTCCCCGATGTTAGATGTAAACGGTTCCCGATGTTCTGTGGGAGGTGTTCCTGAGGCACTGTGTGAAACGTCCATGCAGTCATGGCTGAGGTGTTTAACATGGTCCTGAAGGCCTGGACAAGATGATAATGAAACGGAGGATTCCAGTTTTTAGCTATGGCCCGCCCATCTTTAGCTAAGCTCCACCCACACTACGCCAGTGTTGGGATCGATTGATCCCTGAACTTATTGACTATCAATTTCCAGAGAACTATACAGGCTAGCTGGTGAAGATTTTGAAACTAATTTGACTGGGTGATGTTGTTGCCTATGGCGGCAACAGTGCCCGGTCAAATTAGTTTTAAAATATTCAACAGCATCTTTATTAAATAGTAAAAACATACAATTCGTATAACAACGCTTAGTCCGTCATCAATTAAGCGTTCGTGACTAACTTATCTACGCCATTCATGACGTAATTGATTACAACATTAACCTACACGTCTCGTAATTGATTGTGACGTCAGAGGATTGATGGATAAACTGGACTCCTCCATTAAGTTCATAATGTCCCGTGGTGCTGACTGCTTACTGAGATGTTCCGGTGGTTGAAGTATTTAGGAAGTTCTGGCTGTGCTGTTCTGAGGCAATTCGGGAGGTGTTCACGAGGTTATGGCTTAACTTGTTGATGTAGTACTAGTAGTAGCAGTAGTAGTAGTAGTAGTAATAGTAGTAGTAGTAGTAGTAGTAGTAGTAGTAGTAGTAGTAGTAGTAGTAGTAGTAGTAGTAGTAGTAGTAGTAGTAGTAGTAGTAGTAGTAGTAGTAGTAGTAGCAGCAGTAGCAACAGCTGTAGTAGTAGTAGTAGTAGTAGTAGTAGTAGTAGTAGTAGTAGTAGTAGTAGTAGTAGTAGTAGTAGTAGTAGTAGTGGTAGTGGTAGCAGTAGCAGTAGCAGTAGCAGTAGCCGCAGCTGTAGTAGTAGTAGTAGTAGTAGTAGTAGTAGTAGTAGTAGTAGTAGTAGTAGTAGTAGTAGTAGTAGTAGTAGTAGTAGTAGTAGTAGCAGCAGCAGCAGCAGCAGCAGCAGCTGTAGTAGTAGTAGTAGTAGTAGTAGTAGTAGTAGTAGTAGTAGTAGTAGTAGTAGTAGTAGTAGTAGTAGTAGTAGTGGTGGTGGCCGATACTCAGTGGTGGGGGCGATTGTGTCTGTGATGATGGTACTGACGTTGGGAGTCTAATAGGATGCCTGCAAAATTTTCAGACAAAATATAGAATTTCCGTTTCACATTGATAGCCGCTAAAACCAGACGGCTATTAAAGAAACGAGACATATAATTTATAGATTGCATAAATGCGTCTCTGTCTGGTCGAATGTTTGACCGGGTGAACTTGTGAGAGAGCATTCGACCGTTACTAATGCGCTTCCTTTAACCGTTTGACTGCTGATTTTTTTGCAGACGACATATTCCAGGGGCCATATCTCTGGATGTGCTAAATATTTTGAAAACAATTTGACTGAAAGTTGTTGGTGGCTATGCCCCCAACAACTTTCAGTCAAATTGTTTTCAAAATGTTCAGCACATCCAGAGTTATTGCACATTGAAATTATAGTGTGGCAACTTGCAGCAGAGAGACAAACTTACCCTTGCACCAACCAGACAGAAAAGAGTACTGTAAGGCTATTGTACTACCTATGTACCATAAACTGTGTGGGACTTTCGTAACAACCGCTTTTTTAAAGAAATCATTTATATTATTTATGAGAAAACCTGCCAAACTGTGTTAGATTTGACCTTTTCGTAACCGAACGAACTGCTCGTTAATATATGGATGTAGTTGAACTGGACACTGTCCAAACTAAATGCAAACAGATAGTTGGATTGTTACCAATGTAAAGAACTCAAACGTGTTTCGTAAATACGCATATGTCAACAACGTGCGATAAACTATGATAATTGATCGCGTTCGATGAATTTTTAACACGTTAAACCAGATGGGCCAATACTAAAAATCATTTAGGCCTATAATTTAATACACATTCTGTTAGATATTTTTGAAATTGATTCGGCTGGGACCTGTTAGCATCACCAGGTTACAGTTAAATTAGTTTCAAAATATCCAACATGTTACCTGTATAATGGTCTTGAAATTGAGATTCTGGCATTTCAGGACACAAAGGGTTAAATTTGTTAGCGCTTTCAGTACAATATCTATTGAAGGGTTATATTATGACGTCACCAATACTAATTTGTGTTGAATATTCTGAAAATAATCCAGGCTACAAAGGGTAAAACTTCTTTCAGTAAAGTAGTGTCCATCTATCATTCGTATCTCGCGAGATCTTCGATACGAGATCGAGAAAAGTATCTCGTGTGTATTGAGTGGCCATTGGCGCACTGTTTTCCACCAGAATATGATGGGTAAAGAGAATTGAAACTTAAAAGGACACGAGGGCTACTCTCTTCATACAAGAACATATTAATTGACGTAAAACGAGATGATATAAAGCATATAGTAGTCTGTGTAGAACAACAGAGAAATAGTCCATCTGAATTAGTCGTAAAATTCAAAATCTGTCGCACACAAAATGAGGTCAAGAATTTGCTGACGTTATGTAGATGTTGATATCACACGGACCACTGGATGGATCGAGTCGATTTTAATGTCTGTATCAAGGTAGTGATACAGAGGCAATAGTCCAGGCTCTGGCCAATAGTCCTGCAAAAGATACATGTACCCTAAATGTTATTGATTGTATATGTTGCTGGACCAAATAGATACAAAATTATCTTGGGTAGACATCTCAACACCCGAACCTAAATTTTGTAGCCGCCATTTTCCAAGATGGCCGCCAATTTTGTCTATTTATTATATATCTCTGGAACTAGAGCGTGTACCAAGCTAATTCTGGTGCCAAAATATAGCTTTTCGAGGTCAAGGAATTCACTAAATACGGTATCTTAATGCTTGGAGCAGCCATTCATGGATTTTCAAAAGGGTGAGCAAAAATAATTGAAGAAAACCACAATTTTCCAAAATAACGGACATTTGTTTTATATATTCGCTATCTTTGGAACTAGAGCATGTATCAGACTAATTCTGGTGGCAAATTATAGGGTTTCGAGGTCAGGGAATTCACCAAATACATTATCTTAATGCCTGGAGCAATCGATTCTGCATTAAAGCTATTTTTGCTATCTGTCTGTCTGAAGATTTTTTGACATTTGTGACAAAGCTGCCGTGGTCGTAACTATAGCGCATCACACTTGTGTCCATTTTCTGACTGGCATCTATTGTTGCTCTTGCCACCTGTCATTGAAATTAATTTCAAAAATAGTCAACAAAACAATTATGAAATGCAATTGTTGTATCTATTCTGTAAGTCTTAGATTTGTAATGGCCAAAATTTTACAGGAAAATTTAAATTGTCTTGTCTTGAATGACCATTTTCATACTAAAAAGAGAAACTTTTAGATTTTCCAAATGAGTAAGTAAATCCAGTTGAAAATATTCTTTTCTTGGTCTGTAATTAGACATACCGGTGTGTTAAGACGTCTACAAATCCCGTTCCTGGCTGACCTGACCATAAAATGGTTAACGGCATAGCTTACTTATTACTGTAAAAATAATCCATATCTACTGAAAAACTTTGGCAGAAAGTTAGATCGTCTTCTTACATGTGGATAAATTTCAGTAATTACTTTTAGGAAACAAGTTACATTAACCGAAGCGGTGGACATGGACCTATGAGACAGACAGACATAATACAGTCACCGATCTAGGAAATTGAGTTCAGCTTCTCCTTGCTTAGTTTTCGTGGCAATCTCGGCCACTTCTCCAGCGCGAACTGACAGTCAATGTCACGTCAGGTAAGCTGTGGTGGTTCCGTGTGACAGTAGTGTGTGGAAGTTAAATTCAACCTCCAAGACAGATAATCAGTTCTTTATTATGGATTTTCCAGATCTATATGCCCATAAGAAATGCATCAATGGTTACATAATAAAATATGAACGTGAGACTTTGAAGCCAGAGAAGCCTAGCAAACGATCTCCATCAAGAAAGTTACAGGTGTTTCAACAGGGGCAGAACTGCTGGAGCCGCTTTTAGATAAAGGATATGGTTTCGCACTCAGCGAGATTAAAGAACTATTGAACAACATTGACGATAATGTTATAATCCGTAGCAACGAGGCGGAAGTATTTCTTGTGAGAACATATAAAGACAAAATACAATTTTGTCAATCCCACCACAAAAATAACCCATTGCTAGTGTTTTCATCAAATCTAAGCTCGGAAGATCTCGCTGCAAAAATAAGATCACGCGATATCGTCAAATCAGCAGATACTCTGTTGAGGCAAGCAATACAAAAGGTTGGTTTCAAACTTCGGGATAAATTTTGTGATGCTACCGAACTGCGTCAGTCATTGGCGACCACCAGAATTTTGGACGTACTGGTAACATTCCTTTAATCTTTGTTCGATATCAGCGTGTCACGAATGTTGCAAATTGAAACAGTGCAGCTCGGCACGTGATATAAATGACGATAGTAACTCTGATCAGAACAGCAGTATAAAACGTCAAGCGGTTCAGCTTTAGTGTCTTTTCCAAATTATGTTTTACAATAAGCACAATGGCTCAGAGAAACTTCCTTTTCATGTGATGACTGCGCACAATATGTATGATAAGTGCAAAAACAGAATGTTGAGAAATCGGAACGTGTTGTCTGCTTATACCATACAGAGATGTGAAGCCAATAGTACACACATTCCGAGTCTACGCCACACGAGGCAGCTAATACGGAGTTTTCCATTCCATTAGCAAGATGTAGACTACCAGTGGAAGATAAAAGCCAAGTACCTCCATGGGGTGGAGTCCATGCTTTAATCTCTCAGAGTTCTTTAGTACGACTTATGCGGGTAGGATTCCTTCCAGTGATTCCATCGCCCGTCACGAACTATGACACCGTATACTCAGCCATGAAAAACTTTCAGAATGGCCGATCTCTGGTATTTCAACCCACCATGACAATCTTCTGTGATGAAGGTGTTTTCCGCACTGATTGTCCATGGAAACCCTGAACAATTTGTGGACATTTACCCCATGATGGGAGTGTTGCACTTAGTAAATGTAGCTCTTCGCTGTGCAGAGAAGTACATCAGTGGCAGTGGTATAGATGATGCCCTAATAAAGTGGAGAGAAGACTGGCAAGACAGTCCTGAACGGATCACACGATTATCGTTCGATGCAAGGTCATGTCAGAAGCAATAGAACCTATGATGTGGGGCGCCTTCTGGAAGAAGAAAAAATCTGATGAATCTGAGGAAGTCCTGCAATCGAATGATGAACGGAAAGGTAAGGAGCAGCTTCATAGTTTGTTAAAGAAGACTGAATTCCTTAAACAAAGAGTTTACTAACAAGTGTTGTGCCAAATCTGAACTTTGCCAGTACTGAGGTATTTTCTTACATCTCGTGGGTCTAGTGAAAAACATTGTGATATCTGATTGTGAAGGAAATTGGCAGCTGCACGTGGAAACATGTGGCTCACTGATCAACGTGTTTCGAGAGTGTGCCTGTATCAGTTACTTGTGGTATGGTTCATGGTACCTGTTGATAATTGCAAAACTAGAAGCGAACTAAACATTCATGTACTACAAATTTACTATTAATGGGCACTTTGTAGTCGACAGGGAAGGGAAGTTAAATGCTTTTGACGCAGACATGAAATTGGAACAGACAATCCGAAGGTCTCAGGAACGCTCAAAAGGCATTGTTGGTCAAACGAGGTGTGCGTATTTTGGTGAATGTCAGCTGATCTACCATAAAGTTCTTACAATCCACAATCTATTTCAGGAACTAACAAATGCAAAGATAATGGGTCGCCTGGAGTCATGCCATTATGAACTGACAAGAAAGGACAGCTGTTCGCTACCAATGTCACACGACTTCTGCAGTTTATGCAAGAAAAAGGAAATCCCTATGATGTAGATGATCACAATTTCGTCTACATAGCTTTGTGACCAAACAGTATGTTGATGAAGGTATCAAAGTACATTTGATCGACATCATTCAGAATGGTTTAGAAGGATACAAACAACTACGAAATGCACGATCTATTTTGAAAACTAACAAACCATCAGGCACCATTTCCAGAGTGAAACTCCCTGGTTTTAGTGATTCAGAAAAACATGGCGCACAATCTACTGTACCAGGAATGACAGCAAAGGAATTGGCACGAGCACAGACTGTTTTGGACATTGCAAAGGCGAGGGGAGAATCTATGAAGGACAGTTTATCTCGCGATTTTCTACCAACAAACATGTTGTTTGAATATTGCAACTAAACCAGCCAAACACACTATAATTATAGAAGTCGAAAACACCTTAATAATGATGAATATGGATCTGAGCCAGTATCTCAATCCAAAATCTCCGTAATCATTGATTTCATTTTACAGATTGGAATGTTAAAGTTAGCAACTCTTAAGACAAGCAGTCAATATAGTGTTCCAAAGTTCACAGGCAGTCTGCACTGTGCAAGAGTTGCACGTCGTCTTTGATAGTTACCTTGAGTTGTCTGTAAAAGAATCAGAAATGACTTAAGGAGCATCCAATTATGGTAGCATCGAGTTCAAATTGATCCAGACGTACCATTTCCTGTTCACATAGATAAATTCTGGACATCATCCTCAAACAAAACCAACTTGGAGCTACTTGTCTACAGACTATTAGTTGATGAATCACTTATGGCAACCATCGCATTCATTGCATGCGGGATGGTCCTCGATGATGATGTTGTTCCCTCAGTGATATACTTAGATGGTGAGAGAACTGAAGTTCAAGAATTAACTAGCAGGATTGAGCAGGCTGATAGCCACATTGTATCACATGTGAACTGGGCGGTTGCACATGGTGCCAAGCGTGTTATCATCTTGTCAAATGACACAGACATGGTAGCCCTCCTGCTGAGATACGCAGCCGCCCTCAAAATCAAGGGGTTAGAAGAATTTTGGGTTCATTTTGGGACAGAAGCCAAACGTCGATTTATCCCAATGTACCACCTATTGAGCAAGCTTGGATCTGCATTGTGTGATTTTTCGGTGAAGTCACACATTTTAACTGGTAACGATGCTTTGAGCAAGATTGGGACCGAACTTTGAGCACCGAAGGCATCACCCGAGAATTTCCTAGCAGAATTTGGAGAGACCGATGACATGATCGAAGGAGACATTGAGAACATCGAATAGTATCTTGTAAAAGTTTGGTCACGTAGCATAACAGTAAATACCTTTAACGACCTCAACTACCTTGAATACAGAAAGTCGAACAGATATATCTCCCATCTACCACCAACTGCCAAGTTCAATCCGAGGACACACCCAACGATCATTCCTCGTTATCAGGGAATTGCTAACCCTTTTGAACCATGACAATACGACATTAAGTCCCATGGACTATGGCTGTGCTGAGGTGGATGGGCTTTGCGCCCTCTCAGTTTGTTACCAGATGGTTTGCTTACTCTATGTTGGTGTACAACTCCCAGCACAGTGCAAATGTAAACAATCTGTAAAATGTTCTGTTTTCTGTAAGTGCGACAAACTGTGTCAATATTACACGTGACCTACATGTGATTTTAGCTCATAAGACACACTAGTTTAATAACAAGAGCTTATCTACAGAACAGACTGTCAATAAAAGACCTTGATACTATAGATATTATATAATATGTAATTATAATTAGGATGAAAAATGAAACAATTAATATGACTATATATATATTAGTCCAGGCTTTGTCTTATTGTCCAGCGTATCCTAAATGTTGTGGTTTATTGCTGAACTAAATAGATATGAAACGATCTTTGGGAGAAATTCCAAGTCTTGGACATAAATTATATGGCAACGATTTCTCAAAACACATCTATGTGAAATGTGAAATTACTTTAATATTTAAAAAAGGCGTTTTCTACCTACACCCAGGCGACCTCTAATACATATTTCTCTATATTTAATTACAGGCATTTTAGAAATGTAATGATCACTGCTCAAAATCTTATGCATTGCCGCCAGAATTAGTTTGATACATGCTCTAGTTTCACAGATATATACAATATGCAAACGGATATGTCCGTCATTTTGGAAAATTACGGTTATTTTCAACTATTTTTGTTCACCATGTTGTAATCTGCGAATGGCTACTCAGATCACAAAGTGAATGCATTTATTCAGTTTCTCGACCCCAAAAACCTATATTTTGTCACCAGAATTAGCTCGATACATGCTCTAGTTCCAGAGATATATAGTAAATTGACAAAAATGGCGGCAATCTTGGAAAAGGGCGGCTAAAAAATTTAGGTTCAGGTGTTAAGATGTCTACCCAAGATAATTTTGTATCTATTTGGTCCAAAAACATATAAAAAGAATAAAATTTAGGGTACATATATTTTTTTGCGGACGTGTATGGTGGAGCCAGGACTATAAAGATGGTACCAAAATCAACACGATCCACAGTGTTTCTTTTACAGTCCGCTACAGAGATCGACTGGGTCCCGATCTGTTTGCTCTCCGAAGTGGAGTCTGTGTAACAGTTTAGTCGTTGTGATGGCGTAATAAGATGGCCGGTCATTACATTAGAGGTGTATTCTCGAAGAAACCACGCCTCTATTTTTAGATTGACCATCTATTTGACGTAACCATTTATTTTCCACGTATTGGACGGACTATTAGCCATTCTGACACAGGAAATCTCAGTGTCTCATTTTCAGAGCAACAATACACACAGGTCGTTGAATTTATTTTATAAATAATTCCAGTCGAATTTAGTTTCCAAAAATTTTAACATCATAGCTACTTAGGCCTATGTATGTTTGTTGTTCCTTGTCTGCTGTTTTGAAAGGGTTACTGATTGTATATAATTTATGTAAACCGGCTGAAAGAGAGGTGGGTGTGTGGTGTGTGTGTGTGGTGTGCGTGCGTGCGTGCGTGCGTGCGTGCGTGCGTGCGTGCGTGCGTGCGTGCGTGCGTGCGTGCGTGCGTGCGTGCGTGCGTGCGTGCGTGCGTGCGTGCGTGCGTGCGTGCGTGCGTGCGTGCGTGTGATTACAGTACTGCTAAGATAGCAATGGCTTCCAATCAAATTCATTAAAAAATAAACAGAACAGTTCTTACATCGTGTTCAAAGTATTACTAACTAAAATGTTTCTTTTTTGTGTTGTTTAGGAAATATGTTAACTTATTCATTCGCTATGCTGTCGGATGTCGCGGTGAGAATGTTCGCCACGACATTTCTCCGGTCACAAGCTCGGTTTCTTGTAGAGGTTGGTGGAAGCAAAAACTTCTGTGTTTAATGAAGAAAGAATGTTTGCTAAACTAAATCTGTGCACATCGAGTGTATTATTGTTGCGAAATCTACCACCGGAATGTCTGGCTCGGACATGAGCCAGTCATTTAGGTGATGTCTTTTTGGCGATCGTCTTCTCCTGGCCAACACATGGGCACTCCTCGATACCACTGCAGAGGTCGGTTACGACCGACCTCGTCATAAAAGGGTTAATTAGTGTCAATGATAGTACGGATGAATGTGATGATACTGCTAATATAAATGGCAATAATGCAATTGATCAATTATGACCAAGATGATGTTAATTATCACAATGTCTAGCCGCCAGAACGTGTAAATCTTGTGAAAGCATCGGTCCCCCATATGCCACTTTGTGATCTGAGTGTAAATAAACCGAAACCGAAACTGAAACTGAAACTGAATCTAAATGCTGTTGCTGCTTTAAGCTTTCAATATCAACATTCGCATAATCACTTACCACCAAACGCACTAAATCTATCCTACTTAAGGGTATGTAAATTAATACCAGAATGCGGTGACTCAATAATTCGGACTAGATGCACAATGAAGCACACCTACAAAGACAAAGTTTGCGGGAGTGGGTGAGGTGGGGGGGGGGGGGGGTAGTTGGGAGTAGCGTAAGTGAGGTGGCGAAAGAAAATGAGTATTCCTTGAGACAGATGGTCAAAAGACCACATGTCTTTAGTTATTGCCATTTTCCCCTGCCACCCCACCCCCACTCAGCCACCGAATCAACCCACCACCACATACACAACTCGTCCCGAAAACATTCTTTCTCCTAGCTGACCTATATTATTAAGTCGTTGGTCGTAACTTGTGTGGTCCATGAAGGTGGTCATATTAGACAGGGTTGCCAGCAACCTTTAGTATAATTACACGATCTTAGCAGCTAGGTCCATCCATACACCTAAATATTCGTGAACATTCAGACGCATAGCAAAAGATGGCTTTATGATGTAGTCTTAATGCATTAATGTTTAAATTTTGTCAAGAATATAAAAATATCTACTTATTGAATGCCCATTATCAGACAGATAGAAGACTATTTTTGAAAATTAACCACTCAAATTGCTGGCTCGGTTATCAAGCCATCCATTCCAGCTGTTAATTTTCACATTTTCTAAAATAGTATTCTATCGGCCTGCAAATGAACATTCATCAAGACCATTGCAGAGATCGGGTTTGGCCGGCTTGGCCACGAAAGGGTTAAAAGTATGCAAAGCAATTTCGTGTCTGTCACAATGTTACGATTGTATAACACAGCGTTTGTGAAAAAATACAATCCCTGTGCTATTATGTTTCATAGTTATAGCAAAAATCGGAGCGTTGTGATATCCAAGGGAGGCGACTCGCAGTGGTATAAATCTGTCTTATAACAAGGGAGATAATCAGGAAGACGACGCCTTGAGAAATAAACATCAGGTTCTGTGATTCAAACTAAACGAGTTACGACTAATGGAATTAAAAAAAATAAGAGTCTAACATTCCATATTGCCACGCGACCCATCACGAACTGACCGAAGTGGTGTAGCCAACGACTACAAGTTAGTGCTGAAGCCTTGATCAAGGTGGTAATCAAAGTATGATTTCAAATAATTTCAACATTTCAGAAATGTAACTAAATTTCTTTTATTACGAATAATCCTGAAAGATAAGAACCAAATGCACCCAATGGAGCTTTCCAGTTTTAGCTTCCCCCCCCCCTCCACCCCCACCTTCTCTAGCTAAGCCCCATCCACACTTCGCGTGTGTTGGGATCGATCGATCCCTGAATTCCATGACTATCAATTTCCAGAAAACTATAACGGTAAGATGTTAAATGTTATGAAATTAATTTGACTGGGCGCTGTTTGCTTCCTATGGCAGCAACAGCGTCCAGTCAAATTAGTTTCAAAATATTCAACAGAATGTTTATTAAATGCTAAAGACATATAATTCTTACAACGTGTCGGACTATTAAGCGTTAAAAACTGACTAAATCGAGTCATTCATTCTGTTATTGATCATGATGTCATCCTACACGCTACGTAGTTGATTATGACGTAATATGATGGATAGATAAACTAGGAAAGGTCCATTTTCTTGCTGGAAGTCATTCTAAGTGACAATCTGTCGTCCGAAGAATGAATGTGGAGTTCTCGACGAGGGTACGTCGTTTTGTAAGACACGGGCCTTACATGCAGATTTTGACATCCAAATGTAGAATTGAGGAATCCAGTTTCTCAGTCAATCATGTGACGTCATCAACAACGGCACACGTAGGCTGACGTCAAAATTAATTACGTTATGAATGACGGTAACTAAACGCTTAATAGTCAGCCAAGTTTAACGAATTGTATGCCTTTACTATTTAATAAACATACGGTTGTATATTTTGAAACTAATTTGACTAGGCGTTGTTGCTGCCCTAGGCAACAAAACACTCGGTCAATTAGTTTCAAAATATTCAACAGCTTACATTTTTTCTGGGTATTGAGACGCATGGAGTGCAGGGATCGATCGATCCCAACACGGACAAGCCGTGGGTAGCGCGTAGCTAGAGATGGGCTGGGCATAGCTAAAACTGGATTCATCCATTAATCGTTTCTGATCAGCAAGGGTTAAAGGGTTAAGTGATTGCCAACATTAAATGAGAAAAAACTATGTTGTAGGTACACAACAAATTATGACGTCATAAACACGCACTTATGATGTAATACAAACTAAATACTACACATCCGGGTTCATTACATGTGCGTCAGACGTAACAAGCGTATGAAGTGGATCCTTTCGTTCGTTATCGTCGTGCTTGTCCATATCATCCTCGTCTTGGTACTCATCATCATCATCATCCACCACCACCACCACCACCATCATCATTATCACCAACACCACCACCGCGGCCACCATCACCACCACCACCACCACCACCACCACCAAAACCACCACCACCAACACCAACACCATCACCAACACCAAAACCGTCTCCGTCACCGTCATCAACACCAACACCAACACCACCAGCAGTAGCAGCATCATATTGCACTGATATGCTTTGTGTGGATAAAAAACGTACGTGCGTAAGTGCGCGCGCTTGCGTGTTATGGATGCCCGAGTGTGTGTGCGCCTATAACTTTAACTTCAACACGCTTCACTGCGTATATTATAGACGGTCTTTCATAGAAGCAAACATTGCTTTGAACAGCACCCGCTTTTCGTTAATGGAGCCTTCGAACGACTGCTAAAAACGACATTTCAAGGGAGCTAATAACTTACACGACTACGGTACTAAGGGAGATAATCAGCAAAGATCCGTCATTAAATGGTTACCATAGAGATAAATAGCAGTAGAGTGTCTATGAGGCTCTCAAAGGCGGAGTTAAGTACTGTATAATTGTTTCCAAAATAGTATGTTTTTGTTACTGATTCTATTACGTAGTCGTGACAGATTAACATAGCCAGTACAGTCTTATTTCTGATAAAAAATATATACATTTGCTTCTGTTTAACTCATCTTGTGTCAACAGCGCCTCAGAGCGCTCAAAATACTACTTAATTTATCAATTAAACATAGCTATTTTAATTTTAGATGACTATTTTTGTGAATTTACCACTGAATTTTTTTCACCAGCTTGACCATTAAAGGGGTAATGGTAAAGAAGATTAAAGTTTTCACTTAGCCAGTGTCTATCTGCAGCCCGAGAGAAGAGTATTTTTTGAAAATTTACCACTAGAAAAACTGGCTCTGTTACCGAGCCAGTCATTCTAGTGGTAAATATTCAAAAATACTCTTCTACAGACCTTTTAAATAGTCATGTCAGAAGACCGCTGCAAGGTTGTTTTTTGGTCAGTTTGACCAGTAAAGGGTTACCTTGACACAAGAGGGGTTAATTTCTCTTCCAATTTCCAGAAGAGAATTTACTTCTTTTTGGAGGCCGATCGTCTGGGTTAGCCCGTCAGTGATATCCGAACATGCGCAGTTGCAATTTACTGAACCCGCGTCACCGATGGTCAGAACACCTCTCCCCATAGTGAAGATATGCGCATGTCCGCTCTACGGATATTTATCTCCGTGGTTATCTACTGGAGTGTATCATATGGCCTATATTTAACGGCTTTGTCATCTTGCTGTTGAATCTAAGGCCGTCACTCCCTCCTCTCATAGGCCTACTTATTTTGTTGAAAACGCTGTGATTAAAAATCGCTGTTGCTTTTCCGAATATCCATCATGTTTCCTCTCCAGTCACATTCAAGCACAATGGAGGAACCAAGCATTAGCTATGCCCCGCCCATTTCTAGCTAAACTGCACCAACGCTTTGACCGTGTTGGAATAAATAGATCCCTACACTCTCGGAATATCAGTTTCCAGAAAGCTACCCAGGTAAGCGTCCTGTTAAATTAGGTTCAAAAGATTCAACAGAATGTTTAATAACTAGTATGCCACAAGAGACACAATTCGTACAACTTGACGTACTATTAATCATTTATGGCGAACTAGTATATAGTGTCACCCTTAACGTAATTGATTATGACGTCAGCCTACATCTGTCATAGTTGATTATGGCGTCATATGATTGACTGAGAAACTGAATTCCTCCATTTATGAAATTTTACACTTGTTTTAAACTTGCCATGTTGTAGATTAAGGCCGTGTTCCCACTCGAGAGTTAATCAGGAATAACCCCATACTGACGGACGTATGGCGTTATTCCTGATTAACTCCCAAGTGAGAACACGGCCTTAGACAGAGACGAAACGAAAAATATTAAGGGAGGTAACTCATTAAAGCTAGCGACTCGCCGTGGCTGGTAGCGAATATAGGAGAATTATACAAAACCTAAGCAATTTCTTTCATTATTGTAGCTACATTGATGCAACATCCCGCAAAATAAGTATTAAAAACCAACTAAATAGACGCTTGTTCACATAGTTTTCTCTATTTTATCAAACAGAACTTATTATCATGTTTAACAATGCTAAAAGAAATTGAGTGGGTGTAGGGTGTCTGCTACTTCCATATAGCCTGATGGAAATAGGCAATATATACATTCCCTACACATATAGCCCTGCATTAACCCTTTAGTGACTAAATTTTGTAAAAGAATTAAAATATTTGATTATCGAATGTCTACTTGCAGGCTAAGTGAGGACTATTTTTGAAAATTGACTACTGGAATGACTGGCTCGGTTACCGAGCCAGTCATTCCAGTGGTAAATTTTCAAAAATAGTCGTCACTTGGCCTGCCAATGGACTTTTCTCAAGACTACTGCAGAGGCCGGTTTGGGCCGGTTTCGTCATAAAAGGGTTAACTAGTTCTAACGGTTTTAATATATGAACGCGATGTTTAAAAATGCCACCGTAGTGTGGGTCGTCCCGCTTGACTGATCACGAATAATTACCTACTGTAATCTAAAGCTACCTTTCGGAGAATGGGACATAATATAGGGACGATCGTATAATAGAGTAAGCTACGTAGTACAGACATCGAAACCTGATAATAACCTATAGGCCTATGGTTATTGTCTCGAGGTATTTGAATTACTGGCGTGGTAAGGTATGCGCAAAAAGGAGATGTTTTACTGAGGTAGCGTCCTTAATTTTTTAAAGTAATAATGGAGTCGTTACTGGGCCTGTACTGGGCCAATATCAGGCCGTATTGGTCCGCGTTTGGTCCAGAACCTCAATGGACCTTTCTAGTTTTAGCTAACCCCTGCCAATCAATAACTAAGCTCCACCCACACCTCGCCCGTGTTGGGATCGATCGATCCCTGAACTCCGTTACTATCAAATTCCAGAAAACTATACAGGTAAGCTGTTGAATATTTTGAAACTAATTTGACTAGGCCGGACAGAACTAACCGATTCTATCCACGTTTGAAGGCCAGCCATGGCCCTTGCACAACCAGTAACAGAAGCATAAGTTAGAAAATGCTTTACCATCTCTAACGAATTTCTGTGCATGCGGGATCGATGGTATTAATTACGAATTACTTAAATGTGCAGATAATACCATCTCCACACACAAATCGCACACGTTATCAACTCTGCCTTTGAACACCCCCCCCCCCCCCCGCCCCCTATCGATGCTGTGGAAGAAGGAAGGTACACTCGTCGCACTCCCATTGTCAAAGCAACCATTCAGATCTTTTTCAACCTGAGGCCATTAAAGCTTTTGAACAGCATCCGAAAAAAATATTATCAAATATGATATTGTCTCGTACCAGAGATAAGATTGACAAATTTACTGGAAACTGGCAGAGTGGGTTAAGAGAGAACGTAGCTAATATCTATATCGGTAGTACTATCAAATTATTTGAACTTCTACAAGATGGGAATCGATGCCATGCAGATTTGGTACAATCAAGGGATCACAGAGCCTTCAATTCCTCCACCAAGCTGGCTGAGATGATGAAGAATTACGCCTCGTGAGACGCTTATTGGCGAACACAAAACTAAATGTTCGCGTGAAATCAACGATTTCTGCACAGTTTGAAACATCAATAGGATCCCCGCAAGGTGATGGTTTATCGCCCGTGCTTGTCACCTGTTACCTCGCTGCAGCAGTATCATCTGCTTGAGAGCACTCTACATGACCAAACCCTCCAATCTCAATGACAGGTAGCTAGCCACGAGACATGGAGTATGCGGGTGATGTTAACTTTATCGACGGGTGAAAAGATCCTCTTGATACACTACTTCCAAAAGCTGCAGAACAGCTAATAGTCCGAGAGCCACAAGCTGATTTTTTGGTGAACCTGGATTTGTCGGATAAAGTTTTTTTCTTTGCTGCATTTTGTAGTCTGGGGGTACCTCTTTATAATTTAGGGGGTTGACCGTTCCCAGCCCTTGAGCAGTTTCAGATATTAACCCTTTTCTTCCCGTTTTCTGGAAAAGAACTAAATATGCTAATTTTTCCATTATTCCTTGTGAAGTACTCATACCAAAGGTAGTAAATATACTTGTGGTAATGTATGTTCATAGGGGAGTTATTGTACAGTTTATTTTAATATAATTTTGATAAAAATTAACCCTTTAATGCCCATGCTTATTAACTAAAGCATTTGTCGAATTTTCTCATTCAAAGTCCGACTATTACATTAGGATAGGCCTACTTGAAAATACAAATTGTTTTAATTGTATACCTATAGATAAAGACATACATTATGTATCTCACTGTAATAGAACTAAATAAAAATACGAACCCTTTCCTGGCCACACAATAATTAGTAAACAAAAGCTTTAGCCATAATTTAATAATAATACATGGCCCTGGGTAATTTCAGAAAGTGTCAATTAAAGTAAATTGAAAACGCCTTTTCGCATTCTACGATGTCAAACTATTTTCTACATGGTCGTCTGCTATAATATCTTACGTTTGGACAAACTATGGCTATGTTTTGAAGATATGCTCAGCAATCAAATACACTGAATTCTCCCCCTGACCCCTCCATCTTCACTACGCCACTGTTGGTGCATATATACTTGATATCATTCTGAGTTTGTCTAAGCCCCTATATATGATGGAATCCGATCGTGAAGTGTGCTTCTTCAATTGGAAGTTCAGTTGTCAAACAAAGAGGGAAGCTTTAATCTCGGCGACAGTTGTTCGAATAAGTAACATTATAAGATGTAGCAAGATATACGGTGATAAAAAACATTTTGACCTTCAGAAATCGTTAGATCAGAACAGCGAACTAACTATTATATGTTACAAAACTTGCGTGTCTACATACACATCATCTAGACAAACTGATCGTTACAAACGTCAAACTGATGGAGAAACTGATTTAAAAATTCCACGAAAGGTCACAAGACGTTCATTGTCAAGAGATTCTGGTGAGATATTCGATTTCCGGCAACACTGCTTTTTCTGTGGTGATACGTGTGATATTCAATGTGACAAAAAGAACCCATCCAGGTGGCGAACTGCATACTTATGTCGGGAAATTGACACATACAGTCTATCTTAGAACTCTGTGACAAGAGAAACGATGATGTCGCAGCGAGTGTTCGGCATCGTGTCGAGGGTGCTTTGAGTGATCTGCATGCGGCAGATGCTCATTACCATGGTGACTGTCGACAGAGGTTTGCCTCATTCAGGTCGCTAACCGCTGAAGGTGAAAATACTAAAAATTCAGATGACACTGACGAAGACATTCCTTTTCAGACTCTTGTTCAAATAGTTACAAATGACAGGTCGAGAATGTGGAATTCCGTATAACTGTTTACAGCTTATGTAGAATGTGATGTTGACAAACTTTCCCTTAAGACACTTGTGCAAAAACTCAACGACAAATTCGGAGACGATCTTCTAGTGCTGTCGTCACCTGGCATAGCAAATATAATTGCATTTCGCAGCGTTGCATCAAGGACACTCCGTCTTGTGAATGATGAAGATGATCAATTGGAACTGATCGCAACAAAAGCCAGCAAACAGATTTTGAACGAAGTAAAAAACATTCGAATGGACAATGATCATTATGATATCAGCATCAATAAAGAACTGGCAAAAGAAGCAGCCAGTGACTTTCTACTACAGCTGTTGGCAAAAGTGTCTCCTAAACTAGACAATACATCACCAGTGTTGCTTATAGGTTGAATTGTCACAAGCATTGTCACGGGTCAGGCTACTAGTTTGCAGATTGATCTCCCAGTTAAAATCGGTGAATCTAAAAAACTCAGAAATGACATGTATACATATGGCGTTACATGTTCTTATACTGAATTCCGACGTTTCAAGAGGTCTGCTGCAAGAGCGGCTGCTGCAGATGTCAAAATGTCCAGCATATCATATGCCGACAATGGTTTAGTCCAGGTTATTGTGAATAATTTTGATGCAGATATCGCCTCACAGACTGGGAAGCAGTCTACCCGTTCCTTGGCTGTCCTCCTAACACAGGCACAGAGTACAGAAGAAGAAGAAGAAGAAGAAGAAGAAGAAGAAGAAACTAGTGACATTGATAAAATAAAGCGAATCCATAAGGACGACATGTCTCAGGAGATTCCATATGATGTAAATATTCATAGGTACCAAGGGGTCCAAGCAGCCCGCTATGCCAGAAGGAGCTCCAATTCCAGTTTTGTCTCTCAAATCTCTAGCTCATCAATCCATTGTAAAAAGGAGGGCATTGGAGATGGACTGTAGATTTTTGCAGGATGTTGTGAAGGAATATTCTCCAGAGTTTCATGGCTACAACACCAGACTGAGCAGAGAGCAATGTCATAAAGTACAGTTCAAGACAAAGGCCGTATACGAACCCCTTATTGACATGACGCCATCTGACCCTGACACTATGCTGACAGCCATGATTAGGGCACAGGAACTAACGTTTGATACTGGTCAGAAGTTCACCATTCTAACCTGTGACCAACAACTCTACCGGGTTGCAGTACAAGTTTTATGGGCACGTTCACAGAAATTCACGGAGATGTATTTACGACTTGGAGGAATGCATGCACTAATGAGTTTTGTGGGGAGCTATAGGTTCACTGATGGCTGAAAATGGACTGTCGGATATTCTGACAGCGGTCTTTGGAGGCGTGCCCAAGATGTTAAGTGGCAAAAAGTTCCCAAGATGTTAAGTGGAAAAATGTATATGCACTACGGATGCTTGCTGAGGAGGTTGTTCAGAGTCTTATAAATAGTGATCAGTTTGAGAGTATTGATGATCTGATGGAAGCCTTAGAGGAAAAGGCAAACCAAAGCAAGACAGTGAAACTCTGGGTTGATGTCCTAGTTAAGCCAGTGTTTTTAATGATGGCGTACATCAGGGCGGAACGTGAAGGAGAATGGCTCCTTCACCTTGTGACTTTCAGACAGATGCTGCCTTACTACTTTGCAGCCGGCCATGTGAATTATGCACGATACGGTCTATACTACATCCAGTCAATGTGGAAACTCACTCCCCATGTTCTGAGCCACTTCATGAATGGTGAGCATGTGGGACGCCATCCGTGTTAATTGGAATTGGATCTAGAGTCATCAATTTATAGAATCTACATTTATGAGATATGGACACAATAGTGGTGAAATCATAGGAATAACACTCAAGGTTGGCTCTTACGGTTTGGGCACTGAGTCGCCATTTGTGTTGCAAGATTGAAGCATGCTTGAATGAGATGGAGGAGGAAGGGAGTACCTGTGGTAATCAAATCTACCACAAGGAGGAAACCAAGGCACGGATTGAAATAGACGCCAAGGACAGACCTGGAATACGCCAGAAGTAGGCAGTAAGAATTGGAGAAGCATTGCTGGCATTGCAAGTGATCGTGACATTAATATAAAAGATGTCATTTCTCATGAACTTGCTCCAGTGCCGACTCCAATGTTCACAGAAGATGGGATGCGGATTGTTAAAGGCAAATCAGTGCTGAAAAGGTCCTTACAAATGGAAGTGTCTAGCATAAATTCTAGATTTGCAGATGTAACAGTTATTGATGGTTCAGCCCTTCTATGGACAATTCATTGGCCAACTGATGGTACAGTGGTAGATTATGTATCAAATGTCAAGAAACGTGTAACTACATACCTGGCGGACAGTGATACCTATCTTGTGTTTGATAGGTATCATGACTTCAGTATAAAGTCTGTCACAAGGGACGGCAGGGAAACTGGTGTTAGTCGACCGCATCACCTGAATTTAAAGACAAGGCTACCTGCACAGAAGATCGTCTTGTCTTCCGTAGAGAATAAAAAAACAACTGATTAGAATCATCTGTGATGAACTAGTTCGAGACAGCTTGTTTCACACCCATAGCACTACGAAACACAAGCTGATAGTCACTGGAGAGGACCCATGTCCCGTTGAAATAGCTAATGAGGACATGCGGGTTAGATATGATCTAGAGACATTCCACAAAGAAGCTGACATAATTATTGCTCAGCAGGTATTAAAGTGTGCAAGTGAAGCTAGCAGACTCTCAGTAATATCAGATGACACAGATGTGTTTGTGCTCCTTGTGTATTACTATAAGAAACAAAACCTTAAATTGCCACTAACAATGGAATCACCCAGTAAGCAGAGGGCAATTTTAGACATTAAACTGACAGTTGAAAAGCATGATAACATTGCGAATGAACTCCTCCCGGCCCATGCTCTGTCAGGATGTGACACAGTGGCATGCTACTTTGGAATAGGTAATGGATCAGTTGTTAAAGCTCTGAAGTCTGGATATAAGTTATCTGCAATTAGCAAGGTGGACGCACCTTTCACCGATGTCATGGAACAAGCTACTATTTTCATTTCTGCTTGTTATGGCAGAAAGAAAACCAAGGACATGTCAGAAACAAGATTATATGTGTGGGGTACAAAAAACGGCAAGGGACATACATCACCGCCAAAACTGTGTGCCATACCACCCACAACAGAGGCATTCACAGAAAATGTGAAGAGGGCTCACTACCAGGCAATCTTGTGGCGAACTCTAGAATCGAATCGGCTGCCACTACTAGACCCAGAGGACTTCGGATGGAAGAAAGATATTGGTAACAAATCACTAACACCAACTACCATTCCGGACGGGGTCAATGCGGCCCCAGATTATATCCTTGAAATGACCCGATGTGGCTGCCAAAGTACAATACCGTGTAATTCTAGAAAGTGTAGTTGCCGGGTCAATGGTATACCGTGCACTATGTTCTATACTTGTTACACTGTAGGGTGCTCGCGTGTTCAGTAGCATAGGTTTACATGTACCGAGAGTAATAACAAGATTTTTTATTTCCAAGCATCCTAGTGTGATAGTGGGGCTTTGACAGCACAGATTCAACAAATGCGTTAAAAGGCGTGGCCAGGAAAGGGTTAATATCTATAAAATCGTACCCAAATGAACTGCACAACACCTACCTTATGAGCAAACATTATCACAAGTAAATGTAATTCCTTCGGTATGAATACATTGCAAGAAATAGTATAAAATTAGAATTTCTTAGTATTTTATGCAAAACGTGGGGAAAAGGGTTAATATTTTGAATTGTTCAGCAATTGAGAACACACAATAGAATACACAATACCTAACCTATGAGCAAATATTACCACAAGTAAATTTACTGCCTTTGATATGAATACTTAACAAGGAATAATGGAAAAATTAGCATTTTTAGGTTTTTTCCCGCAAAACGGGAATAAAAGGGTTAAAATCTGAATTTGATCAAGGACTGGGAATGGTCACAACCCCCCCCCCCCCCTATAAATTATGAAGAGGTACCCCCATACTACAAAATTCAGCAAAGAAAAAAACTTTATCCGGCAAATCCAGGTTAGACCCCTTGGCTCCGGGACTATAAAGGCTGCGAACATCCTCGTGAATGAAGCCAAAACAGAGTTCACCCACGCATACGTATCCGACACCACAGAAATGAATGATGACGGTACCCTCATTGGGTCACTGAGAAGAATCTAGTGTTCCCTCCTCTGCAGCTCTACCGGCATTGGAACTCACTGGGTAACAGGAAATATCGCCTTCCAGTCCTTTTGGCAATTCTATATTGGTGGCTCTAAACTCCCCATGAAAGTCAAGATGCAACGATATGATGCTGCATACGTTTCATTAATGCTATACAATTCACCTTTCCAGAGCACCCACCCATCACATGACGTCATAATCATCTACGCGGAGTTAGAATGACATCATAATGGATGACGTCATGAATGACGTCGATAGGTACGTCACGAACGCATATTTGAAGACGGTCTATGCGTTGTTGTACAAATTGTTTGCTTTTACTATTTAATAAATATTCTGTTGAATATTTTGAAACTAATTTGACTGGGCGCTGTTGCTGCCATAGGCAGCAACAGCACCCAGTCAAATTAGTTACAAAATATGCAACAGCTTCCCTGTATAATTTTCAGGAAATTGATAGCTAGAGCTTTCGGGGATCGATAAATCCAAACAAGGCGAGGTGTGGGTGGAGCTTAGCTAATGATGGGCGTGGTATAGCTAAAAATGGAAAGGTCCATTGTAATCGGTGGGTAGCTCCAAAAGCCCTCCTGAATAAACCTGATGCATGTCAGTGCATTGCCACACGTTCTTCGAATGCCAGAATACACGCCTACTCGGAAAGCACTATAGAATTTACAGTCCCAACGGATATCACGCACGCAAAGGACGCCACAGCATCAGCATGTTACAGGTTTTGCCATCAGACCTCAAATAACATTATCTTGGACCACTAAAGACGAGAACAGTGGAGAAGGCAGAGGAAAAACTTATTACATCTGAATGAAGTTTCCACTTCTTCAGCTACAGAACACAGTCACTCGTCACCACCACCACCAACAGCACCACCCCACAACTAAGAATGTGAAGGTCCTGGCTAGTTTTGAAGGTTTGTCCCCCTGGACTCTTTCATTTACGGCCATGCGGTAGTCGTCCTGGAAAATTTGAATTCCATGAAAAGCTATTTCATACATTCGAAGTGCTGGATTTAATATCCATCCTTATTTAAATTATCTCACTCCCTCCAGTCGGTGTGTATACCCTACCAACTCATCCGTCACCCAAAAATAAATAAAGTAAAATTTAAAAATGTTATTGTTATTTTGCGGTATTCTTCCCTGTACTAAATCCACCTTTGCGCACACACATGCCTACCTGAACGCATGCGTGCTGACAAACACGAATGTACTAATAAATTCAATCACCCACACACAATGTACTACACACTCAACGTGCCATATCATCAACGCCTATACCCATACGTACGCATGCACTCATACACACATGTTTCACAATCCACAGGTCTGTGTTCTGTCTATGCGTCCACAATGCCCTTCACCACCACCCACAACGAAATCACGTGACTCGACATCTGTGCGTGAAATCAGAGAAAGCCACCCCCAACCCTTCCATCATAATTTAACCCTTCAATTGCCGTAATCCAGACACATGAAAATATATTACGATACTATCTTTAGGACAACGTTCCCTGTAAAATCACGACTTTTTATTGGTTCCCGAAAACTTTAAACCGAACTGGATATTTAGGCCAACAATTGTTCTCAATATATCGAAGCCAAATATAGAGGGACTAGGCTATCCAGACAGAAATATGCCAAACGTGTCTAGTCCTGAAACGAGACTTAATCGCCGAATTTATTCAAGAAAATTAAAATTTTCTCATATGAAACGTCAATTTGATTTGTAAACCACGCGATTTTGAAAACATATCACTAGAATGACTGGCTCGGTTATCGAGCCAGTCATTCTAGTGATACATTTTCAAAAAATAGTCTTCTCTTGGTCTGCAAATGGACAATTCAAGACCACAACAGAAGTCGTTTTATTGCAGAATTGAGCTAATGGTTAAGAGATATTACGATTTCACAATGATGAAAGTGTAATAATATAAGGGTTATTATCTGCCAACTAGTGTTGGTCGATTGCTAGACAATAACATAATCTATAAGAAATAAAATGTGCAACTGTAGAAGCGAGAACAAACCTGACTGTGATATATGACTGAAAATAGCGTGGGCACGTCTTTCGTCCACAATACGCCTTTACAGTTTCAATTACTTAACGCTGGGAATACCATGTTTTGAAACGAATTTGACTGGGAGCTGCTGCTGCCATAGGATTCATAATCCAGTCGAATTAGTTTCAAAATATCCAGCAACTTTCCTGTATAACTAAATAGTCTTAAAATTCAGTGAGACATATATTTACCCCATTCAACAAAATAAAATATATAGAACCGTATGCGTTCAAATCAATATTATTTAACGTGAGCGTGGCCGGTCTTGTTGGGCGTTTGAGTGTGCATGAGGAAATGGTGTCTTTTAAATGACTTTTTTAAATTTGAAAATTTCAACAGAAATATTTTCAATTTTAAGGCTAAATTATAATGTCCCATATTAACTGGTGTTCGAACGGTGTTCATTTTGCACGGGTGTGCATTCTTCACGTCAAATCATGGGCAACGTGTACCAAACCCTGGCTTTCGTTATTAAACGAACCCCCATCCCTCTCCACTTTACGTCCCCACCCTCGTTTTAAAATTTCTGGGACCTTGCGTTATTAAATTTTAATATCCTTTATTACAAAAGACCAACATGGTATAGCAATGATATAACGTTACAGGAATTCAAAGATAAAGTCACCATTCAAGATTATATACTGTACAACTAGGATTACGCGTTAAGCTGGCTTCGTGGGCTACTTGACACCGATTTGATAACGCTAGGTCTACACAACCAAAATCCAGGCATGCATAATACAGCTCCACCCAACGAATACCGACCGAAGGTATGATGTGGGTGAGGACTACATCGGGTGCATAGATTCTTTGATTCTAGTAGAGCACATTTATTTAATAGGTGTCAAGTACTGAGGTATGGCTCATAAGTGGAAAATTAGATTTACTTTGTTGACTATTAGTTGTTTTAAGGTTTTCCTGAAGTAAGAATTGAAAAAGCTGTAAGCCTGTATATGATTTGCTGTTGTTAAATTTGTAAATCGCGACCCCCTTTAATGCTTCAGCCCTCAACACTACAATGTCTCAATTTCACGACTGCAATTCAGGAAAGCTGTTGAATATTTTGAAACTATAATAACAATGGCTCCAAATCAAATTAATTTTAATATATTCAACGTTTCCACACACACGAGCGATGATCTGCGCGTAGGAATTTCTCTTCTGGGTTAATGGACCTTTCCGGTTTATCTATCCATCATATGACGTCATAATTACGTACGTGTAGGATGACGTCATAATCAATTGTGACATGAATGACTCGATTTTAATAGTGCGACACGTTGTACGAATTGTATGTCTTTACTATTTAATACACATTTTGTCTAATATATTTTGAAACTAATTTGACTGAGCGCTGTTGCTGGGCGGCAACAGCGCCCAGTCAAATTATTGAAAAAAATTTGAACAGCTTACCTGTATAGTTTTCTGGAAATTGATAGTCATGGAGTTCAGGCATCGATCGATCCCAACACGAGCGAGCAGTGGGTTGTGGGTGGAGCAAATAGCTACAGAAGGGCGGGGCATAGATAAAACTGGAAAGGTCCATTAAACTTGAGCATTATAGATTTTGCTTCTCTAAGGTGCCTATCAATGTTATCTATCAGTTGTCTTGAGAGAATGGCATGCTCAATGATATTGTCCAAGTTTTGGAGATTGTCGGTTCATCTTTGTCTTATTCATTGCACCAATCTTCAAAGGCTTTCCACAAGCTTACAAGAATTCCTTTCCATACAGCAGTTTGCGCGCGAGCGTGCGTGCGTGCGTGCGCGCGTGCGTGTGCGCGTTCATCGCCTGATAATATACAGATCAATCAACCACTTTATTGGCTGTCCCCGGAAGAATATTTCACAAAATGGCTTTCAGACCAAAATTCTTCACGAGGCAACCAATGGTACCAAGGAAATGCACTTCCATATGAAACCCTCCAACGAGTCGAATAATGACGTTTCCATATTCATCTGGGGTTTTATGCCGGAGTGCATATGTTCAGGGCTTCATTCACCACAGCTACCGATGCTGGCAAAAATTGTAAGAAAGGTATAGGTAACCAACCGATGTGAGAGGAGCAACGTGATCTGATATCCTGTCACAGAGGGCTTTGTATCCTGCAAGTACTGGGTTTGATTCAACATCAATAAACCTTGTTGGGCATAATCGAGATCCCAGTTAACAGTATCACTTAGTGAATATTTTAACAGCATTTCAGCTTATGGCCTTAAAGGTGCATATTCACACCAACATACTTCAAAATAAAAGTGTTAAAATTATGTACTTTTAGAGACTTAAATTATCTGCTTCGTTGTAGGGTAACGAGATCAATATTAACATATGGCGATTTCCTTTCGTATAATTAATACATTTTTTAAGTCGTGAACTTTAATTAGAGACACGAGTCCCTAATTCAAATTCACAACTAAGTTTTTAAAAATAATTTATAGGAATGAAAACATCATTTGTTAAGATTTATTTCGTTTTATTACGTAAAGGTACACAACTTAAGCCTCTAAAAGTATACAATTTTAACAATTTTATTTTAAAGCATTTTGATGTGAATATGCATATTTAGCATCACAGGTTTTAAATTCATATGTAGTCTCATAGTAATCGCCCTCATTATATGATCCTTTTTAAGACATTGTCTCTTCCAATTCTTTGATGAATGGCTCCACATCTGTCACATCTTGTATCACATTCTGATTGGAATACTGCCATGCTGTTTAACTTGTAGTGAACCTCCACATGATCGTATTAAAATCGAAATTTTCAATTGTGAACTGAACCAATCCATCTTAGGTAGAGCTAATGCTATGTAGGTGTATCTCCCGCCCATCTCTAGCTAAGCTCCACCCACACATCACTCGTGTTGGGGTCGATCCGTCCCTGAATTTCCCTCACTATCAGTTTCCAGAAAACTATACAGATATGCTGTTGAATATTTTGAAACTAATTTGTCTGGGTACTGTTTATTGAATAGTAAAGACATACAATTCGTGTAACGTATCGGACTATTAAGCGTTTAAGACTGACTAAATCGAGTCATTCATGCTGCAATTGATTATGACGTCATCCTACATGGCACGTAGTTGATTATGACGTAATGTGATGGATTTATAAACTGGAAATGTCCATTGGTAACTGAATCAATCATCTGATGTAGGCCTAAGGCTATGAAGGTGATTATCCTATGGCGATTATTCCAACTTCATCCTGCCCTACTTAGAATTGTGTATAAACGGCTGTTACTTGTTAGTATTCTATACAGTATCTTACTACAACTTTTTCCAACTCTACTGAGAATGGAGCTGTCCAGTTTATCTATCCATCATATAACGTCATAATCAAGTACGTGACGTGTATGATGCTCTCATGATCATTACGTTATGAATGACTCGATTTAGTCCATCTTAGAGGCTTAATAGTCCGAAAGGTGTTCGAATTGTATGTCTTTACTATTTAATAAACATTCTAGCGAATATTTTGAAACTAACTTGACTGGGATCTGTTGCTCTATGCCAGCAAACAGTACCCAGTCAAATTAGTTTAAAATATTCAACAACCTAACTGTATTGTTTTCTGGAAAAATTGATAGTCATGGAGTTCAGGGAGATCCCAATACGAACGAGGTGTGGGTGGAGTTTAGCTAGAGATGGGCGGGGCATAGCTAAAAATGAAAAAGTCCATTTCAATAATAACTTTACTCCAAGACTGAATGCATTAGGAAATATTGAGGGGCTTAAGATAGGCTTTCGAGTACCTACTTGGAGCATATAACTTGTGGTAGGAAGCCTAGCACATGGCCCATGTGGATATATATGTTGTCAATCTTTGCTCTTCCTTCTTGACCTTCTTCAAATGATTCAGTTGAAAATATAAATCCAACCAACTTGTACCCAGAGTCTGGTATTTGCTGAGCAGCCGTTTCCAGGTGTAATGACATCGTTGACAGGTTGTTCGGGGCACAATCTCGTGATGGTTGAGAAGAACCATTGATTCTTTTTAGGCCGCTCTTTACTCGCTTAACGGTATGACACCGTTGATTGTACCCGCTATATGTATCTTTTGCAGATTCAAGCCCGTCTCCGCATTCAGACTCATAACTTTCCGAGTCTGGAATCGGTATATAATTTTCCGCAGTATCCTTATTGATCTGATAAATGGGGTGTGTTAGAGCGCCTCCATATACGACAGAAACACGTACTCAGCAGGTCCACAACGAGGTCGCTAGAATATTAGATCTTCAAAATGTTTTCTTTTGAGATATGGTGTGCGATAGTTTCTAGCATTCGAATGATCAACTCCGTGTTTGTCCAGTTTTCTCTATAAGTATCTGTCAGAACAGAAGAAAGCCACGCCTTTCCTTGCTTTAACCCTTTAAATCTCATATCAGACCAAAACGGCTTCTGCAGTGGTCTTGAGAAATGTCCATTTGCGGACCAAAAGAAGACTATTTTTGAAAATTTTACCACTGGAATGACTGGCTCGATAATCGAGCCAGTCATTCCAGTGGTAACATTTCAAAAATAGTCTTCTCACGGTCTGCAAATTGACATTTTCTGAGAAAATTTAAATTTTCTTGAATAAATTCGAGGGTTAAAGTGTTAAAGGCTCTTCTGCGTCTCTTAAATTCAGTACATTTATCAGCATATCATATCTATATATCAGAGCACTGGTGAATGATGTCGAATGATGGCAAGCAGTTTGAAAGGTAGTGCACTATTTTTGCAACTATCTATAGGCTCGGCTTCATCTCCTTCTCGAAAAAGAATGTCTGCCCATTCAATGGCTAGCGGCTTGGCTTTGGCATAAGTATTCCTTTATCCTTGCACCATAATGACTGTTGATCAAATGTACGTCCTCTTCGAGCATGTTGCCTTGGTACAAATGATATATTTGCTGGAGTATTCTAATGACGATCCACTTGTACCAGGCTGAGACGAGTATTGTTCTTTTCTCCTATTTGATGATGTAGCCGAACTGTTATGTTTGGCTGTCCAAACTGATCGTCATCGGTCATGCCATTTGGGAATTTCCACGTTTTAAGAAGTCTTATGAATAATTATGCACTCTTCTCGTATCCAGACGCTGGGAAGTAATATCTTCTCTGTTTTCAATAGCAAAATGAGCCGCCGCCACATTTTCCCTTTGGATATAGAATGGCATTTCATCTCACCCTTCTTGGCATCTGATGCAGAGGTTATGATCAGCACTGAGGTAAGATTTCATTTTACGAGGAAATTAAAATACTGATCTCCTTTTTTCCGCCTCTCATTTTGGGCCATCTGTGATAAACCATAAAATAACTATTTCAAAATATCATCTCTCACACCCTCCACCCACCATTCTCCTCCAACCTCCCCTCGCAGAGAGTAAAATTTCGGTACTTTCGACCACGTTTATGAACGTACACAGCAGATTCGGAATCAACGCTCTCAAATTATCAAAAATTACTTCTTAAACTGTGTATACCTATGTGTTTTAGATCACCTTTGGGCAGCTTTCAACCCCCACCCCACCCCCATATAATATGTGTTTAGATCACCTTTGGGCAGCTTCCAACCCCCAACCCCATATATGTGTGTATATAGAACGAGGCTACGGATATCCCATGACAACCAGACAACACCAACACAAAATACGGAGCATTAAAAAGCGAAGATAAGCAAAATATTAAGACATTATGTCCACGAGACACACATATATATATATAATATATGTATATGCTCCGTATTTTGTGTTGGTGTTGACGGGTTGTCATGGTATATCCGTAGCCTCGTTCTGTGATAAAGTGTAGTTTCCGGCAGACTTATGCCAGTCGGCCATCTTGCATGTAGGCCTTAGAGTGCAATCACATTCTTACAGTGTCTAGCGAGCGAACAGCGCGCATGCAGATATCCACAAAATCCAAAATTTGAAAATAGCACTGTGTAACCCGGTTACTCCACACAACGCTTGAATAGCCCTATTCACGTATTTAATGATACGGCCAAGGCTATATAATTTTCTTCTGAATACTCAATTTTAAAGACATAAAATTGTGTTTCTTTTCAAGCAATTCAAACTAGCGTGCCAGTTCAGGCAGAGAGAAGACCTGTAGGCGTACAATAGAGCGCGGAATGTCTAACGGTCGGCTCCGTCTCATCACGGATTTTATGAGCCGCCATTTTGACATGTCACTGCTTGATGACAAAAAATAAAATGGCCGCTTAGGACATGACTGAACGTGCGCATTCGTGCAGAAATATGATGGCCAATGAGTACCTTAATTTCACACCAGCCCGACAGGACAACTGTTTCATATTTTAAAAGTAAACTTTGGAACCTCGTGTTGCCTCAAGCAGCAACAAATTCAAATAAGATTATTTTCAGAAGATTTCACACATCGTAGATAATTTGCCATATTAGGGCTTTATGACTCACCGGGTTAACGCTTTAACCCCGATAGATTAAAAAACAACAAATTCGTTATGATGTTGTGACTATTTTGATGAATATTTTGAAATTAATTTGACTGGGACATGTTGCTGCCTATGGCAGCAACATGTCCCAGTCAAATTAATTTCAAAATACTCAACAGCCTCCATGTATATTTGTCTTGAAATTAATACAATGAGACTCCATTGGTTAATGCGTTAAACCTTGGGGCATTCGGACAAATTATTGACCGGAACCGTTATTCCGATCACGTGCTTAAGTGGACAATGTGTGGGTATTTTAGGCAACAGGTAGGGGGCCGGAGGACTAGTTGCAAGCGTATACGCGCTACAAAACTGTCTATGTCTAGCAGTTCTTCCGTGTGACTTGGAATTAACAACGCTTAAGCTTTGTCATGTATTTTAACTAGCCTAATATGCCTCAGTCAGGCCTGGGTGCATAAATAAAAGTTATCTTGAACTTGGAGTTGGGAAAACCTAGGTTATTGAGGGATTTCTTTGACGTAATGCGCTTTCAACATCAAGGCATAAAGATCACGGGAAAGAATATATATCAGAAATGGTTTTAGAGTGAGGATTTCTCAGGAAGCATTATTTTCATTAACTATTCATACGGCGCAGCTCATAAATAAGCTAAATTGTTTCCAAAATAAAAACAGAAACATGTAAGTTAGCAGTTTTGAGTACAATTTTGAAAACAACCCAAGTAATGTTCTGTTGAATAGTTTGAACATAATAGGATTGAAAGACATTGCAATCCAATTGTGTTCGAAATATTCAACAGTAGGTCTACGTTTTATTTGTGTTGAAAATAAGTTAAGTTATTTCTGAACTACGACAACTCCCAGTCAACCTAGTTTTAAAATATTCAACAGCTGTCGTGTATGGTTTTCGTGAAATAAATATATTACGAATTGCGCATTCAAAGGATTGACTTTCCACAACTTATCCTTGACTTGGAGAAAATTGCTGATTTACCAGGATTTCCAGGCCTTGGTCCTAATTTCTCAGATTCCCTGACTTTCCAGAATTTCCATAATCAGTACGGATGCTGCGTAGCGATCAACCGATGGATCAGATCTATCGGCCAAGTATATAATAGTTTACGTGTTAGCTTATGTATCATTGCTGCATTCTGCGGTTGTAGTAGTAGAAACATCATACAGCTCCAATCAGCCCTTCCTTACTTTTCACCACCGTGTTTTGTCCTCAGCCAAGATCTTTAGCTTACTCAGTTCCATTCCTGATCTGCGTGTACGAAGTCATGCTTTCTTGAGGTCACCTCGTAGCATGTGCGCAAACACCTATTCAACTGGCTTTAGCTCACCCACCCAAACCCAGAAAAAAATTGTTGGGGCTAAGCATATCTTTAGCGCACCCCTCCACCTCCCCGAATTTGAGCAGATTAATTTGTTATATTTTCAGGAGCAAGTGCCTTTGTTGATTCCTCTATCCGGCTATTGCCATTTTATATGGGTGGTAAAAACTATTTTCCACAACTGCTGTTAAATAGGTTTTAATATTTAACAGCTGAATCTCTACCATTTTTCAGACAGCATAGTTATCTACTTAGGAATAAATACTCATGTAAGATACTTTCCACTCAGCCTTCAGTGATCATATTGCACTTTGAGAATGGAGAGATCTGATCTGTCACTGAAGTATATAATGGCATAGCCAAGTACGTCCCATGTAGGCTAAAATGTCACAATCAATATGTGTACTGGATGATGTACGTCTATATAGTTGGCTCTGCCATGGGCTATGAAGAGTATGTTATGTGCACGAATTGTATGTTTTTGCTATCAGTCTATTGAATTTTCGAGATTTGTTTGACTGGCCGATGTTGCCTTCAGTGACAGCAATGGCGCCAGGTCAAATTAGTTTTGAATTATTCAAAAGCTTACCTGTATGGTTTCCTTGATATTGGCATTGCAATAACTCAAGTATATAATGTCATAGTCAATTACGTCACATATGGACAGATGTCACAAGGAAAATATGTGATTTTTGCTTGAACTAGGAGGAGGGGCATAGTTAGAAATGGATCCCTATATTACCGGGTTTAGTATAAAAGCACATCTAGTCATATATAGACTAGTTATATTTATACTTATATTATCTCATTGTTAGTGTTGCATTTTGCGTAATGATTCCTTGTGAATCTCTTACAATAACGTTATACTAATATTTCTTAGTATACAACATTATACTATTATTTCTTAGTGTTCAACGTTATACTATTATTTCTGTAATCTGTGTTGTATACGGATCTGGATGAAGCCCATGATGGACTACAGATCTATGATATATTCTTGAAAATAAATAAAACAATAACTTTACAACCAAATGAGTGCCCATATTTACCTGTATAAAGGCGTGAGATGCATTCTGAGAGCATCTACATTTCACAATTATTTTTTTTAGCCACCCAGAGAAATTCTCGTGTTTGCGAGATTCCAAGGCTCTCCGTCATGGTGTGTCCCCTGGTTTCCTTAGCACATAGCCAAACCTGGACCATCTTTGCTCGGCGACTTTTACGGACAGCGGCGACGTATTACACATCTTGTATAGTGCATCATTGGGAAATTATGCTGTGTGACCACCTGTGTCTAGTGATGGTGCCTAGGTGTATGCGGTGGCAGGCATCGGGTTTGTCTAGTGCTACTGCTTGAGCTGCCCAGCTGTTACAGTTATACAGCATCAAGGATACACAGGTTACGTGTTAGCTTACGTCAGTCAAAATGGCGTATTGTCGTCACGAAGGTGGCAATACACAGCCACAAAAGTTTATGAATTGTATGTTGGACATAGAAACGAGTCCCTTTATTGTTTGGGTCCCATTAGGTTGTCGCTTGCGGTTTTAATCGAAGATAAGTGGTGGCACCAGGTGGGTCCTCTCAGACCAGTCACCCGATTTCCCATGGATGGCCATTGGGTCTGAATAAAAGCCACTCCTAATAGACTTAGCATGCTCACTGAAACAAGAGTTGATAAATGCATGTATGCTTAATTTATAGTGTGGCGCCTACCGCAAGGAATTGGGTGTGCATCGCTGGATGACATTGGTGCGGCAGAGCCGGTGGGGTTGGGGGAGTTGATTGAAGTTAACTTATGCAACATAGGCTTGGCATGTAGATAGAATTGATGCGTTAGCTGTGTGTAGTGGATGCCCGTGAGCAGACTGACGCGTGCGGTGAACGGCAGTATGACGTATGTGGGAGCGTGCGTCGATGTGATGGCTGTAGAGACTGTAGCTAGATGTGATAGGTGCTGGATGCATGGAGATATAATGTAGAGAACACGCAAACATCTATATACCAAATGAAAACGACGTGCACCCCATATATCCACCTACACGTATGGGAGTGTGTCTAGGCCTATATTCCACGTGAAGCAACACCGTACATGTAATATAGTGGACAAACAGACGGGCGAACATGACCTCAGAAGAACAGGCAATATGTGCAGGATGTACAAGCCATTTAACACTTAGCCAATAGACTCCAGGTTTACCACAGATGGTCAACATATGGGTAGCGAGTGAAATACCGCCAACACCGTCTTAATCAACCACCTTGAGCAACAAAAACAAATATGGCGTTCTCACTATAGGCTAACATAGCCGCTTATTACAAGCGACTTGTTATATGATTCTATGACTTTGGGGCCAAAAGCTGGTGGTCCCTTCAGACGCGTGGCTTTACGACCACGTGCCTTGAAGAACCATTGTCTTCTGTTTCCAAACGGCAAGTAGGTTTTTGAGCAAGTTTGAAGTGGAGTATGTAGGTTTCTCATAAGAATTACCCCAAACTTTGTTTCAACCGATAATCCCATCTAAATACGCAGTATCCTGAAAACGAATTTGATTGAACATTCAGTACCAGCATTCAATCAATGGACCTTTCCAGTTTTAGTTATGCCCCGCCCATCTCTAGCCAAGCTCCATCCACACCTCGATCGTGCTGTGACCAATCAATCGCTGCACTGTCTGAATCTCAATTTCTAGAAAACTATACAGGTTAGCTTTTGAATATGGTAGCAACAGCGTCCAGTTAAATTAGTTTTAAAATATTCAACAGCATGTTTGTTAAACAGCAAAGACATACAATTAGTACAACGTGACGGACTGTTAAGCGTTCAAGACGTACTAAATCGAGTCATTCATACTGTAATTGATTATGACGTCATCTTACACGTTACGTAGTTGATTATGACGTCATATGATGGATGGATAAACTGGAATGGTCCATTGATGCCTTTCTCTTAACCATGGTTATAACGGAAAATAGAGAATAGCATAAAAGAATATATTAACTACAACAGAAGGGTGAAAGGTGGGTTGGTGGATGGGGGGGGGGGGGTTGTACTCTGAAGGGCAGTCTACAGCAAGGCAAGCAATTCGTGAACTTTACCTGCCCTTAGGGATTTGGCCGAAATCACGTGCTCAAATTAGCTTTGGACAAAAGGGGATAAACCAATATACGTTGACCACGTTAAGACCCACTTACAGATGGCCAGGTTTGGCGCGGTGAGCAAACATGCCCTCCAACGCAAATATAAGGTGAATTAAATTTAATATTAACAGATTTGTACGGGTCTTCTCATTTTGACAGGTTTCAATGGAGTACAAATATGACATGGTTAAATTTGTGGGAATTTGAGCGAAGGGGTTGCTGTGCAAATTCGCATGAACAATATTCGTGAATTTTGACTCCTGGCAGATCAAATAATATCAGTGTCCAGTTTTGATCAGAAATGCCTAAGGGCAGCAAGGTCTTCCAATCCAATTATCTTCAAAATATTCAACAGAACATTTCTTACATTGTATTGAAAATTGTACTAACTTGTTTCTTGTTTTGTTTTGGAATTTAAATTATTTAGCAACTGTCCTGAATTGCTACGTTCCTATATTGTAATGATGACATGACTGAAAGATATCATCCGTATATTGCAACACAAATACTGTTTATTTATAGCAAGCTTTCGCACATACATGCGCGTCATTATGTCAGGATGAGGATCATTTGCGCGGGAAAGCTCGTCCGAAATAAATAAGCGGCACGAGACAATGTGGTGGTCACGCGGAACATCTTCCAGTAGCTGAACATTCTTAAAGTTAACCCGGTAACCGTCAAATCTGTTTCAATTTCCTCATAGAAAATGGCCATTTGCAGACTAAGATTGGAGTATTTTTTATAATGTTCCACTGGAGTGACTGGCTTGGTTATCGAGCAAGACATTCTGCTGGTAAAATTTCAAAAATAGTCGTCTTGGTCTGCAAATAGTCATTTCTCAAGACCACTGCATAAGCAGTTTTTGGCTGCATAGCTTGGTTAAAATGAAGGAATTATGTCTGTCACTTCAGTATCTGACGTCATAATCGTTAATGAACGTCACAATCAAAACATGTATCTCCGTCACGAATAGCGATAAGTGTATTAATTGTAAGTTTTGGATGAATTTACAATTTACTAAAGGATCAGTTGGATATTTGGAACTAATGCAGGGTTCTCACAGATATTTGAAAATTTAATTCAAGATCTTTTCCATGCATTTTTAAGGTCAATAAAAAGAATTTAAGGATTTTATTTTAGGTATGACTTCCTTTCCCCACCTGTTTAGCCGTCCATTCCTCCAACATAATTGTTTATTTTCAGTTTCGCTCGGCGTACATTTGGCCTACCAGAGCCGTAGAAGTTGGCCAATGACAAATTCAGGAGATTCGCTAGGAATTCTCCAATTCTGACTACATTCAATGAGGTTCGTCGCCATGAAAATGCATTCTATTTGTCAAGGATATTCAAGGTCCTGGGAACCATGCTATTTTGTTGGAGAGCACCCCACCCACCCCTCCCCAGCACCAGTCAAATTGGTTTCCATATATGGTTGTGACATCAAGGTTTCACCGAGGTGAAGTTAGACTTTCACCAGGGTGAGGGCACGGTTGCACTAAAGTGGCTTCATATTTCCACTAGGTGATGTCAGAGATTCTCAGGTGATGTCAATGTTTAACTGGGGTGATCACAGCGCTCGCTTCACTATGGTGGCATCAGACTTTCACGAAGGTTGCATCAAACAGTGACCAATGTGGCATCAGACGGTCATCAATGTGGCATCAGACAGTCAACAATGTGGCATCAGATGTTCACTAATGTGGCATCAGACGGTGACCAATGTGTCATCAGACGGTGACCAATGTGGCATCAGACGTTCACCAATGTGGCATCAGACGTTCACCAATGTGGCATCAGATGTTCACCAATGTGGCATAAGACGGTGACCAATGTGGCATCATACGGTGACCAATGTGGCATCAGACAGACACCAATGTGGCATCAAACGGATACCAATGTGGCATCAGATGTTCACCAATGTGGCATCAAACGGTCATCAATGTGGCATCAGACGGTCACCAAGGTGGCATCAGACGGTCAGCAATGTGGCAATAGACAGACACCAATGTGGCATCAGACAGTCACAAATGTCGCATCCGACGTTCACCAATGTGGCAGCAGACGTTCACCAATGTGGCATCAGACGGTGACCAATGTGGCATCAGACGGTGACCAATGTGACATCTGATGGTCAGCAATGTGGCATCAGACGGTCAGCAATGTGGCATCAGACAGTCACCAATGTGGCATCAGACAGACACCAATGTGTCATCAGAAAGTCACCAATGTGTAATCAGACGGTGACCAATGTGGCATCAGGCGGTGACCAATGTGGCATCAGACGTCACCAATGTGGCATTAGACAGTCACCAATGTGGCATCAGACAGACACCAATGTGGCATCCGACAGTCACCAATGTGTCATCAGACAGTCACCAATGTGGTATCAGACAGACACCAATGTATCATCAGACAGTCGACAATGTGGCATCAGGTCACCAATGTGGCATCAGACAGTCACCAATGTGTAATCAGACAGTCACCAATGTGTAATCAGACGGTCACCAATGTGTTATCAGATGGTCACCAATGTGTAATCAGACGGTCACCAATGTGTTATCAGACGGTCACCAATGTGTTATCAGACAGTCACCATTGTGTCATCAGATAGTCACCAACGTGGTATCAAACGGTCACCAATGTGTCAACAGACGGTCACCAATATGGCACCAGGAGGTCACAATGTTGCATCAGACGGTCACCAATGTGTCATCAGACGGTCACCAATGTGTCATCAGACGGTCACCAATGAGTCATCAGACGGTCACCAATGTGTTATCAGACAGTCACGAATGTGTTATCAGACAGTCACGAATGTGTTATCAGACGGTCACCAATGTGTTATCAGACGGTCACCAATATATCATCAGACGGTCACCAATGTGTTATCAGACGGTCACCAATATGTCATCAGACGGTCACCAATGTGTCAGCAGATGGGCACCAATGTGTCATCAGATGGACACCAATGTGTGATCAGACGATCACCAATGCGGCATCAGACAGTCACCAATGTGTCATTAGATGGTCACCAATGTGGCCCACATCAGACGGTCACCAATGTGTCATCAGACGCTCACCAATGTGACACCAAACATTTCCTAATGTGGCAGTACAGCACAATCTAGACATTTAGAATAACAAGCGGAAACTTTCAGGGTATGTTCTAGGGACCCCACTAGGTAACATACCAAAAGTCCCCAAAATCCAGTTGCGGGGTTTCCCAGTTGCTGGATAATGGCGGCTATCTTTGACTTGGGCGTACTATTTGCATCACTGCCTCTGGTGAGCGAACCAATGGACGTAATGGGTTAATTTCTTTTGTAAAATGATTGTATTCGTGCTCTCTTCAAATCCTATATCCATTTACTTCTTTCAAAAGTTCAAAACAAAGCCCAGTTGCCTGTCTTCCCGTAATCGTGGTTAAAGAATGGCCGCCATCTTTGAGTTTAGAATACTATTCACATGCCGCAGGCAGGTTTAGCAATGGACGCATGTAGTTATTTTTTGTAAAGTTGTCACCTTTCTTTGTGTGCTCTCTAAATCTCATATCTATTATTTGATCAAATATGTTATAAATCTGGTAGTAGGTTTTCCCGTAATCGTAATCGTCGAAAAATGTGTCTAGGTTTTCATTCAGATTTAGCTAATTGCACTGCAGGACTAATCATGATTTACCTGAAATAAACATACAACTAATAAATATATACATTTAAAACGTTTCTACTTCTAGTCGAGACGTCTATATGTGCAGGTGATGGCACTGATCCATGTTGATTATCTAACATATCATCCCCATCCTCAAATATGTCGTCCACGTCATCTCTAGTCTCTACTATCATCTTCTCTATCATTAGTGGCCAGATTGATACATCCATGTCCAGAACTGTACCTACAAATTGGTGTGCAGGGAAGTCCACTCTGGCGACATTCACAATTACGTTCACAGCCTGCTCTGCAGTTGCACGATATGGAGTAGGATTTAGTTGCCAGGTTCTCTAAGAGATGGAACCAGTCTCAGGCGTCAAGCAGCCAACCCTAATACGTTGGTTCTAGATCTACCTCTTTCCACTGTTACACTTGGTGAAATACCGGAAATGAATGCCGACATATTGCTGCTGGTTTTGGCGGCAATATAGTAAAGTCGAATTCGGCATTCCTCTTTCTGTTCGGCAACTGTTCTTAGGTACATGCATAACAAGAATTAGTTCACAGGCTGTAGCTATATTGCCAAGAGAAAACTGAAGTTTGTTGAAGACTTGTGTTCGAGTCCAAAGTTTGTGATCGTCTTGTCTCGTAAATGGGACTTTCTTTCCTTTGTAATACTGCAATATTGTGCAGCTGTTGTATTGCAGCCGTATGAAGAACAAGCTGTTAGCCATTTAACCCATGGCTCCGGCATTGCTTTCTTGCTGTACACATTTACGGTGTGGGCTTTGTTTCCGGGTATTAGCATTTTAACATATATACACCTGTGCAAAAGTTAAGCACCACCCTATTTTTACGCACATGCGAGGGTATATTCATGTGCTATGAAGAAAGCAATAGCATAAACATTTATGTACCCATCCATCTTAGTGCAAGCCGTAATAATGCAACTAGAGGAATGCTGATTATGATGGTGGGGAAACACTATGTTTTTGTTTGAACTTGAAAACGAGGCCTGAATATGGTTACGTTGACACAACTGACAACTATTGCCCTACAGTTGACACACGTGGCTAGATTGTCATTAATGGTGTCTGAAAACGAAGTTTAACATCTGTGCACGAGTTTGAGACTGTCATTATTAATACCGGGTATATCCACCTTGTGCCTGGATGACGGCCTGGACACGACGTCTCATGCTGGTCACCAACCGACTGATACGCCATTGTGGTATTCGTTGCCATTCAAGATGGAGTGCGTCTGTTAATTCCTGTAGGTTCTGCACAGGAGGATCCCTCCTTCCCACCATGTTTCCCAGAATGTCCCAGATATGCTCAATAGGGTTCATGTCAGGGCTCCTTGCTGGCCATGGTAGGGTTTCGATGGCATTCTGGCGGAGGTATTCAAGCACAGCTCTAGCACGATGTGGTCGGGCGTTGTCATCCATGAATATAGGGTGGGTTCCAGGTGCATGATTTACAAAATGAGGGACCACAACTCTATCCAGTATGGAATCTTGATATCTTTGTCCATTTAGTGTTCCAGGTACAGTCAACAGATCCAGTTTACAATCAAATGAGATGCACACCCATATCATAACGGAACCTCCACCAAATGGAACTTCTTCCATGATGTTACGTTGGTCGTACGCCGTGCGTCTGGACCTCCATACACGAGTTCGACCATCTGTGGCATGAAGCTGGAACCGACTTTCATCGGACCAGTGTACCCGTCTCCAGGATCTCATGTTCCAGTGTCTTCTTTCGTTGCACCACCTCAGACGCTCCTCTTTGTGGTGTGCTGTGAGGAGAGGACGTCTGACAGGTCTCCTAGCTTTCATGCCAGCAGCATACAGTCTCCTTTTGACGGTAGACATTGACACTCTATTGCGCGTTTCCCATTGCTGGCTGAGCCCTCTGCTGTTGGTGAATGGAGATCTCCTAACAAGGCGTACTAGGGCTCGATCATCACGGGCAGTAGTCTTCTTCGGTCTTCCAGATCTAGGCCTGTCCTTCACCTCGTTAGTTTGCCCATGTTTTGCAATCAAACGACTGATTACAGTATGGTTAATGTTCAGCTGTCTGCCAATCTCTCTGCATGACATACGAGTGGTATGCATGCCTATGATTTGCCATTTCACACGATCACTTAAACTTCGTCTTGCCATAGCGGTTCACAATCAAGAGCTAATTCTCTCTGTACAAATAAACCACGGTCATGAACACAAAATTCCTAATCTTGTCGCCTAAATCTGTATGTAATGTTCTACACCTCAAACTGGACTTTTACATAACTGAACACGTGTGCTGTTTCCCGCCACGCACGGACATCAAGCGGCGTGAAGTCATGCATGCATGTGCATTTCGTACTTGGAATTATGTCAGCTAACGCGGGGACAAAAAGTATGGCAGCCTAGTTGTACCATCATGTTTCTACGTTCTATTGTTTTTGCTGGTGCTTAACTTTTGCACAGGTGTATATATCAGTATTTAAGAGGGCACTTAGGTCTGTGTCTTCTACTAATACAGATTTAGCACCAGAATCTGCTATACCTGTTGCTGTAGATACTATTAGACGATCAGCGTCTGCTAGTACCTGGTAAACCTCGCAACCAAAAGCTTTCATCTTTGGCGATTCCCAAGAAGACAAAAATAGTTGGGTGTGATTTTCTACGACCACCGGAGGACACGTCTTATGTGACGAAACTGTTTCGCATCCTTCGTGCTTGGAACCACATGCCCGTTAAACATAGCACGAGCATCTCCGTACCACTCCTTAATGTACAAACTGTTCTAGGAGCAAATCTGGCCATATGTTGCCAGATGCTGCTACATAGCACGGCGAAGAAGATAGCTACCATCGATGGTGTACACTATTGCAGGAGGGAGAATATTTTGACTGGGTACCACAGATTCCAGCACTGGAACAAGGGAAGCTTAGTTTCCTTTCCGTAAAGACAGCCATCGAAGAGAGCATGGGGGGGGGGGTGTTGGCGTGTGGGTGAGCGGCCAGTTCGTACGTCAAATACCCTGCTAACCCATCCTCGATCCTGATAATGCAGACTACACAGTGGAACAACTGGATAGGATTGATGCATACTTCTTCACCATGCACTTTCATTGACTTCGTCACACTTCCCATGGTCCATATATCGGGTTTTTTTCGATGAAGATGATGTCACTAAAGACCCTGCCTTCCATTGCCTTCATGGATGCTTATTCAACTGATAAGGCATTGCCATAGTGTACACCTTAGCTTGCGACAACGCCACACACCAAGGACGTAAGGAGAGGCGAGGCCATGTCGAATGGTGTGTGTAGTTGTAACCAGCCCAATAATGTCTTATGTTGAAAAGGTCAAGATTTTGGCGAGACTCGCGAGTCCTGCTTAGCACAGGCAAGACAAACAAGGCCATATCACGAAGACTTTCCCGAATATAAAACACAGAATTCACGTTCCTCGGTAATAAATTAAAATCAAAACTTTATTATTCAATCTGAAGAAGTTAGACAATGAATAAAACAATTTAACCCGTAACACGCATGTGTCCCACTTACAAGACAGCTATACAGGATAACTTTTGACTATTTTGAAACTAATTTGAACGGGGGAGTTCCAAAATATTCAACAGAATATTCCTGACATCGTAATGGATTTGTGGATTTTGGGCTGTATCCGTTACAAGAGTTAAACACGATATCATACTGTGTACACACATATCTTCTCTAACGTCACGAACCTATTCAATGCTGAAACATTAGTCACAATTTTAATGTAACTAAACAAAAAATACGTTATATAATTTGAAAATAATTTTACTGTAAACATTGACGTCCCACGGGCCAACAGCGTACTGTAAAATTAATTTCAAAATATTAAGGAAAGTAATTAGCACTTGCCATTGTAGCGTTAAAAAGGATAACGGTTATCTCACCATGCGCATGTTTTGAGTATTGGTGAATGTTGTGGAAGCCGGAGGGAATCTGGAGACAGTTTTGAAAACGATGTAGCGGAAGCATGTTGCTGCCATTACACTATCAGATTTCAGCAAACCCTTTCTCAAATGATCGAATGCCTATACGGATCCAACAAACAGACCCGGGTAATAAGATTCAGTAGAGAAAGGGTCGAAAATTCATTTAATCAGAAATCGTTACATCTCGATTTAGTCCGTCTTAAACGCTTATTAGTCCGTCAGGTTGTGTGAATTGTATGTCTTTACTATTTAATAAACATGCTGTTGAATATTTTGAACTAATTTGACTGGGTGCTGTTGCTGCCATAGGCAGCAACAGCGCCCAGTTAAATTAGTTTCATAATATTTAACAGCTTACCTGTATGGTTTTCTGGAAATTGACAGTTACGAAGAATTTATCGATCCCAACACGAGCGAGGTGTGGGTGGAACTTGGCTAGAGATGGGCGGGGGGGGGCATAGCTAAAACTGGAAAGTTCCATTGCACGTACCAGTTCTTCTGTACTCTCCTGAAAACTAGGTGTGTGGAAGAGTTTTAATTCGCATCTTACACTTAGATGACGTCTCCGAACACCTATTATAGGAACCAGTCGATGATACTGATAGCGCGGACATGGCCATATAACATTGGGGATCATAGCCTGGATCCCGGTATGTCGGTTCAACCGGGAAACCGATCAACAGACTGATTATATTAAGACAGATTTTATATCTTGAAAGCTGGTATAATTGCTAGGGTTTTTTTTTAACAAATTCTTTTAATCTTCATTCACAAGGCATGATTTAAAATAATATAGGCTTATATCAATTTAATTGAACGCTTCAGTCAACTTGGTTTCAAAATAGTAACCATCAAACACCATGCCAGTAATAATTATAGGCATGGAACACCCATTAACACTTAAGTTGCCCAAAAAGGTTTCCTTAGTGGTTTTGAGAAATGGTAATTTGCAGACAATATTTTTAATATTTACCACTGGAATGACTGGCTCGATATTACATTCATTCGTTCCAGTTGTACCTTTTCAAAAAATTGCCTTCTCTTGGTCTGAAAATTGACATATTTTATGATTCCTGGTATAGCAAATCGTTTGTCTAAGACCTGTCCAGAAAGCCAACAAGAGAACAAGCATAAAGCGCGGGAGAATATTATCCATTTTAACCCTCATATCAGTCAAAATTTACTTCTGCAGTGGTCTTGAGAAATGTCCATTTGCAGACCAAGAGAAGACTATTTTTGAAATTTTACCACTGTAATGACTGGCTCGATAACCGAGCCAGTCATTCCAGTGGTAAATTTTCAAAAATAGTCTTCATGGTCTGCAAATGGAAATTTTCTATGAGAAAATTGAAATTCCTTGGAAAAAATCCGAGGGTTGAAGGATTAACACGTTCGCCGATGCATTCCCAGTATCTCAATCTCAGGCCAAACAAACAGTGAAGGTGTTGAATATTTTGAAATTATCATGACTGGAAGCCATAGATGCCTCATCCAACAACGGCTTCCAGTGGATTATTAATACATAGTAAAGAACGTACTTCTCAGGGATTTGTCGTTGAAAGGGTTAACACACTACAAACATTACACAAATACTTCTATGGCATGTTCAATACATTTGAATGCACAAAGTACCCAATTAAATTAGTAGGAATTTGTTAGTTTTTACAACAAATGCATTACTGCTTACAATGGCATCATCGCGCTTTGAAGCTCTTCCTGGAACGTGCATTAGTACACACACACACACACACACACACACACACACACACACACACACACACACACACACACACACACACACACACACACACACACACACACACACACACACACACACACACACACACACACACACACACACACACACACACACACACACACACACACACACACACACACACACACACACACACACACACACACACACACACACACACACACACACACACACACACACACACACACACACACACACACACACACACACACACACACACACACACACACACACACACACACACACACACACACACACACACACACACACACACACACACACACACACACACACACACACACACACACACACACACACACACACACACACACACACACACACACACACACACACACACACACACACACACACACACACACACACACACACACACACACACACACACACACACACACACACACACACACACACACACACACACACACACACACGCGTGATTACCAGTCAACCTCACGTGGCATCAACAATCTAAAAATAGAGGCGTGGCTTCTACGAGAAGATCTCGCGAGATACGAATTGTGGCATCAACTGATGTCGTTAAACATCTATTAGCGACGCCGGTATTTGGTAAACACTATGATTTTCTTTTGGTCAAATTACCAAGATACTGTATCATCCTACCTGTTTGACAGTTCAGTAGTAAAAGCGTTATGACGTCTGCCTTTACAAAATGGTTAAGCGGTAATGACAATGGATCTTTCCAGTCTCAGTTATGCCCCGCCCATCTTAAGCTAAGCTCCACCCACAGATGGATCGTGTTGGGATCGATCGATCCCTAGAACGCACTGACTATTAATTTCCAGAAAACTATAAACGGTAGCTGTTAAATATTTTGAGACTAATTTGACTGGCAGCAACAGCGTCCAGTCAAATTAGTTTCAAATATTAAATGGTAAAGACACGTGTCGGACTATTAAGAGCTAAAGACGAAGACGGACTATATCGAATCACTCATGACGTCATGATTATGACGTCAATCTATACGTCACATAGTTGATTATTACGTAATACGATGGATGGATAAACTGTCAATTGGATTCGGATGTAAGGATTTGTGACTAAATGTTATTGTCCATTGAACTTATTGTTTGTGGCTTGCGGGAAAGTAAAGGAGTTTGCAAAAGTAGGACAAAATTCAAGATGGCCGCTGACCAAAACTACAAAAAGTCAGATTCCACTTTAACAATCTTGGATCGCCATGAGATAAAAAAATATTTCCTGACAAATTTACTTTTGATTGAATTAGGTGTAGCGGTTCTTAATAATTTGACTAAAGGAAAGGTTGACTAGAGACAACAGACGTGTGAATGGCGAACGGATGCCGTTGAATAAACCCACCTGGCCTTTCAGGTCAGGTGAACTAATAAAAGAAATAGTAACCCATTTCATTTTGGTACAGTACAGCTTAGAAGCAACTTAGAGGTTTCCAAAACATATGAGAGTATGTTTATATTATGTTGGGACATGTAAAGCTATTTCTGAGCTCGATTGTAGTCAATAGGTCTACGTTTCGTAAGATTTTCAGCAGGTTTTTTAATTTTAAGTGATATTAATGACACCTATATAGACTAATATGTTCTGCAGACATACAATAGACATATGTGCCCATATGATTAAAACATTATGAGACAGATAAATCATTGGGAGAGAGGGAGAGGGAGGGAGGGAGAGAGGGGAGGGAGAGAGGATGGAGAGGGAGAGGGGGCGGGGATAGAGAGGAGAGGCGGGATAGAGAGGAGAGGCGGGCAAGAGAGGAGATGGAAGGGGGAGGTGCATGGCAAGACACGAGACGGGAGGGGCCGGGAGCATAGTGAAAAGGGAGGGGAGAACAGTGAAGAGGGAGGGGAGTGTAAGAGGTGAGAGGAGAGAGGTAGGATGAGAGGGGGGAGAGGATGGGGACCGAGGGAGAGGGGGGAGAGGGGAGAGACGGGGATGGAGAGAGAGAGAGAGAGAGAGAGAGAGAGAGAGAGAGAGAGAGAGAGAGAGAGAGAGAGCGATAGAGGGAAGGGGAGAGGGAGGGGGAGAGGGAGTGAGGGAGAGGGAGCGATGGGAGGGAGTGAGGGGGAGGGATGGGAGGGAGTGAGGGAGAGAGAAGGGGAGAGGGGGGGGGGGGAGGAGAAAGAGAGGCGAAGTCCACTACCAATAAGAAATTGTTAATTTCCACATTGTTAATTAGTATACATGTGTTAATTGCGTTGATAATAAATACGATACACAAACCGAATTCACACAATGCACAATGTCTAGGCTATTACTAAAGTGAGAACGCAAGAATTTAGACATGCTGTGAGGGCATTGTAGCCTATATATTACGACAATTAGAACGCCACGTGTTAATAAATAACAAATAGGTAGAAAACTAATTTCGTAATACGTGTCAAAATTCCCAGAAACTCAATAATAAATTGTCGAGTATACTAATTTTCTGGGACAGTACCGTGAGAAAGAACAGCCAACATGAAAATGTATCTAGCCAATGGTGGTGAGTGTTAGGACATGTGCAGTTTATTAGCTTGCCTTTTATTGTATTGCCTACTCTTTCAAACAGGCTAGTCCCACAGTACAGGTAAAAAACTAGAAACATGTTTGTAAATGTTCGGTTGACTATTTTGAACATAATTGGATTCGGAGACATTGCTGTCTTCGAATCCAATTATCTTCAAAATATTCAACAGGGCGTTTTATTTAGTTTTGGAGACGTGAACTTATGTTATTTCTCAATTTACTGCACCAGTCCAATACAGTTTATACGCAATCTACCATGTATATATAGAGGACTTTGTAAGTAGCCTACCGCCAGAACCTGGGCACTTTAGACAGGTGGTCCCATTATACAACATATTTGCGATGGTAAATCCATTTGCGACCAAATGGTTGTTGTTCATTTAGACGCGTGGTCTTATAACACCATCTAAAACAAGAAGCCCAAGGACCTAGACACTCAGCAGCTTAATGCTTACAAGCGTGGGAGTCTGTCTGACTTATAATTTAGTACTGATGTCTGGGAGGAAATATTCTGCAGACAACCCAATAACGATAAAACGACTAAAAATAATTTAGAGTGCAAAAAATGTTTTTAAACTACCAAAACCTGATCAAATCCACAAAAACCCAGCCATTTTGTTGTAAAAGGGTTAATTAATGACGTTTTGTAATCCAACAGTAAAAGGGTTAATGGGCGCTTGTAATTCAGCGCATAAGAGTCGATAATTGGGCGACTTGATATGTAATATACGAGAGGTAGGATTTTGGGTGTAACCCTTTAATGACTAAATTTATTAAAAAAAAAAAAAATTTACTTATTGAATGCCCATGTGCAGGCCAAGAGTACTATTTTTGAAAATTTACCGCTGGAATGACTGGCTCGAATATCGAGCCAGTAATTCCAGTGGTAAAATTTCAAAAATAACATTCTCTTGGCCTGTAACTGGACATTTTCCAAGACCACTACAGAGGTGAAAGAGTTAAATCAATATATATTATCTCCCTTTACTACGTATAAAGTGTAAATTTGTCAGCGTCCTTAGCTCGAAGAGTTACAAATCCGATCAAATTCATTTTTGCAATACACCTTAGACGTATAGATGGACATATTGATCGAGTTTGGTATCAATCTGTCGAGAAACAAATAAACGTGCACTATTGTTAATGACCGACGGACAGACAGACAGATGATGTGTCAGCTAACCTACAAGTCAGGTGAGTTACAAAGTCACCAGGCGGTAACCGTTCTAGACAGATTTCATTAATTATCACTAAGTTCATTTGATTAGTGGACATTATCAGGCTAATTTACCAGAAATTCTTATTCGATCGCTCTACCGTATAGACAGACCTATATGGCCGCTTAGCATTTAGACAATAAATCCGTCATTTATAATTTCTGTAAATTCATATTCCCCATATGCCATTATGTGGCCTGGGGGTGTAAATAAAATAATCTGAATCTGAATCTGAAAGTCATTGGTTCCCAGTTAGAGAACCCAATTCAGTGGTATCTTTTAGTCAAATTGTTTCAAGATGTCAGATGATATTCCAAAACATTCTATAATAAACATTCTAAACAAACAAAACATCGATTGTTCAAAGCTTTAAGGGAGATCCAGTCTATGTTTAACTTTGTCAACCGTACATATTATGCGAATGCGAATCGGGGAAAATTTCTAATGAATAATTTTCCTGGGACATGCTCCTATCCAAAGCAGAAACGGATTCCAGTCAAACTTGTTTCAACATATGCATCAGGTTACCTGTAAAGTTCCTTTGGAAATGAGATTCTGGTATTTCAACTATGAACCAGTTCAAAGTGCATAAAATATGGATGGATATAAATAGGTCATTTTAAGGGTACGAGTAGCGAGGGTGGGTGCTGGTGAAGAGGTGGAAGGTAGGGTGATATTTGCAGTGGCCTTTATCGTGTTTGCAGTACGTGGGCCATAAAATCGTCATGAGTTTTGAGAAATGCCGAGGTCTGAGCAAATATTCAACCACTCGAGGACGGTATTCGGACAATGACTGATGGGATATGACGAATGCGCATTCTAACGAATGCAGACTAAACTGCAAATTTTCCCCCAAATCCATGACCTGGTATCATTTTATAACGATCCACACATCTTGATTCATGGGAGGTAAATCTAGCAACTTGATAATGAACAGATTTTACTTAAGCAGTTTCAACATTAGCTTGGTGTTTGCAGTAAATATGTTTTACGAGTAAGCGTAAGTAGAAATGGAAAACGAATTATTTAAAAAAGATGTAAACTACATCACATTTTCTACGTATTAGGACATATAATTAATACAAGGCAGATTAGGGCCTACCCCTCTGTCATCTAGAGCCAGAGTGACGTCTCGATAGAGGTGCTCTTGTCGTGTGGATGTGTGTATGACACGTGCATCAATGACGACTGTGTGATGTTACGTGTTAGTTAAGAAAACACCGCGTACGTGTACACACTAACACACTAATGTAAGCTATATGGGAGTGGTGTTTGTGGAAGTGGTTGATTAAGAATGAAAGAGAAACAACCTATTTTTGTTTCAAACATCTATGCGGTACAATACTGCAGCTAAGGGTCCCATCCATGCATTGAAATACATGTGCCGTGTTGGGATCATTCGATCCCTGAACTCCGTGAATATCAATTTCAGAAAACTATACAGGTAAGCTGTTAAATATTTGGAACTAAGCGTTGCTGTACGAATTGTAGGTCTTTATTAATAAAGATGATGTTGAAGATTTTGAAACTAATTTGACTGGGCATAGTCAGCAGCAGTACCAGTACCCAATCAAATTAGTTTCAAAATATGCAACAGCTTACCCGTATAACTTTCTGGAAATTGAGTCAGACAGTTCAGAGATCGATCGATCCCAACACGGCGAAGTGTGGATCCATCTAGCTAAATATTGGCAGGGAATAGTAAAAACTGGATCTACCATTGTGGCCAGAACAAACAATGTTGGTGAAACCGGTTTCAACAGGTTACAGTAGTATGTGCCAAGCGTAGCATCAGTGAATGTTAGTGGCGTAATAGCTGTTATAATATGAAATCATGGAAGACAATAATACAAGATCACGCGCAATCAATAAGAGTGCTATTAGTGTTAGTAACAGTATTAGTGTTAATCTGTACAATATTAGAGCCGCATTTAATTATCTCAAAATTATCCTACAAACACACACGCACTGACACAATAAGTAAATTCTTGAATATTTTGAAAACAATTTCACTGGAAGACGTTGCTGTGAAAGGCAGCAACATTTTACAGTCAAATCAGTTTCCAAATATTTAAAGAGAAATTTCCTTTTCAACAACAATGTGGTATCGGATCTGGAGAGTTAATAATGTTAGCGTGACGGTTAATATGTATATAACCCATACAATCACCACTACGCAAATAGCTCCAATCCAAGCTTAGCAATTAACAATTGATATCCCAGTATCTCAATTTCAAGACCTATTTACATGGATGCTGTTGAATATTTTGAAACTAATTCGACTGGAAGCTGTCGCTGCCATAGGCAGCAACAGCTACCAGTCGAATTAGTTTCAATAATTTGTAACTAATTTGACTGGAAGCTGTCGTTGCCATAGGCAGCAACAGCTCCCAGTCGAACTAGTTTCAAAATAGTCAACAGAATATTATTCCTGGATCATAAACAATGAGTTGTTGCTGGCATATATGAGGATTAACTTGTTACGGTATATAACCTAGCTTATAATACATATACCACAAAATCAACACTATGAAAAACAGCCCCAACCCATGCTTAACAATCAATATTAATACCCAACCCATCCACCCCACCCATCCCTCATAACCCGTGGCTCGACTGATTGGTGGTTCGACTCACTCCCAAATACTGGTGGTTCGGCTCCCAATACCGGCGGTGGTGGTGGTTCGATGGTGGTTCGTTCAGTGGTTTGGTTCGCTGACATCGAGTCTGGCGATGGATGAGTGTGGATCTAGTCATGACGTCATACACAACATGGACAAGAAGCACAGTCACCATACGTCACAGACCCTAACCGTAAACATCAAAGACCAAGTACCTTTAAAGGTAAATTGTCATATAATTAAAGGTATACCGACATATATGAATTAGTAATGAAACGTGACACGTCGTAATTAAGCGAATTTTCGTTTGTACATTAATATACACTATTACGTGTCGAGCAGAATACGTCGCAAACGATAGCTAAACATCAAAGAATAAGTACAGTACCGCTCATAAATAATTCTAAGTGTTTCTAAAAAATTAAACACTAGTATTTTGAACATAATGGTCCTTTCAATTTTTAGCCATGCCCCGCCCATCACAAGCTAAGCTCCACCCACACCTCGCCGCGTTGGGATTGATCGATCCCCAAATGCCCTAGCTATCAATTTCCTGAAACCTGTACAGGGAGGCTGTTGAATATTTTGTAACTAATTTGACTGGGTGCTGTTGCTGCCTATGGCAGCAACAGCGTCCAGTCAAATTAGTTTCAAAATATTCAACAGAATATTTATTAAATAGTAAAAGCAAACAATGTGTGCAACAACTCATAGACCGTCTTCAAATATGCGTTCGTGACGTACTTATCGACGTCATTCATTATGATGTCATTCTATACATCGCGTAGATGATTATGAGGTCATATAATGGGTGTTTCCAATCCAATTATATTCAAAATATTTAGCAGAACATCAAAATTTTACTTAATAACTTATTTATGAGGTGTACTGTAGCCATCATTTGGATAATATGCAGTCATCATACGTCACAGATGTAAATAAAAAAGCATAATTTATGACTTAGATCAAACGCTAGCAAGTTATGAACTTATCGACGAGTAAATTACAAGCAGCATATATGAAACATTAGAGGCTATAAGTATACGGGGAAACTCAATAAATTGCTTAATGATTCGCTTAAAAGACCTAAAATACGGCAATTATACACCTGGGTATTATTGAAAGCAAAACACTAAACAATAATAAATATTTTAACAGATTCAGAAGAATTAATTCTATAACATTTGATCTTTGATTTGCTTAAAGATAATTGAACAGTTTTTAATTTAATAAGAACACGAATTTAACAGTTTATGTTAAGCTACGAATTCAATAATTTGATCTAGTTTTTTAATGTAATCTAGTTTACCTGTAATAGGCCTACATGCCTACCGCCAAACTCGTCTATAGCCGTTTATCTGGATATGGGTCACAAAGACAATCTGTCGATACATCATGGGGGTCTTAAAGAAGTCATTTGGTCCCAATAAATGACCAAAAGATATGCACCGTGGTAACTGACGTTTTAGTAGCCATTTGGTTTTGACTATACGTAGTCAGAGTCTGTTTTGACACTCAACCGGCCATGTGACAGGAAATTGGATGGCCAGTCATGCCCATTCAAGTATCTGTCACATGGTCGGTTGAGGGTCAGAGCTTAATCGGACCACCTATGCTACGATGTCTACCCTTATAGACGTGGCTATAAATTACTTTCGATGATCAAAAGTATGTCAGGTAAGCACTACGTGTATGGGCTACTACAAACAGCTCGATACTACAGGTACTACTAGTATCCTACCAACAGTCAAATATATAATCCTCAAGCCGAGTTATTGCTAATAGGCTACGAATAGAATTGTTATTGTTGTACAATGGAACGTGTACAGACAGCTGTATTTACTCGTTTATAAGCTTTTGACTACTGAGCGCAACACGCATCGTGTTGCCATGGGAACGCAATAAGCACGTGTAGAATTCGTGAAAATGAGAACTGAATTGACTTTCAATTAACCAGATTAACGCTGAATCGCCCTATTGTATTCTGACGTTACATTTTTTGGTAGTTTAATGTGATTATTGAACAGAAGAAAAACATGTGTTGTAAGCTGTTGCTAAGGTTTTGATTAAGCCCACGATCTAACATACCGGCAACTATTAGCCAGGTTTACACGAGATTTGGTGGCAGTTAATTAATATACGGATATTTATTAATAAGATTTAACACGAGATTTGTCGGCTGCTAACAAATGAGAGATTATATTTTCAATCTGGATCAAGTTATTCAAATCTGGGATATTTTAGCCTGTAATTAACACTTAAATCAGAAATTAAAATGATGTTTAGGGGCTATCTATTATTAATCAACATGCTATCAATTTTTAAAAACTTTATCTGCTAGTAGCTGGTGTCTACGTGTTTTAAAAAATAACATGTAGCTCTTTCGAAAACAGAGGGAAATGTCTTAAAACCGGCCAAGTGTATCAGAATGGAACGATATCGCTTAGAACTGGTACCAAAAGAAGTTATCTAGAGGCCTGGTCGGGAATCCTATTAAAAAATAAGCGGGAAATATTTGCAAATTCACGCCAAGGGCAGTACGAAAGATCTGTTTAACTCTGATTATGCGGTGTCACAGAGTTAACAACTATCTGAACCGCGAATAAAAGCGGTATTAATTAGCATTCATTACCATAATTAATTAGCTATCGGTCAAAATGAATACTAGCCACCGCTAGATGTAACAGTAGATTATTAACTGGCTCGCTGCTGCAAGCAACTAGACGATAATTTAAAAACTCTTGAATTTCCGAATATTTTGAGAACAATTTGACTGAAAGTTGTTCGTGGTAGCCACCCAACAACTTTCAGTCAAATTGCTTACAAAATATTCGGAAATTCAAGAGATATATACCCCGCAATAGGTTGTCCGCAAAAACGCAGCAGCCATGCTAAAGGACCGGGAGTCTTTAGAACATTTTCCGTGTTTTCGCCATTTAAAAGCAGACACGTGATTGATCCAGATTGAAATATAATCGGCCATTTAAGGAATGTTACGTTAAATATTTTGAAATTAATTTAACAGGCACAGACCTATGTTCCAGCCGAATTAGTTTCAATAATTAAACAACTTACCCGTATAGCCTACTTGTTTTGAAATCGAGATGCTGAATTTTGAAGGTGTATAGGGTTAATTATAAAAGCGGACTATTAACTGTGCCGGTCTGCTGGTTTTCTGCAGACTACATTTTCCATGGAGTTTAACTCTAGGTGAACTGATTATTTAGAAAAAAATTTGAATTAAAGATGTTGGTGGTTAAGCCACCAACGACTTTCAGTCAAATTGTTTTCTAAATATTCAGTAGGTCGGAGTTATCGGCCATTGGAAAAATGTGGAATTATTGTCTGGTGACTGGCCCACCTATTGCTTATTGATCAAAGATGGCGATTAGTTTCTGTAAATCAATGGAAGTTATGTTTACGATAAGATTCCTTGTTAACTCACTAATTGTGTCAGCTAACACAGCGAATTATCTGCTATAATAAAATAGTTCGAACTAAATACCTCTTAATCATTTTCTAGATACGGCTAACATTTCTGTGCCAGAAATTTTCAGTCAAACCGCTTTCAAAATAGGTCACAAATTTGAAGTCAGAAGTCAGAACTACAGTTTCATATAGAACCTATCACATAGCTTACACTCTAAACACCCGCAATCAGCACTCAGTAGGGGGTTTCTTATCAGTTGAACAAACTAGGACAGGTTTAAATCAAATCATGCCAAAACTTAAACTAGGTCAAACTGTAATTAAAGCAATTTTTACCACGAAACAAAATATGTTTAAGGCTTAAGTGACCTACACAGTTTCCTATACTCATAATTATCTTCATAGTAGAAATTAACCCTTAAGTTCCATCGAGTCCCCCTATCTATATTTTAGTGTAATCATGCGGACAAGGTTTGGCATATCTTTATTTAGTTGGAAGCCATAATGTTGGACATTTTAAAAGAAAACTTGACTGGAAGTTGTTTGGATGCATGGTTGTTTCTGCCGTTTTACATGGGGGTTAACTCTGATATGCTGATTATTTTGAAAATAATTTGACTGAAAGTTATTGGCAGCAAAAAATTTCAGAAAATTGTTTTCAAAATATTCATCAGTTATTGCCCATTGAAATTATTGTCTCAATCAATCAGTTAACAATCATGTCAAAGTTAATGCGAGGAATTCAGTTCCCGGTTACTCTGAAATGCCGATGTCTATGCAATATTTGGGACTAATGCAAGCGACCAGTCAATAATTCCAAAGGTCAATAACTCAGGACCTGCTGAATGATCTGAAAACAATCTGACTTATCCACCAACAACTTTCAGTTAAATTGTTTACAAAATATTCAACCTATCCAGCGTTTAAAACGCGTAGAAAATGTAATCATTAACTAATTAAACCTTATAGATCAGAAAAGATAGATTTCTCTTCATGTCAGGACTTTTCGGTTGAATATTTCGAAATTAATTTTAATGCGATCTTAAGACAGTCAAATTAGTTTCAAAATATTCAACACTTTACCTGCATAATTGCCTTTTAATTGAGACAATCGCATTTCAGGGGTTACAGGGGATAAATCAAAATCAAAACCAGCTTTTATGATCATACTTAGGATACTATACCAGATAAGGCTTATTCCCAGAAACCGGTTTCACAGTCAAACTAGTTAGTCATATATAAAAATGTTAAAACCAAGTTCAAAGATTTAAAAGTTAAAAAAACATTTAGGTGTAGTCGTACTTTAGTTTTAAACCAATTATTTAAATCTGTCATATCCACCAGGAATATAAGTTCGTTTTTACAATATTAATCCGAAAACAAGACAAACAATTTACAAGTGATATTTAGGCGCGCCTATGCGACGTCATCCGTTACCAAGGATATTGCTGCTTAGTAACGATGAATGAATCACGGATATAGATGATGATCACTATCTTATCGCGTGCATTAACATTTTGATAAAGTGGGCTAATTTAATGACGCATCCTGGTTGGTCTAAATACTTTTAAGTGTATGTAGGGCCTATTAGAAATTAACTATCTGAACTAGGAAACCACTCAACCAGGATAATAAACGATCATTTACAAGACGATTAATTATATTTGTTTAAAATTTTGTAACTAATTTTACTGAACCGTTGCTACTGGAACCAATATTTAATTTTAAATTTGTTTTAAAGCACCGTACATGAATACTTTATTTACTTCTTACAGACACGAAATGACACACTCTAAGATGTAAGGGGCATTATGGTGAATATTTTGAATCTAATTTGAGTTGCTGCTGCTGCCTATGGCAGCACCAATCCTATGTCAAATGAGTCAAAATATTCAACAGTTTTCCCGGATACTTGACATGGATTTAAAATACGGGGATGTCAATGGATTTAGGCTAAGAGTGCGAATATATTGGAAAACATTGAACGAACTGATATTCTCAAATCTTTGAGATGAGGAATGAGTTGCTGCAAGCTGTTGCTCACATACGTATCTGTTGCTTCTTACATAGCAACAGATACTTAAGTGAAGCAACTTACTGTAACGCTCAATCTGTTAGCCATCAATTAAACAACTAAATAAACCAAAATATATCCTAATAATTCAGCTATGCAAGGGTTAATTTTCCAAATTAGATTATATTACAGTTTTCGGTTATCAACCATACAGTTTTCTAAATTTGGATCCTAGTGGAATTTCCCAGACGAAATAATACTTAACTATCAAATAATACCAAACAGACGCCATCGTTGTAATTATAGGATGCACCTGTCACTGTCAAGTTTTAAAAGTTGACACAAATTTTAACCAGGTACAATAGAACCTGTTCTTCCCGTGCTGCGCGTGACGCTATAGGACACAAAGCCCGGGTGACACACGTGACAAAGGACCACTTCACGACAGGTGAAAACTACCTGTAACGCGACAAAAGGGGCTTTTTACTTAAGTACTACTGAAAATATTTCTGTTACCCATTTTAGTCAATCTAGTATGCGGAGCAAGCCAAGCGAAGGATAATTGACCCTTATGGCAACAAAGCAGATGCCATACGATGCAAAAAATAGTGAATATTTTGAAAGTAGTTTGACTGGAAGATTTTGTTGCTGATGCTTACTTTTATGATGTAGGCACTTATGGAGAATATTGAATATTTTGAAATTAATTTGTCTGCGAGATGTTGCTGTCTAAGTATTCAGCAGCTCACCTTCCAAAGTCTAGATTTTTGTTAAGAGTATTATGGCTAACCACTGTATATCAGGCTGTGGTACCTTTATCTAACTTGTGTGGTATCTGGTAAGATAAAATCAGTTAAACAAAATTACGTAACATTTATTGATTATTTATTAACAATTTGCTATAATATACTTTGAAAACATTTAGAAGCTATCCAATGGACCTTTCCAGTTTATCCATCAATCATATGACGTCATAAACAAATAAGTGACGTGTATGTGACGTCATAATCAACGACGTCATGAATGACGTAGATAGGTTCGTCACGAACGCTTAATTGATGACTAACTAAGCGCTGGTGTACGAATTGTACCTACTATTTAATAAACATGCTGCTGAATATTTTAAAACTAATTTGACTGAGAATTGTTGCTGTCACAGGCAGCAACAGCACCAAGTCAAATTAGTTTCAAAGTAATCAACAGCTTGCCTGTATAGTTTTCTAGAAATTGATAGTCAGGGAGTTCAGGGATCGATCGATCTCAATACGAGCGAAGTGTGGATAGCGCTTAGTAAAACTAGAAATGTCCATAACATGCCTCGTCATCAAATTAAAGCTGAATGGACACGTTAAAATATCAAATCCTGAATAAAGATTGTGATCAAGATAATGACGATAGTAATGATGTTGATAATAACGATTTAATATTTTGATGATAATTATAATGAATAATTGTTAGTATTTTGCTACTCTGTAAACTATTTTAAAATCGTTTTCACCATATGGCATGTATCTATGACCTGGGCGTAAAGTAAAGTTCAGACATCAGTAAGCAGGGTCCAAAATAACAAATAACTGATTCATTTTGCGTGGATGGGTCAGTATTTAACATTTTGGCCTGGCACTTTAGCTTTCAGTTAGCCGAATCGTAGGATTTTATCATTAAAATTAGTAGTCACAAATCATATTTATAATATTAGAACGTATTTTTTTAGTTAAATTGAACTTATTTGTTATGCTTGTTCATTACTGCCTTTGCTTACTACATAAATGTTACAGCCGTACTGGCGACTCCAAGCTAGTGTTTGTATGCTTAAACAGATGGTTTAGATTAGACAGTAACCCAGCCACTAACCAGAACGTCAGGGTAAAGTGGTGGTTAGTTTGGCTCGCTATTTTGCTTACTCAATACTGCTATCGCTAACTATAAGGAGTAGAAGACAGTGCCCCTGCATCTAATCAAGATTAGTTTTGTCCTCCGATTTAACTACCTGCTTAATTACTGCAGACTACATTTTCCATGTGGTTTAACTCTTGCTATGTTTAATACTTTAAAAATAATTTGACTGAACGTTGTTGGTAGTTAAGCCAACAACAACTTTCAGTCAAATAGTTTTCGCCATATAAAGCAAGTTACTATTGTCTGGTGGCTTGCAGTAGTCAGGAAGTTAAACCTCATCAATTTAGCCCTTTCCATGGCGGATGTTTAAAAAACGTATTTAAATATGAAATCGACATAATATTTAAACAGTGTAACCGAAAATTGACGCTGCCTTTAGCAACAACCACCTTCAGCCAAACTATTTCTTATGATTCGAGAGCCGTTTAGATATATGTGAAGCAAATGGTTTTTATAACAGAGCCTGGGCTGTAATGTATAAAAATAAACCCGATACGTACATCCGGATTCTAATTTACGTTCGAGTCCAGGAACCAGTAGTCCTGAAAGTATCGAGTCTTTTAGGCGGCAGAACGCGGGACTGCAGACGACTCCCATCTTCAGCTCAGCGTGACGGGCGATCTTGCTCAACGTGAGCTAGTCCTCGTGGTCCGCTCTAAAGCCACATGGCGACCTAACCCGACACCGCCGTTCAACAGTTACCGAAACACTAACTATATATATGATATTAGCCTCTGTGCCGGTTTTACATAAGATAAATTCGTCTAACGTATTAGAATGAATCAAACCAAACGTTTAGATTAATTAGCTTTATCAACTACTGTTTTACGTATTCATTAGTCAGAAAACCACAACGATTAGAATACGATTACAACTTCTAAAAGTCTCAATCTTCTTCCTACACGACGTTCTCAATGAACGAATGAGGACGACGATCCCCAAAATAATTTTTGAAGTAGAAAAGTGCAGCCGACAAGACAGCGCATGCGCGTATGCATGGCCTACTCCAGTTCGCACGAAGTTCCCGCGCACAGCGGCTAGCTTTTTATGACCGGTTGAGTGAGTTTTCTTTTCGTTTGAGCTGCGTACAATCTCTCCCTCGTGTCAGCCGATACAGAGTACCTGTCTGCTTGACTCGTCTGCCAACAGCTCACCTGCGCTATACAAGTCTAGTGTCGTCTGCTGGGCTTCTTCTAAACTACATACCTCGCTGCCGACATCGCATTTCGGGACCGCTTCGATAACAGCTATACGCTCTATATAGCTAACAGTCAGGTTAACTCGGTTCGTCCCATATTCTGTATAAATTGCTGTTAAACTCTAGGGTAGTTTATTTAAAACAACTTGACTGGAAGTTATTTTGATGATCTTAGACAGCAACAAATTCTAGTGACAGGTTTACGATAGTCATCGTGATTTACGCCTATTCAGTTAACTAATTTAACATTAGAATTCAGAAAATCGGGATGAAAAGAGTTAAATGATGCTTATGTTTATGACAATGAAATATCTGTCCTAAATGTCAGGTTTTAATTATTTAAAGACAAAATTGGCACGTGATACATACAATATGAATAACCTTACAAGTCCCTACTACTTTTTAAACGTACACATACCTATCCTTAGACAACGAAATCAAGCTGATGTCTAAATCAAAATGCAACAGAAATCTGCCTTAAAAAGTCACCAAGTTACCCAATATTGTCGTCCTTCCAGTTCACGCGATTCATCGTCCAGCACGTGCGTTGCATGTTTGACAGGTATCGTCTGCTCACCTGTATCGTCTGGAATGGAATGAGCGCGCGAGCTTGAGCGCGTTGTGTCGTCTGTTTCGAATGCGCGTCGTGATGAGCGTTTACGACAAGTAACTAACGAAACTGGTCCTGGATTTCTTTTCAAACAAAACTTCTGCCTCGCTGAGTCGACTCGTCGTCGAATACAATCCATTTGACCCCGAATGAGTATAATAGTGGTCTCGTCATTGACGAGAAATGCTAGGCAAATATAATGGCGAAATTACAGCAGTGTAAAAGGCTATATAGTGGCGTAAACCAGGGACCAGAAAAGAAGCTTTATATTTGGAAGGGGGAATAAAAGGCGCGCAAAGAAAGCGTACAAAAAGCCAGGCTTTAGGATTGCTTGTCGTCTATTTGAATGAGGGTGATCTGGGGTGGGGAGGGTGATCAGGGGGTACGATGTATTATCTCCCTGTCTATAGGTTCCAATGCTGGCACAAAAGACGCAACCAAGCCTAACGGACGAATCCATGGGAACTTTGCATTGGAAATTCGCAACGCTAATACGCCATTATGACATACATTCCTATGCTATTAAAAAGTGTGTCTTCGTTCTGAATTGCCACGAGACGAGTGTGTGCAAGCTAAATATATATCATGCAAATTTGTCAAAGTAATTTGACTGAAGATATGTTACATTACTTATCATCGGCTGCTTTCAATGAAATTTTTTTTCAAGATAGGCCTACATTGTATAATTAACGACTACATCGAATAGTCGGCCCGATAGCGTGGCTTTTCCAACGACTGTACTTGTACTGTACAACAACTTTGTCAATTAATCCTTCGTCACAGAATTGCCACATTCCCGTAGCATATCTAAATTTAAGCCATTCGCTCAACAAAACAACGTTTCAGTACCATAACCAGTTGCTAGGTAGCAACAGGTTGCAAGAACAACTTCTTCAGACTGTATACCAAGATTCTTTTCGCAGCAATCGCGTTTTGAAATTTACCCTACGTAGATAAAGGGTTAACTTGCCTGGCGGCTGCAAGCCATCAGACAATAATTTCAATAGACGATATCTCTGGACCTGTTGAATATTTTGAAAATAATTTGACTGAAAGTTGTTGGTGGCCTAGCCACCAGCAACTTTCAGTCAAATTGTTTTCAAAATATTCAGCAGGTCCATAGTTAAACGCCGTGGAACGTGTCCTCTGCAGAAATTCAGCAGCCAGACAGTTAAATACCCCCACTGCTTGAAAGGACGATGTTAGATAGGATCGTTCTAATAGAAATGGGAGAGATCAAGCGTAAAACGACTAATATAAACAGATATTAGTACCAGGTAGCCAAAATGCTAAATAGGCACCCAATCCATTGAAACTTGGGAGTCCTTGCACTCCCCTATAGTGACGGTGAAACTGAGTGGAAGGAAACCTATACCCCTTGCTCGAATGTATTTTTACTGTCAAAGAAAACTCAATGTCACGCAGACAGGAGAATCTGTAACGACATTCCTATTTACATTTGACCGCTACTGGTGATAATTGGATTAAAAGTTTATTTTAAAATGATTATTGAAATGCAGAAAATGTAAATTTAGCTTTACAAGTTTATGCCGACCTGCTCCCTATGCATGCCATTTACAAACAGTTGCGAGCAGTTACGATGTACGACACCCATTCTGACGTGCTGCTCCTATGAATGAGTTTACATTGTCACGTGATTACGAAATTTCATCCACATGACTATGTCTGGGAAAAGAATGCTACCCAGGCATGGCGTGATCTAGATGGAATTTTGTTTAATAATTTCTTACTGCTTTCTAATTTTCATCCATTTAAATGTAGATCCAAGTCAATCAATTTCAAATTTATGTTTACTGTTTTGTACTGTTTTGTCTATATCTGTGTGAGATTTGGTGCTAATAAATGAATCTGATTCTGGTCCTGATTCTGTTTCTGTTTAAGATCATAAAATCTGACAAGAGTTATACAGCCTATAATTGTGGCTAAATGTAAACAACCACAATGTTTTTCATCAAGGTGAATAAAACCTTATCACATCGTGATAAACGGCCCAATGGTTAGATTGTACTCATCTAGATTAGACTGAATGCCCATATAACATTAATATCTTAGACTATCCTACCATTCTAGAATGATGTTATAGGAATCGTCATTCTTTTTTCCCCCTTGTCGTTCGTACGATTATACTATCAGTCAGTCCATCGTGGATGACAAATGCCATCCTTACTTCCAGGTATTGTCTGTCCTATAGAGTTTGTCGTGTAGAGAGGTCGCTATCGGCCATATTGCATCTCTAAGTCTCTTGTCAAGCAGACAGGTCTACAAGAAGTGTTCTGGTTTTAGACCAACCAGACCGCAGGGACAGGTTGGTGAAGGTGTCAGCTTTAGTCTTCTGTATGTGTGGGCATTGATGCGGCAACGACCAATTCGTGGTCGCAAGATATCAACCTGATGCCAGCGTCAAAGTAGATGGTATACTTCCTTTACTGCATGGCGTTCCACAAGGTGTTCTTTCACCTATACTCTTCTTGATCTTCATCAATGAATCATCCGGTATCAGCAGTCTTCAGCCCGTTGACCGGGCACGAAGCTATCATAAAACGTGCAAGTCGCTGATGACTAAATGACATTCATGGTTTTATGGGCACTAAGACAACGTAATAGAACACCAGGGCACGCTCCCCACGAAGATGGAGAACGTAACATTGTACTTTCTCAGGCAATCAAGATAAAGAATCGCCTCTTGTACAGTGAAGTTACAGTCAGACGTTGTTCAGTGTTGTTCTCTACAAAAGGATAACTCTGACCATACACATTAAAATTCTTTTTATTTCTAATCGTTGTGTATGAGTGTATGATGGGCACTGTAGCAATCTATAGTAGAGCACCGGAGGGGTAGGTCGGTGGGTGTGTGTGTGTGGGGTGGGTGTGTGTGTGTGTGTGTGTGTGTGTGTGTGTGTGTGTGTGTGTGTGTGTGTGTGTGTGTGCGTGCGTGCGTGCGTGCGCGCGTGTGTGTGTGTGTGTGTGCAGTTGTTGCCTTAAATATTTGACAAATTTGAGGCACATATAAGCAAGAGGCGCAGGCATCCAAGGCAATGGATGATTCCATTCTTAGCTCAGCCCCGCTCATTTCTTGCTAAGCTCCTCACACGCTTTGCTCGCGTTGGGATCGATCGAACCCTGGATTCCCAGAATCCCAATATCAAGGTAACTACGCAAGTAAGCTGTTAAATATAGTGTACCTAATTTGACTGGCCGCTGCTGCTGCTGATGCATATAACAGCAACAGCGCCCGGTCAAATCAGTTTCAAAATTTTCAACAGAATGTTTATTAAACACTAAATCCATCAAAGACATACACTTCGTTGAAGTGACTGGCATATTCCAGCTTCATGACAGAGTATTTATGTCAATTATGATTGCGACGTCAGCCTACCAGTGATGTATTTGATTGTGACGTCATATACTTGATCAACAGATTGGATTCATCCATTGTCCTAGTTGCATTGGTTTATTTCAGGCCATGTCTTGAAGCAGAGAGAACAAATTCGAACACCCATTTACTATTTAATAAACATTCTGGTGAATATTTTGAAAATTTGACTTGGAGCGGTTGCTGCCTATGACAGAAGCAGGTTCCTGTCAAATTATTTTTCAAATATTTAAAAGCTTACCTAAAGATACCTTGGAATTTGATTCTGGTAATTCAGGGTACACGTGGTTAATTAACCAGTAAAAAAATACTGAGTTATTGTATGGAAAACATTTCTCAAGATGGCTAGCAAGTAGCCATATTGGAGTTCACACTTAGAATAATTTCGATATGACGCATTTGCCTCATACTACACCCAATAGAGTTCCAAAGTTTTGAATTAATCGGCGAAGCTGCAGAAGATTATCCGACGGTTGCCATTTTAGCCTTTGTATCCACCAGCTATAATTGGGATCCTCATCAAAGCACAGCCCCTTTAATACTTCGAAAGTATTGAGTCAACCAAACATGTGATCGAGTTCTCATAGTGAAACTGCTTTTTGGAATGACTATAGAGTGGACATATTTGATTTTGCAAACATGTTCGCCAAAGTATTGAAAAACCATTCAGAGCTTCTGAGAGCTAATCACACATACATCTATCTTAAAGGTCGGTTCCTGGTAGCCATGTTGCATTCCGCACGCATTATGGTCAATTTCGGTTAGTGGCTTTGACATGTGTCACTTTCTGGATTTCCAAAAGAGTTGAAGTCATATGAGTTTCGACATGCTGAGCCAATCAGCGAGTCATCCTATTGAAACTGAGTTTAATAATGGTTGCATGGTTGTCATATTTGATTTCCCATCGGGACTACTTGGGATAGGATCCACCCAAACTTGAAAAGGTCAAGCGAAATACAGAGCCATCCGACGGGAAATGAATATGAAAGATGTCGTAGGGAGATGGTGACATAGGAAGATGATGTCATAGAAAGATGGTGTCACGGAAAGATGTTGTCATAGGAAGATGGTGTCACAGGAAGATGATGCTATAGGAAGATGGAAACATAGAAAGATGATGTCATGGGTATAAGATGTCACAGAAAGATGATGTCATAGGAAGATGATGTCATAGGAGGAGGATGACATAGGAAGAGGATGCATAGGAGGAGAATGGCTTAGGAGGAGGATGACATAGGAGGATAATGGCATAGCCGGAGGATCGCATAGGAGGAGGATGCCATAGGAGGAGGATGGCATTAGACGGAGGATGTCATAGGAGGAGAATGTTATATGCGGAGGATTGCATAGGATAATGATGACATAGGAGGATGGTGGCATGGGAGGATGTCATAGTAGGAGGATGTCATAGGACGAGGATGGCATAAGAGAATGATGGCATAGGAGGAGGATGTCATAGGACGAGGATAGCATAGGAGGAGGATGGCATAGGAGGAGGATGGCATAGGAGGAGGATGCCATAGGAGGAGGATGTCACAGTAGGAGGATGTCATAGCGGGAGGATGCTATAGGACGAGGATGTCATAGGAGGAGGGTGCTATAGCCGGAGGATGGCATAAGATGATGCTGTCATAGGAGGAAGATGTCATAGCAGAAGGATGCCATCGGAGGAGGATGACAGAGGAGGAGGATGTCAATGGAGGAGATGTCATAGGAGGAGGATGTTATAGCAGGAGGATGTCATAGGAGGAGGATGCCATAGAAAGAGGATGTCATAGGAGGAGCATGTCATAGGACGAGGACGGCATAGGAGAATGATGACATAGGAGGATGGTTGGATAGGTGGAGGATGGCATAGGAGGAGGATGTCATAGGAGGATGACATAGGGGGAGGATGACATAGGAAAATGATGACATAGGCGGATGGTTGCATAGGTGAAGGGTGTTATAGGAGGAGGATGTCATAGGAGGATGACAGAGGAGGAGGATGTCAATGAAGGAGGATGGCATAGGAGGAGTATGTCATAGTAGGAGGATGTTATAGGAGGAGGATGCCATAGGACGAGGACGGCATAGGAGAATGATGACATAGGAGGATGGTTGGATAGGTGGAGGATGGCATAGGAGGAGGATGTCATAGGAGGATGACATAGGGGAGGATGACATAGGAGGAGGATTGCATAGTAGGAGGATGACAGAGGAGGAGGATGGCATAGGAGGAAGATGTCATAGGAGGATGATGTCATAGGAGGAGGATGACAGAGGAGGAGGATGTCAATGGAGGAGGATAGCATAGGAGGAGGATGACATAGGAGGAGAATGTCATATGAGGAGGATGACAGAGGAGGAGCATGGCATAGGAGGAGCATGGCAGAGGAGGATCATGTCATAGGAGGGGGATTACAGTGGAGGATGTCATTGGAAATGGAGGCCATAGGTGGATGACAGTGGAAGATGTCATAGGCGATATAGGCATATGAGGATGCCGTAGGGGGGTGTCATAGGTGGATGATGACATAGGAGGAGGCCATCATAGGAGGAGGAGGAGGATGACAGAGAAGGAGCATGGCATAGGATGAGGATGTCATAGGAGGGGGATTACAGAGGAGAATTTCATAGGAGATGGATGTCATAGGAGGATGACAGAGGAGGATGTCATAGGTGGATGATGACATAGGATGAGGATGGCATAGGGGTAGGATGGCATAGGAGGATGCCATTGGAGGATAGCATATGAGGAGAATGTCATGGGAGGAGGATATCATAGGAGGAAGATGTCATAGGAGGAGGATGCTATAGCTGGAGGATGGCATAAGATGATGCTGTCATAGGAGGAAGATGGCATAGGAGGATAGCATAGAAGGAGGATGGCATAGGAGGAGGTTGGCATAAGGGAACGATGGCATAGGCGTATAGCATAGGAGGAGGATGGCATAGGAGGAGGATGGCATAGGGGAAAGGTTGCATAGGAGGAGGAGGATGACTTAGGAGAAGGATATCATAGGAGGTGGGTGGCAGAGTAGGAGGATGCCATAGGAGCAGAATGTCATAGTAGGAGGATGGCATGGGAGGAGGATGGCATAGGAGGATGCCATTGGAGGATAGCATAGGAGGAGGAGGTCATGGGAGGAGGATATCATAGGAGGAGGATGTCATAGGAGGAGGATGCTATAGCTGGAGGATGGCATAAGATGATGCTGTCATAGGAGGAAGATGGCATAGGAGGATAGCATAGGAGGAGGATGGCATAGGAGGAGGTTGGCATAAGGGAACGATGGCATAGGAGGATAGCATAGGAGGAGGATGGCATAGGAGGATGATGGCATAGGGGAAAGATTGCATAGGAGGAGGATGACTTAGGAGAAGGATATCATAAGAGGAGGGTGTCATAGGAGGAGGATGTCATAGGAGGTGGATGGCAGAGGAGGAGGAGGAGGATGTCATATTGGGATGATGTTCATAGGAGGATAGCACACGAATATGATGTCATAGGGAAAGGATGGCATAGGAGGATGCCATAGGAGGATGATGACATAGGAGGAGCATGGCATAAGAGGATATCATAGGAGGAGGGTGGGATAGGAGGAGGATGTCATAGGAGGAGGATGTCATAGGAGGAGGATGGCCTAGGATGAGGAAGACATAGGACAATAGCAAAGGAGGAGGATTGCCTAGGGTAAGGATTTCATAGGAGGGTGACATAGGAGGAGGGTGGCCTAGGAAGAGGATGGCATAGGACGAAAGCGTAGGAGGAGGATGACATAGGGTAAGGATTTCATAGGAGGATGACATAGGAGGAGGCTGTAATAGGGGGAGGGAGGCATAGAATCATGATGTCCTAAGAGGAGGATGACATAGGAAGAAAATGACATAGGGGGAGATGCCATTGGAGGAGGATGTCATAGGATGAGGATGACCTAGGAAGAGGATGACATAGGACGATAGCGTAGGAGGAGGATGGCATAGTGTAAGGATTTCAAAAGAGGATGACATAGGCGGAGGCTGTCAAAGGAGGAGGCAGCCATAGAATCATGATGTCCTAAGAGGAGGATGACATAGGAGGAAAATGACATAGGGGGAGATGCCATTGGAGGAGGATGTCATAGGAGGAGGATGTCCTAAGAGGACGAAGACAGGGAAGGGGGATGCCACAGGAGAAAATTGACATAGGAGGAGATATCATTGGAGGAGGATGTTATAGGAGGAGGATGGCATAGGAGGAGGATGTCCTTGGAGAAGGAGGAGTATGGCCTAGGAGGAGGATGCCATAGGACGATAGCATAGGATGAGGATGGCATAGGGTAAGGATTTCATAGGAGGATGACATAGGAGGAGGATGGACTAGGAGGAAGATGACATAGGATGATAGCATAGAAGGAGGATGGCATGGGGTAAGGATTTCATTGGAGGATGACATAGGAGGAGGCTGTCATAGGAGGAGGCTACCATAGGATCATGATGTCCTAAGAGGAAGATGACATAGGATGAGATGTCATTGGAGGATGATGTCATAGAAGGAGGATGGCATAGGAGGGTAGCATAAGAGGAGTATAGCATAGGAGGATAGCATAGGATGAGGATGGCATGGGAGGAGGATGTTATAGGAGGAGGGTGTCATAGGAGAGGATATCATAGGAGGGGGATGTCATATTATGAGGATGGCATCGGAGGAGGACGACACAGAAGGAGGATGTCATTAGAGGAGAATGTCATAGGAGGATAGAATAGGAAGAGGATGGCATAAGAAGATGGCATTAAAGGCTAGCATAGTAGGAGGGTGACATAGGAGGAGGATGGCATAGTAGGATAGCATATGAGGAGGGTGTCATAGGATGCGGATATTATAGGAGGATGGTATCATAGGAGAGGATGTTATAGGAGGCGGATCTCATAGGTGGATGGCACAGGAGGAAGATATCATAATAGGATTGTATAGGACGAGGATGACATAGGATGAGGATGGCAAAAGAGGAACATTGCATAAGAGGAGGGTGTCATAGGAGGAGCATGTCACAGGAGTGGATGTCATAGGAGGAGGATGACATAGGAGGAGGATGATATTGGAGGAGGATGTCATAGGAGGAGGATGGCATAGGATGATGTTATACGAGTAAGATTGCATATGAGGAGGATTCCATAGGAGGAGGATGTCATAGTAAGAGGATGTCATAGAAGTGGAATGACATAGGGTGAGGATGTCATAGAATGAGGATGTCATTACAGGAGGATGGCATAGGAGGAGGATGCCATATGAGGAGGATGCCATAGAAGGAGGGGTATTGCATCGGAGGGGGGTGTCATAGGTGTAGGATGGCATAGGAGTGGAATGGCATTGGAGGAGGAGGAGGAGGAGGAGGAGGAGGATGATGATATATGAGGATGATGTTATATGAGTAGGATGCCAGATAAGAAGAATGTCATACGAGTCAGATGGCATAGGAGGAGGAGGAGGGCATAGTAGGAGGATGGCACAGGAGAAGGATGTCATAGGAGGAAGATGTCATAGTAGGAGGATGGAATAGGAGGAGGATGGCATAGAAGGAGGATGGTATATGATGATGTCATAGGAGAGGATTTCATAAGAGGAGTATTGCAGAGGAGAGGATGACATAGGAGGAGGAATGCATAGGAGGAGGGTGTCATAGGAGGTGTATGGCATAGTTTGAGGATGTCATAGGGAGATGATGTCATAGGAGTATAATGGCATAGGAGGATGGCATAGGATGAGGATGGCATAGGAGGAGGATAGCATAAGAGGAAAATTTAATGAAGATGATGTCATAGGATATGATGTCATAGGATGAGGGTGGCATAGGGGGAGGATGACATATGCCGAGGATGGCATATGAAGATGATTTAATAGGAAAATGGTAACATGTGAGGAAAATGCCATGGGAAGATAGTGTCATATGAAGAGGATGTCATTACAGGAGGATGGCATAGGAGGAGGATATCATAGCAGAAGGCTGGCATAGGAGGAGGATGTCATAAGAGGAGGATGACATACGAGGAGGATGACATAGGAGGAGAATGACATAGGAGAAGGCTGGCATAGGAGGAGGATGTCATAGGAGAAGGCTGGCATAGGAGGAGGATGTCATAAGAGGAGGATGACATACGAGGAGGATGACATAGGATGAGAATGGCATAGGGTGAGGATGGCATAAGAGGATGATTTAATAGGAAGATATTGTCATAGGATATGATGTCAAAGGATGAGGGTGGCATAGGAGGAGGTGCGATAAGAGGCGGGTGGCATAGGAGGAGGATGGCATTGGATGGTGGGATAGGATGGTGGCATAGGTTGAGGGTGGCATAGGAGGGGGGTGGCATAGGAAAAGGGTGGCATAGGAGGAGGGTGGCATAGGATGAGGATGACATAGAAGGAGGATGACATAGGATGAGGATGGCATAGGATGAGGATGGCAGAAGAGGATGATTTAATAGGAAGACGATGTCATAAGATATGATGTCATAGGGTGAGGGTGGCATAGGAGGAGGGTGGCATAGGATGAGGATGGCATAAGATGAGGATGGCATAAGAGGAGGATGACATAGGATGAGGATGGCATAGGATGAGGATGGCATAAGAGGATGATTTAATAGGAAGATGATGTCATATGATATGATGTCATAGGGTGAGGGTGGCATAGGAGGAGGATGGCATAGGAGGAGGGTGGCATAGGAGGAGGGTGGCATAGCATGAGGATGTCATAAGAGGATGATGATATAGGAGGAGGATGATATAGGAGGAGGATGACATAGGATGAGAATGGCATAGATGTAGGATGGCATAGGATGAGGATGGCATAGGATGAGGATGGCATAAGAAGATGATTTAATAGGAAGATGATGTCATAGGCTATGATGTCATAGGGTGAGGTGACATAGGATGGTGTCATAGGATGAGGATGACATAGGAGGAGGATGACATAGGAGGAGGATGGCATAGGATGAGGATGGCATAAGAAGATGATTTAATGGGAAGATGATGTCATATGATATGATGTCATAGGGTGAGGTGGCATAGGATGAGGATGGCATAGGAAGAGGATGGCATAAGTGGATGATTTAATAGGAAGATGATGTCATAGGATATGATATAATAGGGTGAGGGTGGCATAGCAGGAGGTTGACATAGGAGGAGGGTGGCATATGAAGATGATTTAATAGAAAGATGGTGACATATGAGGAAAATGCCATGGGAAGATGATGACAATGGCAGATAGTGTCATATGAATACGATGTCAGAGGAGGAGGACGATGTCACATGTAGATGTTGTCATTGGGAAGATGACGTCATTGGAAGTTGTGTCGGATGATGATAGATGAAAGCATACCTTGGATACTACGTTTACTAATTGACAGTATAATTGCATGTGTCTCAGTGACATTTTTTGATGCTACACACCCTGACGCAAGCAATGAATTGGAAGGAGTATCCACTATCCACGGCAATCGTGAACGCGGGTATACATTGATGGCAAGGTCACCTACTCAGAGATGAAAGATGAAGCTCATTATCAAATCTCTAAACAGACCAGCTATGCCATCTGAAAACTACCGTCAACAGTAAAAATGACCACGTCGTCATGGCAGATAGTGTCATATGAATACGATGTCAGAGGAGGAGGACGATGTCACATCTAGATGTTGTCATTGGGAAGATGATGTCATTGGAAGATGTGTCGGATGATGATAGATACAAGCATACCTTGGATACTACGTTTACTAATTGACAGTATAATTGCATGTGTCTCAGTGACATTTATTGATGCTACACACCCTGACGCAAGCAATGAATTGGAAGGAGTATCCACTATCCACGGCAATCGTGAACGCGAGTACACACTGATGGCAAGGTCACCTAATCAGGGATGAAAGATAAAGTTCATTATCAAATCTCTAAGCAGACCAGATATGCCACCTGACAACTACCGTCAACACTAAAAAAACCACGTCGTCATCTTTTGACTCAGAGCTGGCCACAACAGATTTGACAACATATGAACAAACGGTTCCATTTGTTATCTCCCCTCTATATAGTCGAGTAGAGAAGCAGAACAGGTCACTCTCCAGTAGTGCAGAGACCACCAACCACTGAGATTGGAGAACTGATCAACGCCCACTCTCCAGGAGACATTTACATACATATATGGGGAAGCTCTATAGAAGGTGACCGAGTCCATCTTGAAGTCTGGATTTGAGGTGCAATGGCGATCGAGAAGATGCGAGTCTATACCAGATTTTACCCTATAGCAGATGCAATCATTGACGCTGCAGACGTCGCAAATGCGGTCAAGTAGATGATGCAGTGGTACCACAGATGATATGGACTAGATGTCACATATCTGGCTGCAAACAGTATTGCATGTTCAACACAGCCATTGCACATGATGTCCCAGGTGACCTCGTAGATGACGCTGCACACAACATAGCTTCGAACACTGATTCAGGACAGGGCGTAACAATTAAATGGTGGAGAATATGCCATAGTGATACTACAGAAGAGGCCACAAACGCCATAAATGATGTTGTAGACCACGTAGAATATGCTATGCTGGTGTCATAAATGATGGCGTGGCTATACCACAGATAGCACCCGAGATGATGCCGTGCATGACGCCGCGCATGACGCCGCACGTGATAGCGAAGCGATGAATGAGATGTCTTGGATCTTGGGTAATACAGGAGCAACACTGCCAACGTGTTTGTACTGTTCATTTTTAAGTTTCATCGGAGTTATCGATAAATTGATCATGTGTGGTGGCTGCGGATTTGGCTGTCGTGTTGTCTGTGGTGAAATGGCACAGTGCTGATGATGTTGATGATGTAGCAATTCTTCTATAGCCAATAAACCCCTGATCAGTATCATTTTAATGATCTGATATAAAGAAAAATCCTGCGCAGAACCAACATCAACTTGGATATCGGCGCGTCCGTTTGTCAACGCGCAGGCGACAGAACCAATATCCATTTTGATGTTGTACAACCTGTCGTTCAACGGCGCGTTGCCAAATACTGATTTGGATATGAACACGCCCGTTGATCAACGATCAAACAACGGTTTTTAGAAATTTTAAGCTTAATTACAAGAAAACTAATTACTCTATGGCCGCCACCTTCGAATACAACATGGCCTTGACATCGGCCCAGTCACATGAGCGGAAGTAGAATCGAAACCGGACATATTTAGCCGCGCGGACGCATTCAGACATTCTAACAGCGGCGCGAGCTTTTCCCTACGCCTTCTTTAAACGGCACACTAAAATCCGGAATATCGAATATATACCGGTACACTCGAAAAGTTGTTGAATTCCTTTAATAACACGATTTGAACTTAAAACGTCTACATCAAATATCTGTCCTACTAATGTTTGCACGATTGGAGGTTACCAAGGAGCGAGTATTGATTTTGTGTGTTAAGTTTCCGGGAGTGTACACACATCAGGCCGTACATAGACTCAGAACATGTTTATACAGTCAAACCTGTCTATAGCTGTCCCGCGATTTTAGCACCAAATAAGGTGGTTTCCTTAAGACGGGTGGTCGTACGACCACCCGTCTTACGGAAACCACCATAATTTGGCACCAAAACCTACACACCATAACAAATGTGTTGTATTTAGCAACCATCTGTCTTTAGGAATCAATCTTTGACGATGCATGCGGTGCCCGGTATACACATGTTTAACAGTAGGCCTATTGTACATAGACTGTACCCTCTAGGCTACGCAATACGATACACATGTAGGCCTACATATTCTGTTTAACATAGTATAATGACCAGGGGTCTTTTCTTTCTTACAGGATTTATGATCATATATGTCGACGGGATTTATTTTACTATTTACTTATGAATTTGAATTTAAATATCCTAAGTCAGGGTAGGGATAAATCAAAATGTCAGCCCCCACCTTTCCCACTGTTGCACCATTTCTTCTCTCGCTCATCAAATAACTTAGTCACTGGAGTATGTAGATAGATAAACAGCGAATATACATTTTAAATAAAATACTTTTAATCCCGAATTGTTAATTTTAAGGTAAAATTTTAGGCCTAAACGATGTTTTTGAAAGTTGGTTTGGAAGTTTGAAGTAACTTTACCAGGACGCTAGGCCTATATTCCGTGTTATCGAGTTTTGCATACAGATATGATCTTAAACTATTCACCAGTTTGAAGTCTATTAGTTTATGAACAATTTTTGCCATGGAAGCTGTTCTAGTTTTCTAGCCCGACACAGTAGGCTTATACTCGGAATTCGGCTATAACACAAACGCAGTGTAGTATCATCCCATCTCAGCCACCCCACCCCAACTCACTAACACCACCACCCAAAACACATTGCCATGCTTAGTTGAGTGATGAACATATTACTGTAGGGTATAGACCGATAGATCGATCCACCAACGAAATATCAACTAACCAATTATCGCTATATCAATCTACCCAACCAGTTAGGTCTACATATCAAGCAATAAAACAACAAACCAGGCAGTCAGTCAACCAATCAATCAATCAATCGATATTTTAAGTATCCAAATACCAATCCAACAAACCGATCTACCGACCAAGAAGACACATACTAGGAAACATCAATAAAGAATCAGTTTAATATCCTCATGGAGGGTGATATTCGTGTTATTCTCCATCTCTACCCCTCCCCCCTCCCCCACCACCACCCACCCCACGCCCCCACCCTCTCTCTCTCTCTCTCTCTCTCCCTCCCTCCCTCCCTCCCTCTCTCCTTCCGTCCCTCGTTGGCTGGCTCGCTCGCTCCCTCCCTCTGTTTTCGGCAAGCAGGTATAAGCATGTCCTTGCTTCGATTGAATGGAATAATATTAAATAATGGTTGTTGGTTCTTGTCGAGGTCGTCACGAGCACTGTTGCGTTGCCAGGCTAAATACGCCTATGTCTGCCCTAATAGCAGTTTGTTTTCTATGTTGATTCTTTATCAAGCTTATTTTCTACAAAGGATTTGGAAAACTGCACATACACGTATATGCTAAGCTTGTTTATAACTTGCATATGATGTGGTGAGATGGGGTGGGACCGTGGGAGTGACTGACGATTGGCCGAACAACCGAATTATTGGTTAAACAGTTTACAACTGTTTGTTTTATTGTCGGTGGTGGAGGTCACAGTTTGGTTCTGTAACACAGGTGGTCGTATTTCAGTGAAAATAACGTACACACGCAAGCCGCCAGACACTAGTTTTAATGGGCAATAACTCTGGACCTGTTGAATATTTTGAAAACAATTTGACTGAATCTTGTTGATAGCTTTGCCATCAACAACTTTCACTCAAATTGTTTTCAAAATATTCTGCATATCCAGAGTTAAGCCCCATGGAAAATATAGCCTGCAGCATTTTAGCAGACATACAGACAGACAGACATACAGACAGACAGACAGACAGACATACAGACATACAGACATACAGACATACAGACATACAAACAGATAAACCTCACAAACAAGAACGGGAAAATGATGTAAGAGATATGTGATTGAATATTCTGAAACTAACTTGAACGGGAGGTGTTTCCAGTCATATTAGTTCTAAATTATTCAAAAGCGTTCCGGTATATACGTGTAATTAAATTCAACTTCTGGAATTCTAATGGTTAACCATTACCACTCTGATGTCAGTATTCTATCACTTACTGAGGTGAATAGCAAATAAACTTCTGTTAATTTTTCAACAATTTTGGTGGACGATGTTGCTGTCTACGACAGCAACATCTTCAACCAAATTTGTTGAAAAATTAACATCCGTTCATATTTGAAATTAATTATAAATTTAAAAATTGTGTCATCAGAATGCTAAGGGTTAAATGACTAAGCAAATATGTTTCAATAACGCCAGAGAGCGAATCTCATATCCGTTGAAAAGTGAGCGAGTGCTGGGTAACCCTACAGTTTCTATTTATTTAGTATTAAAACTTGAGTGTTTCGGTATGCGTGCTCCAATTATTTGTGTGGCAAAGTTTGGTTTTTTCCCTAGCTTTTTTTAGAATACGTGACGATGAAATATTCTAAAACCATCTATGTGTGTTTATCATAAGCCAATTAGTGAAGCGATGATTAGTGTAAATGCATTGGGCATGTGTATGGAACGTTGTTGGGGGGGGGAGGGGGGGATTAGAACTAGTAAAGGGTAGGGGTATTGTAGGCCTAATTAATAATTAAATTATATAGGTAATTATTTGGGGACTAAATAACATAAAGGTTAATAAAATACACGGATAATCCTTCGTGAAAAGTTTGAATATTTTTAAAGGAGTGTTGAAACGCCTATTCTTCCAAATCCCTCCCTATCCGTATCCCACACAATCTAGTATTCATACGAAGAAAAGACTGGGAAAGAAACGATATCTAATAACGATATTCAGCTCAACTGATTTCAAAATAATCGCCAAGATTTTAACATCCTATATCGTGTAATCGATATATCGTCGAATCAGTAATTTAGGCCTATTTGATGAGATTGTTAAAGCGCTAAAAGATTTCCCCAGCAATATCTCTAGTATTTGCTTTAGAAAGTCATGTGACTGCCACGGTACTTTGCGGAGGGAGACCATGCTGTTTGACAGAACTAATAGTTATAGCGAAATTGTACCCCTGAACCCGACAAGCCAGAAAGCGTACTAAACTTCTTTTACGATGCATGGAATATTATGTTGAATATTTTGAAACTAATTTTACTGGAATATGTTGCTGCCCTGGGCAGCAACATATTCCAGTCAAGTTAGTTTCAAGATATTCAACAATTTACCTGTACCCATTTTATTAATCCGAGATACTGGCATTTCAGGAGCAAGTAGGTTAAGATCATATGATTCATACATCGTTGTATAAACTAAAAATACAAAAAGATCTCAAAACCTGTTTGAAACTCCCCCAAGGGTTTTTACGTTCATTCACCATTGAATTCGACAGTTAGCCAATCAGAATCGAGCACGAATACAACCAGCCAACCAGAACGCCACGCATTAACTTCGCAACGGAGGGGTTTGTCGGGAAAGACGGAAGAGCAATGGAAATTTTTTCACAGATTGTCAATGTGCAATGAATGGTGGTGAGCTGGTAACTACTTCAAAATCGTATGAATGCGCTGCGCAAGCCATTTATTCGAGATAAAGATTTGAAGATTTAGTCAGATCGGTAGATAAATGCCTATATAGGCCTATTAATGCTTTAACCCGCGAATTCTTTTCAAGAAAATATCAATTGTCTCAAAGAAAATGTCCATTTGCAGACCAAGAGAAGACTATTTTTGAAATTTTACCATTGGAATGACTGACTCTGTTATCAATTTCAGTGGTAAATCTTCAAATATAGCCGTCTCTTGGTCTGCAAATGGACATTTCTCAAGACCATTGCAGAAGCCGTTTTTGTTGATATGAGCGTTAACGGGTTAAAGGTGTTTTATATGTTTGTACATATTCGACGAGCAGTTGTTGCAGTAACAACGGATTTCAGTTAAAAAGCTTTGAAAATAATCAGTATAACTTTAACAAAGCTCAGGGTTTAATGAGGTGTATATTTCTAAACCTGCCTATAATGACCACCCGCTTTATGGGACCACTCGAATGTAGATCTTTAACGCATGTGGTCGAAACAGCCATCATATTGTCAAGTGCACAACTAACGATCGCTGTACACTGGTATAACTGCACAATATCCACGAGGCACAAGCCCAGAATGCATAATTTTAGATATAAATGCGTTTTCAGGATTTGATCGTCAAATAACGCTTTAATCGTAATCAAGAACATGTCCTGTCTTTCTTTAACCCTGAATTCCCAGACTCTCAACTCCAATGCACTCATACAGGTAAGCTGTTGAATACTTTAAAACAAATTCGACAGGACCCTGTTTGGCAGCAACAGCACCCAGCCAAAATAGTTTCAAAATATTCACCGAAGAGTTCCTGAATTATAATGTAGGCTAATATTCTATGAAAAGTTCGGTTACCGTAGTCGAGGTACTCCGATTAAAGGTATCACGTGGTTGGTTTACCTGTCTATGCCTGCGCGCGCCTTTACTCCCGCTTAATGCGGAAGTAATCGAGTTGAATTTCGACCACGTGATACAGTTATCCTCTCGGCGTTTGGATAGCCAATCGTGGTAATTGGAGTTGGCCGACTCAGTACCCGATCTTTATCTATGAAACTACGCCTTAACCTGAAATGTTTGTCAGTAACGACGGCCAGAGCAGACTCGGACTATAAGAAGAAGATGTACTCTTTCAGAGGAAATCTAGAATATCACGATCGAGTTATCTACCTTTATTGATGTAGCCATAGAGATAGTTTTAAAATCTATGGAACTAGTAGTCCTCCAGAAATTAGCTTTGCCTGCATTTGCGCATGTGCGCAAAAATTCGATCGCAACCGGAAACGCGCATACACTGCCGGGAAGTATGACTATAAAATACCTCATTCGTATCTCGCGAGATCTCCTTCGATTCGAGATCGAGAAAAGTATCTCGTATGTATTGAGTAGCCATTGGCGTAGTGATTTCCACCAGAATATGGTGGTAGAGAGAATTGAAACTTAAAACGACACGAGCGCTACTCTCCTCATACAAGACAATATTAATTCACGTAAAACGAGATGATATAAAGCCTATAGTAGTCTGTATGGCAAGTAGTTAACAGAAAAATAGTCCCTCTGAATTAGTCGTAAAATTCAAATCTGTCGCGCGTCTGTCGCACACAAAATGAGGTCAAGAATTTGCTGACGTTGCGTGGATATTGACATTACACGAACCACTGGGTGGATTAAGTCCATTTTAATGTCTATATTAAGCTCGCGATACAGAGGTTAAGATGATACCAACATTAACACGATCCATAGTGTTCCTTTTAGAGTCCGCTACGGAGATGGACTGGATCCCAATATGTTTGGTCGCCGAACTGGAGTCTGTGTAACAGTCCAGTCGTTGTGATGACGTAATAAGATAACGTCAATACATTAGAGGTGTATTCTCGTAGAAGCCACGCCTCTATTTTTAGATTGTAAATTACCTATGAATGTGCGTGCGTGCGTGTGTGCGTGCGTGGTACTGTCGACCGCCTCAATTACCCGGACCTTATATGATGTACAATCCGCTAGCTCATCCGCATGGTTAGGATGAGCTAGCGGATTTTACGTCATATGAGCTCCGGGTAATTCACCTTTCCAAAGTACCCACCCATCATATGAGGTCACAATGAACCGCGTGATATGTACAATGACATCATAATGAATGACGTCATGAATGACGTCGATTAGTACGTCACCAACGCATATTTGAAGACGGTCTATGCGTTTTTGTACAAATTGTTTGCTTTTACTATATAATAAATATTCTGTTGAATATTTTGAAACTAATTTGACTGGGCGCTGCTGCTGCCATAGGCGGCAACAGCACCCAGTCAAATTAGCTATAAAATATTCAACAGCTTCTCTGTATAGTTTTCAGGAAATTGATAGCTACGGCATTTGGGGATCGATCAATCCCAACACGGCGAGGTGTGGGTGTAGCTTAGCTAGTGATGGGCGGGGAGCATAACTAAAAATGGAAAGGTCCATTGAGGCGGTCAACTGTACCATAGAGTTAGTATAGCCATAGATTGCAGGAAATGTCAATTTCCCTTTCTCCGAGATCTAACAATACTCACCATTCTGTTACTTCTGTTACTTCTGATATACAGCTGGCCTTGACAGCGGCTCTAGGATTATAGACTTAGAAAGCTTTACCGACTCCTGGGAACCGGGTACTCGGCTCCCAACTGCCGAGTACCCGTTTACCATAGAGCTCATATTGTTTGCATAGCCACCAAACAAGAGAAAACTATGGCTTGCCTCCGTGGGGCTGGGAGGCTGGGTCCGTAACAAAATGGTGAGTATTGTTAGATCTCGGAGAAAGGGAAATTGACATTTCCTGCATTCTCCTTCGATCAATACTCACCATTCTGTTACTTCTGATATACACCAGATTTGATCAGTAACCTGGTGGGAAGGGGCAAGCCATACATGCTAATTTTGCCCCTTGGAGAAAGATTTTAGACTTCAAACTTGACTAACGGAGACCTAAAAGGACCGTCAAGTTCACGGAACCGAATCACATTCGCGTCACAGCCCCCCCCTTTTTCCTTCTAAGAAAAGGGAGAGAACTAACGAACATGTATCTCGCCTGAAACACCAATATGCCAAGAGGGTTAACTACTCCCTGCATATCGCTTGTATTAGTCTGGGAATGAGCATGAATATATAAGATGAATGAACATGATACATATACATTATACAAAAAACTCTCACTTGTTGAATTACCTTATGATAACAGGACTTCAGACGTACCGCCTACAACCATTCACCGGTTCGGCCATCAGTGACACAATCTGGTTGACATCCTCTCGCTTGACCATGCCTGCTTTAGGTTCTTTTCTTACCAAAGTGAAAAAAGGGGAAAAGCAGTGTGGTCACTAACTATCGTTTCAAAACAGCTAAAGCGAGTGGATTGGCTGAGTCTGACACATCCCTCATATAGTAATCCGTAAATGAGGACTCACAGTGCCATTGTGCAACGGCCATGATGTCCTCTAACGGAACACCATTGTAAAGGGCGGTCGAGGCGGCTATTCCTCTAACATCGTGTGCCCTTACGCCCTGCACCTGGTGCCCAGTCGCCATCTCATGAGTAGTCTGAATGCATTCGACCACCCAACGAGAGATAGTATCCATGGATGCGGCGCCATAAGGCTTTTTATGGCAGATCCACAGATGTCTATCGTTCGACCGTAACGAGTCAGTCCGTTTCTTGTACTTAGTCAAAGCACGGACCGGGCACCAGACACTGGCATCACGATCAAACCTGGTTAACTTCGGTATAATGATCGGTTTGCCGGGATATCTCAAAGATTGGTTCTTTGACATAAATGCTGCTCTTGGCAGAAGACGCAGACCTTCTCCAGAAACAATAAATCGGTTCCTCTCTGCCGAAAGCGCATGGATCTCACTGCGCCTTCTAGCTGAGGAAGCTGCCAATAGAAAGATCGCCTTTAGAGTCAAATGCTTTAGACTAGCCGAACGCAACGGTTCGAATGGGTGCTTGGCCAGTACATTAAGCACTAAAGATAGACTCCAGGCTGGAATGACTACCGGTTGTCTCGGGCGGAGATTGCTCATTCCCTTCAACATCACGTTTAACTGGGCCACTTCTGGACTATCCCTGTTGGCTAGACAAGGGATAACTGATGCCAAAGCTGACTTGTATCCAGCAATTGTGACGGGAGCTAGTCCTGTAAAGAACAGCTCACAGAGAAAGTCTGCTATTTGCTGAATAGTGGATTGAAAGGTATCAATACCCTTTTCTTCACACCAGTCTGCAAATCTGTTAACCTTGTTGTTATATGACTTGAAGGTTGACCTCCTTCTCGCAGCCGCGATGAAATCAGCAGCCTGTCGAGAAAAGCCTTCAGATGTGGAACGTTGTTTGACAACATCCACGCAGTCAATTTGAACATTTCGGGACGCTCGTGTAGGAAGCGTCCCTTGGCCTGGGAGATTATGTTCGGAATCTCGGGCAACTGCACAGGATTTTCCACCAGCAGATCTAGAAGATCCGTGAACCACGCCCTGCTCGGCCAATACGGCGCTATTAGCAGGACCAGACATGGCTCCTTCCTGACCTTCACCAATACCTTCGGAAGAAGAATGGTGGGTGGGTACGCGTACGCGTGCATCCCTCTCCAGCTTATCGCCAGAGCGTCTGTATCGACGGCATTTGGGTCTGGAATCGGCGAGACATATGTCATGATTTGAGCATTTTCCTTTGTGGCGAACAAGTCCACGTTGGGTTTGCCCCAATGCTCGAAGATCCGTCGTAGAACTGGAGGGTTGAGGGACCATTCTGTTGGCAAGATTCTCTGTCTGCGAGACAAAGCATCCGCCAGAATGTTCAATCGGCCAGGAATATGAGCTGCTTTCAAAACAACCGAGTAATTCCTGCACCATTGAATCAAGTGCCACACCCTGATGCACAGGGTGGGCGACCTGGTCCCGCCTTGGCGATTTATATATGATACTACTGTCGAATTGTCCGACCGTATCAATATCACCTTGCCCCTGATCATCGGAAGGAACTCTTCCAACGCCAGTTCCACTGCCATCATTTCCAACAGATTGATATGCAGCTGACTCTCCGGGAGAGTCCATGTGCCCGAGACCTGGTGTTCTCCCAGGCAGGCACCCCACCCTTCCAGCGATGCATCCATGTAAACGGACAGCTGGGGGTGGGGTAGGTGCAGCGAAACCCCTATTAGAAGATTCTGACGCTGTTTCCACCATAGAAGATGCGATATTATCGGCTCCAAAACTGGCACCAGTTTTGACAGGGGTTCTGTTCTCTGTTTCCACAGAGACATCAGATACAACTGGATAGGTCTTCGCATTAGAGCAGCGTACGGGATAACCTGCTCCATGGAGACCATCATGCCCAGCATCTGAAGGAACCGCCTCGCCTGAATGTGGTTTCCCACTCGAAAACTCCTGAGGATGGCTAACAGAGACACCACTCTGGGCTCTGATGGGTAAACCCTGCCCTCCTCGAGGTCGAATCGCATCCCCAAATAAACGAAATGTTGAGTGGGCGTCAACTCGGATTTCTCCTCGTTGACTATCCAGCCTAGATCTGAAAGTAACTTCAGAGTCAGAGCAGTATCCACGTTCAACCTGGCTGCCGAGTCTGCCTTGAGCAGCCAGTCGTCTATGTAGGTGTGTAGCACCACGTTCTCTTTTCTGAGAAACGCTGTCACCGCAAGGACCACTCTTGTGAAAACCCTCGGAGCTGTCGACAGGCCCAACGGGAGAACTGTAAACTCCCATACTTGATTCTGAAACGCAAATCTCAGAAACCTGTGCCAACTCTGATTCATCGGAATGTGGAAATATGCATCTTTCAGATCGATCGATACACACCACATTCCTTTCCTCAATCCCGCCATTACCGACCTCGGCGTTTCCATCTGGAACCGAGGCGTATGGATAAACCAATTTAATGGCCTGAGATTGAGTATGGGTCTCCATCCCCCTGTGCTCTTGGGGACAAGGAACATGTTTGAATAGAAGCCTGGAGTGTTCCGGTTTGCTGGTTTTATTGCTCCCTTCAGAAGCAAACTCGACACTTCCTTTTGAACGGCTTCTAACTTGTCTGGCTCCCTTGGTACGGGTGTCCAGACAGGTGCCAAAGACAGATTTTGTGGCGGAAAGTCCCACCACTCCGGCATGTAACCCTGGCATAACCATCCCAGGACCAGACTGTCTGACGTCACACCTCGCCAAGCCTCGATGAAACGCATGAGCCTTCCACCCACCATAGACGCCTCGACGTCTAATGGGGTTGTCCGTCTCGCAGTCCGCCCCCCCCCCCCCTTTCTTAACGAGAGAGAGTGAGAACCATTTCGTTCTAGGCACGACGGGTATAACTGGCACCGCTGTTCCTGTCGCACAGGTGCGGTCCAGGCGGATATGAAGGGAGCTTGCGTACCCTCAGGTATGCTTCGGCCCCTTCTGTCCGCCCTTTGAGGCCTTACCCTTACCCTTCCCCCTGCCCTTCCCACCTCTAGGGCGGTCAGGAGCAACATTGGGGAGGGTAGGCGCCTCTACAACCTTCCTGGATTTCTTCGCCGGCGGCGGCTCCGAGAACCCAGCCGAAACAGACGTCGCAATAGGCCTGGCTTTCGCCTTGCTCTTATGCTTTTTCTGTTTCTTTGAAGGCTGTCCCGTTAGCGGTTTGCCCACAGCCCCTAGTGCGTGCGCTTGCCGCACTAGCTCTAGCTGTAGATTTACCGCTAACCGATTCTGCGCAATACTGGCGGTGTCCTCTAAGATGGCCCGCGCTTGGCCACCAAAGATGCTAGGCCCTGTCAGGGGCGTCCCAAGAAGACGTTCCCTGACTGCCGTAGCCGGACGCATATGGTCAATGACCATTTGCCTCCTGGACTTCGTCACTCGCGCTTGCACCCTTGCCAATGCGTCCATTGACAGCACCAAGCCGTCATTAACACACGATAGCGCCACAGGTGGCACAGGGTGGCCTGCCCCCGCTTCAGCCCACACCGACTGAAGTAGACGATAAGAGTGATTGACAGCGCTCATTGCTGCCCTCACACCCTCATCGCATAGGGCCAGGACTTCTTCCTGGTGTACCTGGGACTTATCCACTAGTGCCGGACCGGGACCACCCGACCCGGCACTCTGGACGCCCAGTACCCATCGGTCATCCTCCGTGACCGCCGGGACTACACCATACCTGTCGTATTCACCCCGCGGAATACGACATCTTGCCCGCACCTCCCTGGAGGCCGCAGGGAGCTGACCCTTGGTCATTAGTTGTTTACTATAAATAGCATCCAACAAATCAATGAACCGTGGATCCAGTCCCACTGACTGGATCCTGGCCGCGGGCAAAATCCCCGTCCTAATCGATGCAACCGACGGACGGGGCGCATCTTCATCGGCCGTGGCCGAAACCACAGACGGGTTCACTCTGGCTAGCCACGCCAGAGCATCAGACCAATCTACCTCCGAAGAAGATACCCCGCAAACATGTCACCCGTTGACGTGCTCACGGGTCTGCCAGCCAAGGCCTCCCGGCAAGGAGCCACGGCTGACACGCCAGGCACTCCGCTACCACACGGTTCCGCCGCCACCCCATGAAACACTCCGGTCCATGGGGTAGGTCCGCACGGAAAACCGTACGGACCCGTAACCGTCGCGGAACCATAGCCGGACACGGGCGCCAACGGCACCCCATGTCCGGCTGCCAGACCAGGCGAGATAGGTGAGTACCACGCCTGGCCCGGCACACCCGTTCCCCTGACGGCTGATGACAAACCAAGCCGCGCGGAACCAGTGCACGGTAACGGATTGGCCTCAGCCGCAGGTGGAGCCGCTGACCTGGCTTGCGCCAAACCAGACAAATGGAGGCCGGTTCCGTCCAGGACGGAATCAACCTCCATATTCTCCACCTGCGGCTTCATGGGCCGCAGCAACCTCTCCTCCTCGGCCTCATCGTCTTCAGACTCCGAAGAGCCATCACTAGACGATTCAACCGTGGCGGACGGCTCCCACACCTGACGGACCGGCCACCGCTACTGGACCACCCGGAGGTGGCCGCAGAGAGACAGAACCCATCTGGCCGAAGCCAGACGGGACCGCCAGGGGGCCGTACAAGATGGCCCCCTCGGTAACCAGTCCAGAATCCTGTCCGAGGACAGGATCCGTACCAGGCATGGGGAGAAACTGCCCCCCAACCTTTGGTAGCAGGGACGACACCAGCGTGGGCAGAACGCTATGCAGAAAACCCTGCATAGCCGGACCAAACCACGCCGGCAGTGTCATCTCCGCCACCTCCAGCTGGGGACGTGGAGCACCCCCACCGGCCGAACCGGGCGCTCCACGATTTCCTCTCGGACCGCCTGACCCCGCGTCAGACCCAGCCAAGTCCTTCTGGGCAAGGAACTTAACCATCGTTTCGACGGACCACACTGCACAAACATTACACCTATGATCTATATTACACAGGGCACACCTAAAACAGACATGGTCCTTGAACATTACACGGACAAACTTATGGCAGTCGTCACATGATGGCGGGGCTGGCTTGGCCTATAAAATAAGCACAAACCTACAATAAACAAGCGGAACGAGACACGGATGGAAGGCAGACAATTAATTTTCAAATATTTTGACTCATAAATTAACCGTAACCTCCCCGCACCCCACCCCGCCACGTTACAACAACGATCGCATTGATTATGACGACAAGTACGCGGCGGGCACAACACACCCATAATAGATCCTACAGGATGTGTAACGGCTCCAGGAATCATATCGCATAGCATTCAGGGTATATTTACTAATCAATATAAATTATACTCCTAACGAACGCAGCACGATATGTGAAGAAAACAACAAAATGTTATAACAAAACTGCTGTCTCACACGGTAAAACCGCAGACCACACATCTACTCAAGAATTTTGAAACCACCGATCATTGCAAACCGATCGTGATCGCACGTAAACTTGATCATTCTAAAGTTTCCGGTACCATTTTTAGTACGCAGCACCCAGAATAAGATGCGCGAATTAATGAAAAATTTTTCTTCACATAAACATCCGAGCGACCGGGTGTGACGTCACCCGCTCGGATTCTACGGAGAACGACGTCAGCCGATATTCGTGTTAGAAATACGGTAGCAAACACCTATTTTCATATCTGCCGATCGCCTGTTGGGGTTTAAAGAAGGCGATCGTCTGGCATATATCGTTGCTAGCACACGTCCCAGATTCTATGGGGTCAGAAATTGGAACATGCGACACAACGAAATTTAGAGACCTAAGTCTTTTAACTATGGATAATAAAGAACAATACAACCTGGTTGTCTTGGGCGGTATTCTCCATAAGCCTTAGTTAATCCTTTCAGAACACACAAACAAACTATCACTGATTAAAGACTTAGATTATTTTAAAACACTAAAATCCTTAATGCAAAAAGCATGTATTGCTCTTGTTGCTATGCAAACAAGAATGAGCTCTATGGTAAACGGGTACTCGGCAGTTGGGAGCCGAGTACCCGGTTCCCAGGAGTCGGTAAAGCTTTCTAAGTCTATAATCCTAGAGCCGCTGTCAAGGCCAGCTGTATATCAGAAGTAACAGAAGTAACAGAATGGTGAGTATTGATCGAAGGAGAACGCTCATGCGCGTACCATCGGGGCGACGTGATTTCAGTAATATATCAGCGTCCGCTATCGTTATGGTATCACTGACTGGCATATATAACCTCCAAAGGGACTCAATAATTCGCTTTTGATAATTAGAAGAGAAATTGACCAGACGCAAATTTATATTTTTATTAGAAATAAGATTGTATTGGCTGTTTTAATCTGTCACTTTATTCGACTACATAATAGAATTAGTAACAAAACTTATTATTTTGGAAACTATAGATCGGGCGAGAAAATACTGACCTATGAAATTCCTCCTTTGAAAGTGTCATGAGCACTCTCCGGCTATACCAACTCTATGGTCAGTACCCGGTAGATAATTACCATTTTCACTTATCATTACGCGCGGACGGACAGAGCGCCAGTTATCGCAAACACGGCAACAGGAAAACGTCACTTACATTGAACGATAACCTTCCCTTATTATGGATCGGCCAAGCTAAGTCAGAGTTTGATTTGAGTCTCAACGGAGGGGTCCTATCTGCCAGTCATGTATCTGACGTCATAATCAAATACGCCACGTGTTAACTGGCGTCACAATCAAAAAGGTGTAATTTGGGACTAAGACTATCACGATACGAATTGTATGTTTTTAATTAATTTACAATGCACTAAACATTCAGTTGGACATTTTGAAACTGATTTGACTAGGGGCTGTTGCTGACTATTATTTGAAACTAATTTAACTGGTAGCTGTTGCTGCCATAAGCAGCAACAGCTCCCAGTCAAATTAATTTCAAACTATTTTACCGCTTATCTTGAAATTTAGGTTTCAAATTTTCAAATCGATTTCAACACGTGTAATAAGTGGGCGGCGTTTAACTAGAAATGGGCGGGGCATACCTAGAAATCGAACCCTTTATTCGCCCGCACCATATGAGCGTTCGCCCCCCACCCTATAGGAATTGTTTGCAGAGACTGGCAGATAGGGTCTGCGCTATAAGAATTGAGAATCGGAGTAGACGCGAACAAAAATGAGCCATATATCAGCCTTTAGTATAATCAAAGGAGCAATTCGAACCATGTGCAGTTATCATTACACATAAATCTATATCGCACTAACAAACCAATCAGCAAACCAAGCCAGCATTGAACCACCAATGTCGAACCACCTGAGCCACCAAGAGAACCCAGCCTACCCCCATGCAATACATTATTGTAGTTATATAATTTTAATTATGCAAATATTTAGTCGTGAAATTGCTAGTAGTGTAGTGTGGCGATGTACGTTATTGTTCTAGAACAAAAGAATTATTGATTCTTTTGTTCTAGAACAAAAGAATCAATAATTCTTTTGTTCTCGAACAATGACGTACAGCTGCACAGGTATTTTTTGCTATTGTTCTTTCTGTCTTCTGTACGTTATTGTTTAAGAGAACAATGACGTACAGCAGACAGAAAGAACAATGATGTACAGCATTAGAATTAAACTATGTGCATGTGCTATTAATCATTTGGTGTGAATAGTGTCATAAATTGATAGAATGTTAATGACAATGGCGTACAGCATTATAATTTTGATGAATGGCGTGTTAGTAGGGGCGTTGCTTGTAGTTGTTATATGTCTGTGGGTTGCTGTTCAAAAAATTAAAATTTTAACCCCTAAAGGTTGGTATTTTACAAACCCACACACCCACCCACCCCAAACAGGGTTATCTACTGTGGTATCGCGGGTAAAATATTAGAGGTAGAGATGGTCGCATAATCGAGGTCGGTCGATGGGTGAGGAGGAGGACGAGTGATGAGGTATGCTAGCATACTTGTTTACAAGGCGTCAGCCGGCAATGCGCGATATCATTGTATGTAGTGAATATTTTGAAACTAATTTGACTGCAATGGTAGTCGCCCTATTGTTCTTTCTTTTTTCTGTACGTGATTGTTCTCATTAGACAATGGCGTACAGGCACCAGAAAGAACAGTGACGTACAGCGTTAGAATTAAATTATGTGTAGATATATGTCATTTTAATCATTTGGCATGAAGTGTCATAAAATTGATAGAATGTTACTGACAATGATGTACAGCATTAGAATATTGATGAATGGTGTATTTATGGGGTGTGGCTTGTAGTTGTTGTACGTCTGCATGTTGTTGAGCAAAAAATTAAAATTTTAACCCCTAAAAGTTTGGTATTTTATGTTTTAAACTAGTGGCCCCCGCCCCACCCCCCCCCCCCCCCACAGGGTTAGCTACCATGGTATCATGTGTAAAATAATAGAGCGGTCCTTTAAGAAAATGCATAAAGGTGGTCGCTCATAGAAGTGTCGCGAGGGATGAGGAGGAGGGCTGAGGTATGCTAGCTTACTCGCCGAGGCGTCGTCGTGCTTGATATCTCTGTATGAATATTTTGAAAATAATTTGACTGTAAGTTGCTGTTGGTTTAGTCATCATCAACCCCCTTCGTGGTTTAAGTCATTAAAAAAATGGCAGTCATTCAATTATTAAATTTTCAAAATTGTTGACGATCGATGTTGTATAATATTATATAGATAGTTTTATCTATCGTATTTATGTCTTTAAAGCGTCAGTCATTTAATTATTAAATTTTCAAAAAATATGAACAAAATCAGTGATCTAATTTTTTTAAAACAGCGAAGTACAGTGTTACGCAGGTAATAGGTAAACTTATCGATGCTGTATGTATAATATTATATATATAGAATAATCATGTATCTATCATATTTAAAAGTGATTCTTTAAAGTGGAAGTCATTTAATTATTAAATTTTCAAAAATATGAACAAAATGCGTTCCCAGTCATTTAATTTTTTAAGTACATTGTTACGCGGGTAATATATATAGGTAAACCAAGCGATGTTGTATGTATAATATTATATAGATAATAATCATGCATCTATCGTATCTAAGGAGTGGTCTTTAAAGCGACAGTCATTTAATTATTAAATTTTCAAAATTGTTATGGAAATGATGTCGAACGATGTCCACCATCGTCACCATTGACGAATAATGCACTTGTAGCATTTAACGTATTAATTAGGTGGTTGATGCGTCCCCTCGTGGTTGTAGTAAAAAGTATTTTGAAACTAAGTGGAATTGTGGCTTCCTATGTTAAATTGTTGCATTGAACAGCGCTTTTTGAAGAGTTTATGCACATGAAGGCACCTGCATGAACAATAGCACTCAGCGGTCACTTATGAATTGTTCATGCAGATGGTCGGCGGTATCTGGTGAATATTTTGAAACTATCATGAATTGTAGATTCCTATGTCAAATTAGTATCAGAAATATTCGCCTAAACTACCAATGCACCATGATTTAGGTTTGAAAAAAATCAGAAAATAACAGAATATTTTGAAACTAGCATGAATTGTAGCTTCCTATGTCAAATTAGTATAAAAAATATTCACACAAACTACCACTGCACCACGATTTGGGTTTGAAAAAAATCAGAAAATAACAATATTTTGAAACTAACATGAATTATAGCTTCCTATGTCAAATTAGTATCATACAATATTCACTCCAACTACCATCGTGCCACGATTTAGGTTTTGAAAAATCAGAAAATAACATTTTATTACTTTTGTAAGTTATATGGTATTAAATTGTAACATTTGCCCCTATCTCGATCAAACAGGATTTAAAACAATAGCATCCAGCAGCCACCTGCATGAACAATAGTGCACACAGATGGACATTTAGAATGATAGCACGTCCTACTTATGAACAATAGCGTACAGCCATCACTAGTTCTGATTTGTGCCGGTTGTGTATGACGTTGTGGATTAGGCGTGTCACCGATGTAATATATGTTAAACAATTTATAATGCCATAATATCATTGCCGTTAATTAATATATTGTCATAATATTGCAATATTAGTAAACATATCATTGTATCGCAGTTTGAGGCAGTACCAAAATTTAGTCACTAAAGAGTAAAGTACTGATTTGTACAGGTTGTGTATGATGTCATGGTTTAGGTGTGTCACCAATGTAATATATGTTAAACAACTGTTAACACCATAATATCGATACCCTTAATATCATTGCCTTTAATTAATATATTGTCTTAATATTGTAGTATTAGTAAACATATCGCAGTTTGATGTTATGTACTAGAATCATATCGATGTAATAATATGTTGTGTCATTTACGATGTCAGTATTAATAAAAAAAAATTTAAATGATTTAATTTGTTTACTCGTTGTCAATCACGCCATTGAATGGTGCACCCATCACCCGCACCCTCTATTGGCAATATGCGATGGTATGTTAATGCAGCACTTCGACACACATCTGCACGCATTGCACCCACCAAACAAAAAACATGCTACGAAATGCAGCGGAATAGAGCACTGCAGTGATCTCTCCATAATGCATGACAAAATTCAGGCTGAAGCACGCAGTACTTTACAACACACACCATCAGCATTTTGATCTTTAACAAATAATGACTGGTGAGTGTGCATTATTTATGGAGTAATGGTTCAAAGATTAGTGTGCATTATGTGTGTATTTCAGTCAGTCTTGTGTCGTAAATGCGATCATGCTTCATTACGTCATATGACGTCATCATGCTACTGTTAGGGTTACCACTGATATATAATGGTTTTGGAAATTTGCATATGAAATGACTTCCTCCATAAAAATCTACCATGGTACTCTTCGCCTAACCATAAACGTTCTTATAGATAAAAAACAGGATGAGTGAAAACATATTTTATATGTAGAAAATGGTTTTAAAAATTCATATATGAAATGACTGACTTCACAATAATAGATTATATATTGAAAAAAGCACTTGAATAGCGAATGTATATTTTTACTAAAAAACATCATAATTATTTTATGTTGATAGTTTTAAATGGTTTATATATCATTGAGAAAACTATTCAAGATTCATGTTAGGGGTCCACCACTTCATAGGCTTGCCTTTGGTGGACTGCCTGTTGTAATCTCTAATACTGATGACTAAATACGAAAATAAATAATCTTGACTATTGAATCTTGATACTCTTCACCTAACCATAAATGTTCTTGAGATAAATACAGGTTGACTGAAAACATATTTTATATGTAGGAAATATTTTTTGAAAATTTACAACTGTGTTTTTAAAAATTCGCATATAAAACGACTGCCTTTATAATAATAGTATCAGGATTATATACTGAAAAAAGTGCTTGAATAGTGTATGTATATTTTTACTGAAAAACATTATAATTATTTTATGTTGATGTTTTAAAATGGTTTGTATAATGTTGAGGTAACTATTTTCAAGTTTTTTTTTTAAATCTTTCAACTGGAATGACTGGGTCGATAATTTCTCTTAATATAAAATAGTTTTAGCCATTAAAGGATGTTTTTTTGAAAATTCACATGTGAAATGATTTCCTTTATAATAATCTTCACTGATACACTTCACCTAACCATAAATGTTCTTAGACATAAAACAGGTCGAGTGAAAACATATTTATATGTAGAAAATGGTTTTTGAAAATTCATATATGAAATGACTGCCTTTATAATAATAGTAGGCTTGGACGATTTTTGCTTTGAAACATCGCGATCAATTTTCAATTAAATTGTAGTTCCAAATTCCCAAAAGTATTAACCGAGTTAACTTGATAAGCCACGAGAACTGAGACTTGGAATTTCTAGAAAAAGTTGAAATAAATGATAAAAAATAGCATGAAAGTAGAACACAATTTCCATCTTACATCTATGCTTAATGTATACCATATATCCATCATCACGGGAGTGAACTTATTAATTGGGACTGCCTAAATATTGCACATAGTTGAATAGACATCATTTATTTCATCAAAATTTGACATAAAATGTCGTCGAGAAAAATATAAATTATGTGCTAGCCTCACTTTGTAGGACAAGTTTAGCTCATTACCTGAGTAGCACGAAGACGCTGACATACTCGGGGAGATACTGTGCAATCCACATACATAGGATGGTAGCTTCGAGTAGCTATGAGAGTGATGGCGTAAGTTCGTCCTATAGTGCAGTTTATAGTTTCTTTCAGAATGTACTGTTTACATTTAAGAGTATTCAACAGAACCAAAATACAACAATCTGGAATGCTGCTGCTTTATTTTCTTTAATTAGAATCAAAAGGGAAAAATTATTACACTGCCTGACATTGTTATTAATTGAAATTTCTAACACTAGAATTAAAAAGAATTATGTTCACTGATTATTGCCTAACACTCTGCAACTAAGTATATACTTGGTATTTCATGACAGACTCGGGGTCTGCAGTGAAAGAAAACAAATTATATGGCGATTCGACGGAGCACCTAGCTGGTTTTCTCAATGACAAAGGTGTTACCTCGCTATTGTTAGCTTGTTTATCTTAGTGCTTTGCATTGTGATTAGTAATTATTTGACACGTGCATGGCACAGTGGAATAAAACATAATGAACACAGGTGTGAATTGATTATAATTGTACTTATGTACTGCTAAAGGCGACGGAAAAGTACACACCTCAGATTTTAAACAAACCTGAAATTTGTTATGATGTCAACATCAATTAAATTCACTCAAACTGTCATTGATCATTTCTCTCAAGACATTATTCTTAATTTTACTCTCAAACTCAGCACTTTAAGGGCGTGTGTTAGGAGCACACATACCATTCATGCCAATAAACTGAGTAAGAAAATATATAAGTTATACATGGAAATAAATTGTCCTACTTTCACTCTAAATTGAAAATCTTAATGGTTCATGTTAAGAGAATTAATCTATTTCAATGTATAACTTATATATTCTCTTACTCAGTTTACTGGCATGACTGATAGCATAGATTAAAATAAATCCCCTGGAACAGAAAATCTGAATTGTTTTAGGATATGACATGAAGCAATATGACTTAATAATGTTAAATTACATAATTCACAAATGATTTTTGGAAGAAAAGACAATATTGAACAGTCATAAACATATAAAAAGCTAATTCTGCTTTAACTTCTAACAGAGTCATTGGTTATACGAGCTTGAAATACCCTACTTGAAGAACTGAATACTAATTACTTGAAAGTCTGTGTCTCAACAATTACATGTAGGTAATACTGTTGGACCACTGTTCAACAAATTCGTTGTGCTCTTCCAAATAAGGAAGGTAATAATATTAAGTTTTCCTCTGTTTTGGAGATGGCATAGCTTTAGCATAATCATCCATCAGTCTCCTTTTCTTTGCATCAACCGACCTTTTTTGCTCACAACATTTGTCAAGCTTATGTCTTGCTGTTTCCATCTTTGCTTTGGCTACCTCCAATAAACCTTGAGAAATGCTCACCTCTATAAAGGTCTTTCTTCCGGATTCTTTTACACAGGCTTGAATCTGCTTCACTAAATAGCTTTTTCAGCAATCAACTTGTTCTCCTTGTGACCATTTTCAGATTCAGTCAGAGATTTCTCTCTTTCTTCTAATGTATTCTTTTCATCTTACATCCTATCACACTCAGATTCTCCTTCAAGAAGAGCTTTACATTCTTGTGCTTGATCTCTTGTTTGTTTTGCTTGTGTTTCATTATGTGCAGACATTCGTTTCGGATATTCAGAATGTGCCTGTTTTGCAGCAATCTGCATGCCTTTTGTAATAGGAACATTCTCAACCATTCCCCCACAACTATGTACTTTATCTTTGATGAGTTGCAAACCATTGATTGTTTGTGTGGACAAAGAAACTCTATCCTGCATGCCCTTTCTTTTATTGGCCGAAAGACTTCTCTCCACATCAGCATTTCCATGAGCTATACAAAGGACACTTTTTATTAAGCGAAGCAGAATTAGATATTTGGGCCTCTCCTGTTGATCGTTTCAGCTCGAATTTTATTTTCCAGTAGTGGTCTATTCTCTTGTACACTGTTTTGGTGGTCTCATTTCCTTGTTGATCCAAAACTTTTTTTCTTCCATGTACCAGTCTTCTTGAATGGCATCTTCGTCATACAGCTTCCACTCATCTGTAACAATGGCAATCTCCTCTTCTTTGATAACCTGAGGTAATTTCTGAGAGATTCTACGAATAGTCCTTGTACCGTTATTCGCAGATTTTTTCATCAACGGATGTAGGTGGGACAAGTTCTGCAGGAATTGGTTATCCAATGGAAAATGTGTGAGGAGGTATTTCATCACTACTTGAAGAAATTTAGTCATAGGAAGAATAAACAATTTTCTCTGCTCCTTTGGTATGGCAGATAAAGCAGATCTGGTTGGTGCGCCAATTTCAATGAGATCATCAGAAAGTAGGTTTTCTGGTTTGTCAATGCAAACAGTCATCAGATGTTTTCCATTCTTATTAGCTATGACGTCTTTCTTTAGAAATCTGTTCTTGAAGGATTTTACAAATTCACACATTTCATCATGCAGGATGTGTATCAGAGGACACTCTGTTTGGAAAAACAGAAGGAATTTGTTGAACAGTGGGCCAGCAGATAGCAAGAACTGAAGTTGAACCGAGGTTTTTGGGTCTTTGAGTTTTCTGCGGCTATGTTTGTACCTCTCATTTGTTTCTAGACTTTTTTTCTGTTCGGTCTTTCTTTGCCAAACTTGGTACTTCGTCCAAGAAATAGTTTTTAACAGCATCCCATTTCTTAGTGATCTTCTCCAGTGAGGTGAGCAAGGTTAAGCACCGAGACTGTACATGTTTGATGAAATTATCTTCTTGTAAATCGAGCTCCAGCAGAAAGTCAGAGAAATCTTCCCTACGGCATGTTGAAACCTTGAACCAGTAAAATATGTCCAGGCTCAGCTGTTCGACTTCTTCGCCATATATCGTCAGTCCCTTTCTGAATGCATTGTGAGCCACACGGACATTGTATGGTAGAAAGGACAATATGCTTGAAAACCTGCTTCTTTAACCCGTTCATTGATGATGTTCCAGTCTGCATTGTTTACATTTGGTCCATCTGAACACAACATAATTATATGTGAAAATGGCAGCTGATAACCCGGTTCCTGCAAAGTCTCTATGATAGCCTTTGAAACAATTGCTGCCTAGCCATGTCCAAACATTAATGCTTTCAGAAAGGAAACATGTATCTCACCTTTAGCCTCTGACCAGCAACGCACAATGATGTCACACTGCTCCTTCATCTGAGCATTTGCTTTTGCATCATACTGTATTGCGTTAAAGGCACCCGATTTTAAAATGTCTCCGCAAAGTTCTTTCCGTAAATATGGGTCAAGTCCATCAGATACCATATATGAGGTTTTTGTTCGGCCTAGCTTAAACTGGCTAGCGACGGGGTCGTTTGGAAACATAATGTGAAAAAGAGTTCCAATCCCTTCACATGATGAGAAGGAAAAGTCACTATGTGCTACCTTCATAGTCCACAAAATTTCGGCATTTGTTATTTGGTCAACAAGGCAAGGCGCATGATTAAGAAATGATACTGGAGTACTTGAACATGTCGAAGTTACACCTGTTGTTTCTGCTGCCACAGTAGCACCTTGTTGATTGGAAGTAACATAAGTTAATGTACTGGGTTTTGCAATTACAAAATGTGATTGTGTTGCACTGAACCGGTTCTATATGATAGATTTATGTTTACTGCCTGTAGCATTAGTTACCATCAAGTCATCGACAATTTGGCTCTAAGCATACATTGGGGTATCATTAATATTCATCTTAAATGCCTTTTCATAGCCTGACTATGGTCACAAATGTACCTATTCAAATTATGTAACAGCTAACACGTACAGTTCCATTAATTTGAGATTCTGACAACTGAAGGTTGAAAGCGTTAAGAATTAAAACGACACGTCCGAAAGCACAATCTGGTTTGTCCAGAATTTCTTAACAAAATGGCAATTTTTATTCCGGTGCTCTCATCAACTACATGTCTTCTCAGATTCTAGGATAACTTAGCCATTTTAAGCGATTTTGCTACATGGCCATACTTGCAGTTTCGATGACTCAGATTATAGGAGGCATGTTCTGTTCTGTTCTGTTCTGTTCTGTTCTTGGAGTTTCCGCCAATGTCTGGCGCACCACCTTTCGGTGTATTATCCGGGAATCTCTAGAATCCGCAAATTACTGGAGTTTTCCATTAATTATATATTATTTTATATACACACACGCAAACGATCATTAAAGCGGACATTTATGTACACGCATGTACACACGCAAGTGATTTTCATATCTGTATATAGAGGAGTACATGTTCACAGTTCATAGACGAGTAAATTTATGTTCACCATGATGCATGACAAAATCGGATTGGGAATTCGATGGATACTACAAGCTGGACAGCTTCAGCAGCAGCATTTCGCCGAAAATGTCCACGCGGACACGATAGAGACCATCACACAAACAGGAACGTATGTGTAGTTTTGACTCACTATGATATTCTTAGTGTCATCAATATATCTCAATGAAAGGGCATGATCTGTAACTCAATCACGTCACATAGTAGCTGACGTCACAATCATAATGATGCCATAATCATAGGAATCTCCATCGCAAAAATCAGAAAGTCAGTCAGAACAATGTACGAATTGTATCATTGTTGAATTTGCCATTTAATAAACTTTATGATGAACATTTTGAAACTATTTTGACTGGGCGTTGTTGCTGCCAGGACATATACAGAGCAACATCATGTCAGTACACGTCGCTATTCCTTTACCACGTGCGTGTATGGGTGCTATTGTTATTAAACATCATTCATTCATTTTGACAGGAGCTACAATATAGGCCTATCTGTACACAGATTACACCATAATTTCTGTAACCAGTTTTGAAAAAAACATTAAATGGATGAGACTATCTATCTTTAAAGACATATATCTCCTTAAATACGCTAGATACATGATTATTATCCATATGGTATTATACATACAACGTCACTAAGTTTACCTATATATTGCCCGTGTAATGCTGTACTTCGCTCTGGACGACGATTTGAAAATCATGTGGTCCACAGGGCACACATACAGGCACACCGCACGCGCGCGGGGGCACGCGTATGTACGCACGCACGCGCACATGGGCGCAGCATATAACTAGCAATATCTCATATGGGCACACACGCACGCACGCGCACACGCGATGATACCACCTATCTTTAAAGACATATATCTCCTTAAATACGCTAGATACATAATTATTATTTACATAATGTTATACATACAACATCGATAAGTTTAGCTGTATATTAGACGCGTAGCGCTGTACTTAGCTCTGGACGTCGATTTTAAAATCACGTATACCACGTATGTATGGATAGGGTGCTCACACGATGCACTTCCAACGATACATTTTCAAAAATAGTTTTCTATAGGTCTGCAAATATGAATATGAAGAAATTCGATAGAGTTGGCGCGTGGGTGTTGGTGGTGGGTGGGGTTAATGCGTGGTGTTGGATGTAGGTGGTAGTGATGGTGGTGGTGCTGCTTAGTGGATGGTGGTGTATGTCGGTACTGGCGGTAGTGGTTCTGGTGGTGGTGCTAGTGACGGTGGTGGTGAAGGTGGTGGTTGGTGGTGGGTGGTGGTGGGTGGTGGTGGTGGTGGTGGTGCTTAGTGGTTGTAGTGGTTCTGGTGATGGTGCTAGTGTCGGTGGTGGTGAAGGTGATGGAGGGTGGTGGTGGTGGTGGTGGTGGTGGTGGTGGTGGTGGTGCTTAGTGGTTGGTGGTGTATGTCGGTAGTGGTGGTAGTGTGTCTGATGGTGGTGCTAGTGTCGGTGGAGGTGAAGGCGTTGGTGGGTGGTGATGGGCGCTAAGAAACAGAGACAAAAATAACGCTATAGTGAAACGTCTGACGCGCAGGATTATGAATAAACAGAGAAAAAAGATCATGCTTAATGTATAATTATTTTTCTGCTATGTTTTCTTTAAGAATATAATTATTGCGAATGAATTCGCTAATATTTATTTATTTATCATAAAAATGTATCGTCTTATACGTGTCAATAAATACATTTATTTAAAAAAGTCATCTATTTGCGTTCCCTTACCCACCTCCTCTATCATCCCTCCGTCACCATCCCCAATTATCCCCATTTTGATACGCACCGATGGAAGAACACATTTTAACACGAGCACATTCCGATAATGGCTAACAAACAGTGTCACACTAGGAGCGCGAGATGCACCACAACGATAAAAAATTAATACGTTAATTAATCGTATTCGCATGAATTATTGACTATGTCAAAAATGTGGGATTTAACATCTGAATGCGGGAAACCGTATGACGTGTTCTCATCCGTAATTGAATCCTGCGTATTAATGACGCTTTATCCAAACCAGTTTTCTGTAAAAAAAAAAATAAAAAAATAAAATGCCAATCAAACGGGTATGGCGCGAAGAAACGAAATTTGTACATGCAATTGTCCGAATAGTTATGTTTTGAAATCCGGTGATGTTAATTTTAAGCGGTGGAAAAAAACACGTGACCAAAATAAGGGCGTGTTCAGATTGAAAAGTTAGTTTTACTGACATCGTTCATATTTTAGCTATAAAAGCGAAATGCGCGCTACTAGTGTAAGGCATTCATCTTTTTTGAATTTGCTAAGTGAAAATGGAAAATAAATCTCTATTATGCGATCATTAGCTAACGATCGGGTCTATGCCGCTTAAGTGTGATTGCATCGAATGGAACCTTTATAACGAGGTAGCCGAACAGCAGCCATTTTTAACGGTATTACGCGAAATCCGGAACCGCTGGAGAGATTATCTAGCGGAACCGAATGAGCGTAATTACAATAAATGGGTGCACACAAGTATCAACTTCGTTATGATTGTTGTGTATGTATGTGGTACGAAAACCCCCAGAAACTACCGATTGCAAAAGTGAGATAAAACATTTTCAACTAAGCAAATAAAAAAATTAAAATAGGCCTCTTTTTTAAGGGGCCACCAAAAAAACAAAATTATGTTTCGTACATACACAACATACGCACGCATTTATACGGGTGCTAGAAGACGCACGCACGCACGCACGCACGCACGCACGCACGCACGCACGCACGCACGCACGCACGCACGCACGCACGCACGCACGCACGCACGCACGCACGCACGCACGCACGCACGCACGCACGCACGCACGCACGCACGCACGCACGCACGCACGCACGCACGCACGCACGCACGCACGACGTACACGCTAAGAGAGCAGAGAATACATACACGGGTACGCGTAAAGGAAACGGGGGCACTCGCGTGGTGCTACGCGCGAAAGGGAATGCCCAGTTCGTATGAGTGTGTGTGTGTGTTGGTGTATGAGGAGCGTGTGTGATTGTGCGGGTGCGTACGCGATAGAAAGTAGGACGCACTTACGCAGTGGAAGATGGTTCAGAACCAGATTCCGACGGTACAGGCTCGTAGTGTCCTACCACGTATTCCACCGTGAGGCGAATAATGATACGCCTTTCATCGTGGTCATGGTTGGTTTCATGCCTTAATATACCAACGACTGTATTAGATCTCACGGTAGCCGGGAAACCATAGGCATGGTCTAACATCAGCGAAGCTGACCTTAAAGTGTTTGAAGTGTCCATGTTTAATTACATAGTTTACTAATAAATTAACGTTTAGTGACTTAAAGCAGCGAGACAAAATAAATAGATTTTTGCGCCAGACAAAGTAACTGGCTGACTGGCGAGGTGTTACAGACATTACAGGGGTTATATCTACGTATTAGCTAAATATTTTGGAAACGATTTGATCGAAAGTTGATGGCGACTATGCGACCATCGCGGTCAAATCGTTTTCAAAATATCCGACGACATTATCGTTTAGTGGCACGTAGCAGGGAGACTAGCGGGGCAAACGAAGTAACCGACTGACGAAACGTTGCAGACATTCCAGCGATCTCCGGATTCTGCTAAATATTTTGAAAACGATTTGATTGAAAGTTGATAGAGACTACCAGCGCAGTCAAATTATTTTCAAAATATTCACTACGTACATAAATATCGCGCATTGCCGGCTGACGCCACGTAAACGAGTACGCTAGCATACCTCATCCCTCCTCCTCCTCATCCACCTCGATTACGCGACAACCTCTACCGATTATATTTTACCCACTATACCACGGTAGCTAACAACAGGGTGGGGTGGGGGGTGCATATAGTTTAAAATGTAAAATACCAAACTTTTAGGGGTTAAAATTTTTTTTTAATATCAACCCACAGACGTATAACAACTACAAGCGACGCCCCTACTAACACGCCATTCGTCAACATTCTAACGCTGTACGCCATTGTCATTAACATTCTATCAATTTATGACACTATTCACGCCAAATGATTAATAGCACATGCACATAATTTAATTCTATCGCTGTACGTCATTGTTCTTTCTGTCGGCTGTACGTCATTGTTCTCTTAAACAATAACGTACAGAAGACAGAAAGAACGATAGCAAAAATACATGTGCGGCTGCACGTCATTGTTCGAGAACAAAAGAATTATTGATTCTTTTGTTCTAGAACAAAAGAATCAATAATTCATTTGTTCTAGAACAATAACGTACACCCCCCACACTACACTATTATTGCTATCTGTAGGCCTAATACATACACCCACCACCCTACCCCACCCAACTGTATGTGCGTGTCGAATATCTTCCCAAGTTATTGACGTTAAAAAAGTTGATAACAGCTGTGTGATTATAAGCTATAAGCTACGTTGTTGTCAAAATTAGTTCGATAATTATGCAAAATGGAACACAACTAATGTATTCAGTCCATAGAAATCTTCTATGATTCAGCCCATCGATACTGGCGTAAGGGAGACGATACACGCCTATCTGTGTATTCAATCGCACAATTGCTTCCCCTAAACTCTATCTCCTTCAAACCGCCAGACGCTTCAGCGACAAATGACAGAACAAGACGAAGTTTGATGTAGATCTATCTACATAACGCTCAAGGATTGACAACCTGCCATTTGTGAGAACCTGTCTTAAATAACCACCACGAAGTGCCTACAGATCACTCACTTCAAACTGACTCGTATTTAAGAGATATTTTTCAAACACTAAATGTGGTCCCGTAAACGTAGGTTGTGTCTTACTGTGAGGACATAATATGCTGGTGCATCAGAAATAAGTTAGAATTTTTCCAAAACCGAAACACAAACATGTTAGAGTTAGCGAGTACAATTTTGAACACGATGCAAGAAATGTTCTGTTGAATATTCCGAACATAATTGAATTGGAAGACAATGATGTCCTACGTTTACGGGACCACGTTTAGTGTTTGAAAAAGGATCAACGTCTTCCAATCCAATTATGTTAAAAATATTCAACATTTTGTTTTATTTTGTTTTGGAAATATTTAAAGTTATTTCTGGACTGTACTGTATACTGAATTCGAGGTAAAGATTAACCCTTACCACTCTGATATCAAAAGTTAAAATTGTTGAGATGTACGCCAGCTTCTTTGCAATTCACAGAGTTTAAGATAAACTATTGACATTAGAGTCGGAATGGTTAGCGTGTGTGGAATATTGCACGCATAGCTCGCCATTAACCCTTATCTCCTCGTTACCCTTGAAATACCAGTCTCTTAATTTCAAGACTATATAGGAACGATGGTGAATATTTTGAAACTGATTCGACTTGGAACTGTTGCTATGGTGGTGTGTCAATGACATAATATTTTTGAAAAATGTAATCAGCTTTGTTAAGAGATCATCGTCACCACTCCCAGCTCACCACCGCCTCAATAAACATGCCCCGATACTTAAAACTCCTGCGCCTATATGCACAACATGTACTTAATTCTAAAGGGATTTCACGATATTTGGTCTAAATAGCTGAAAGTAATTCAAAATATACTAGCTGAATGTTTGTTATACAGTGGGCGGTGTGGGGTCGGGGTGGGGTCGGGGTGGGCTGTGGCGATGGGGGTTCAGGGGGCGGTAGTATGATGTACCTATACCCGAAGTTTAGTGAACATAGGTGGAGGAGCTTTCAGAATAGAGACTGGACAACAATGGACCTTTCAAGTTTATCCAGCCATCATCTGACGTCATATGACGTCATAATCAACTACGTGACATGTAGGACGACGTCATAATCAATGAATGACGTAGATAAGTACGTCAAGAACGCATAATGCGTGACGGACTAAGTGTTGGTGTACGAATTATATGTCCTTATTATTTAATAAACATGCTGTTGAAGATTTCGAAACTAATTTGACTCCCAGTAAAATTAGTTTCAAAATATTTAACAGCTCACCTGTATAGTTTTCTGGAAATTCATAGTCATGGAGTTCAGGGCTCGATCGATCGCAGCACGAGCGAGGTGTGGGTGGAGCTTAGTGAGAGAAGTGCGGGGCATAGCTAAAACTGGAAATGGCCGTTTATGTGATGTTCATTGAACTTTGAAAATTAGGTCGCAGTGACCTACGTTTAATACACGACACATATTTAGCGCACGGTTGACTACAGCATACAAACAACCGAGACAAGAGTTTTCTAGTGTATCGTGAAAAGTAGGTCACAATGACCCTAATTTCGATATGTAACAAATATGTAGCATACTATACATTCATACGCTAAATTAGGTTACGGTATATGGATAACTTTTCTATGCTGTTCAGTGAACCATGAAAGTAGGTCACACTGACCTACATTTGATATACGACACAATGTTAACATACAACGCATGTACAGACCAAATTCTGACACAGTGTACGAAAGAAACTCTTGGAACTACAGCCTGGTCAAATATTGTCTCTGATGTTCAGCGTACCACGAAAGTAGGTCACACTGCCATGCTTTTCATATGCAACATACCATTGGAATACATCTACAGACCAAGTTCTGATACCGAATACGAAAATCTCTTTGAACTACTGACTGGTGAAGGATTTACTATGGTGATTAGTGTGTCGTGAAAAGACGGTCACACTGACATACATTTGATATGGGATATATCTTTAGCCGACAGTGTATCCATACACCATTGTTGGTTACTGTATACATAATACATAATATGATACCCGATTATGAACCATAGACAAGACACAATTAAACCACACCAATATGTAGGTAGCTCGCGCACCAGATTTCTCGTGACCAATCATCAACCAGAAGCCCAATGATTTGTGACGTAGTGTCAAAATTGAGAGTGAATTTGGACGAAAGCTCTCGTATGTACTCTATGGTAAGTCATCTATCCTCGAGTTGATGAATGTAGATATATCACGTGTTCAAATTACGTTAATTTCAATACAAACACGTGACTTACTCGACTTACCATGCTTACTAGGTGTGTGTCCTCGAGTAGGTAGGCCAACTCTGGCCATTTTGGCGCTACTCTAGTAAATCGAGTAGTTACAGAATAGAAATAATTAATTTCCAATCATTATTTTGTACATATTTGATAAACAGCGGTGGCTTACCTTTCATGACGAAGCCAGAAAACCCGGACTCTGCAGTGGTCTCGTGGAATGCCCATTTGCAGACCACGAGAAGACGATTTCTGAAAATTTACCGCTGGAATGGCTAGCTCTGTAACCGAGCCAGTCATTCCAGTGGCGAATATTCGAAAAGGGGTCTTTTCTGAACCTGCTAATGGGCATTCAATAAGGAAATATTATGATTTTCCTGAGAAAATTTGGTCAGTAAAGGGTTGACCCGTCTAGGAAATGAATGAGTGAATGAATGAATGAATGAATGAATGAATGAATGAGTGGGTGGGTGGGTGGGTGGGTGGGTGGGTGGGTGGGTGGGTGGATGGATGGATGGATGAATGAATGAATGAATGAATGAACTTCGTTTTGCTATAGGCCATATGCTGTTAAATATTTCAAAACAACTGGGAACTGTTGCTGCCTATGACAGCAATATTTTCTAGTTAAATTAGTTTTAAACAATATTCAACAGCTTACCTGTATAGTTGGCTTGAAATTAAGATACTGTTAAAGACATACAATTCGTACACTTGGCGGACTTTTCGATCTTCATGACGGAGTTATAACACGTCATCATGAGTGTGACGTCAGCCTACACGTGATGTAATTGATTATGAAGTCATATACTTGAGTGACAGGTCGGAACCCTATATTAGTACACATATTATCAACCCTTTAAACCTCGAATTTTTTCAAGAAAATAAAAAAATGTTCACAGAAAATATACATTTGCAGACCAAGAGCATAGAAAACTATTTTTGAAAATTTACCACTGGAATGAATGGCTCGGATATCGAGCCAGTCATTCCAGTGGTAAGTTTTCAAAAGTAGTCTTCTGTTGCGCTGCAAATAGACATTTCTCAAGACTACCGCAGAAGGCGTTTTGGCTGATGTGGGTGTTAAAGGGTTAACACATTGATATGCAAATATATTTAACCATAGATTATATGATTTAATGTGGCTTGATGAAGCTGAATGTGATACAATTTCAAAGCACTTTGACTTATCGCATCAAGGTTATTCAGTCGCGTTCCCCTTTCAAAGATCAAAGTGATCTTAACGCGTGCGCGTGCGAGCGTGTGCAAGCATGAATGAGCGGTGCACGCGTCAGACAAAGAGAAGTTGGGATTTAACAATAACGCATCCAGGTGGAAATAAGGTGTGGCTTATCTATGACTCACCTGTCGGCGGTGAAGATCAAAGACACTATGCTACAGCGACCATTGATTGTCCTCTGACTGACCCAGGTCCAGCGACAGGTACTGGAGCGCCAGCATCATCAGCCCGGTTATGCTGGATCAACATGCGGCCTTTGTCCTTGGTCTGCAAGGTTTCAACAATAGCAAGGTTATCTTGGAGCCTTGTCCGGTGATAGTAAACACCCTCAGTGTGTCCCAATTAAGGATGATGCTATATTTGGTCCATCGGTTCTATTTACACGGCACGCTACTGCTCTGGTTCTGGATAATAGCTATACTGCTACAACTAAGCCTGTGTACTAAGACCGCTCCTGTTTGTGTCATACGATTATGGTTCGTTGATCGTAAGCAACAACTTACAATTCCAAGACGGGTCCAGTTTTGATGCTGTTTGATATAGGCGTAATTAGATCTTGAACTTATACGTTCTCTGAAGTTCAGAATTAAATATGTTTATTTTGTCTCTCTATGTGTGTTTGTCAAAAAAACTTATTTTATCACCGCATTTTAAAATTCAATATTCGTCTTAAGGCAATAACGCCACACTGCGTTTTATATTTCACTGTTAAGTTTGATAATTAAAATACCAATTCTTGGTCTGGAATTGTTATGCTGGCTTTGAATGCCAGTTCTACTGGGATATAATCTTTTCGAAGAGTGTAGAATATTTAAACGTCAATGATAATGTTAACGAAGGCTGAACTGAAAAATCTATCCCTGGAAAGATGACACAAAAAATATCTAAATGTTTTAAACATACGGACACGAATTATCACTTTTTTTAACTTGGTTCATTTATGACGACATTAGATGCAGAAATATTTTGCGAACATATATGTCCTTTTCAAGGCTTCATCACTTTACTAGAATTCGTTTCGACACCGTTGAATATTCACGTCACGTAACTCCAAAGAACGGTCCTTTAATATAGGCCTACGAATGCCAAATATAAAATGTCATAAATATTTAATATTGAATCAACTATAGCCCTCTTATTGCCTATTGAGTGTTCAATTTCAGGCCAAGAGAACATTATTTAAAAAAATGTACCACTGGAATTACTGGCTCGATAATCGATCCAGTAATACCAGTGGTAAACTTTCCAAAATAGTCTTCTCTTGGCACTCAAGACTACTATAGACTCTGGATTTGGCCGGCTTCGTTGTAAAATGGTTAAGATAAGTCCAGATTTAAGCTACTGTGGTCAGTCGCATTCAAATGTTAGTCACATTTTGTCGGCCATGTCAACTAGTCAGAACGTGGCAATAGAGGGATCCGTTTCACGCTATGCCCAGCCCATTTCTAGCTAATTTTAAACTATTTTAAACTTTGAAACCTGAATTCCCAGAATCTAAATTCTAAGATAACTATACGTGAAAGCTGTTGAATATTTTGAAACTAATTTGACTGGTACCATATGTTACAACAGTTCCCAGTCAAAGTAGTTTCAAAATATTGAACAAAATGCGTGTCAAGGTTTCAATTCGCAATTCGTACACTTTCGTGACGTACACTTGAGCTACATCGTTTTGTTTGTGACGTCACCTAATAAGTGATTAGGTTTTTAGGTGATTTAGCTTTTCAGAATGAGTCTTCTCCTGGTCTACAACTGGGCACTCCTCTAGACCACTAAGAAGGCCGGACTTTCCCGGTGTCGACACTAAAGGGTCAAAATTCTACTCCTCCTAAACGCCTTGGCGGATTTTAACCATTTTTTGGTGGAAAGGCCCTATGGTGGATAGCCAATAAATAAATACCAATCGGAGTTTTGATTGGACAATTGTCTGAGTGAAAATCTTAGAAAATCTTATTTTTTTCTTTCAAAAATCGTCCGGAGAGTGCCAAAATGATACTCCTCTCAAACGACCTGAAAGCTTTCAACCCAAATTTCCATATTTTCCGGTGAAAATGATCCAGGTGAGCAATACTGGCCCTTGGGCGTTTTGTTATGGTGGTCATCATGAAAATATTACTGTTGGGCGAAATTATTGGCCTCACTATCCTCTCTGGATCTCTCTTCACTATACTTCTCCCTCCCTCCCTCCCTCCCTCCCTCCCTCCCTCCCTCCCTCCCTCCCTCCCTCCCTCCCTCCCTCTCTCTCTCTCTCTCTCTCTCATATATAAATACTCAATATGATGTAGGCCCCCTACATGTATTTTAATATTTAATCTGTTTATACGTTTACTTTGTTATTTTGTGTATATGTTTATGTTTGCCGCCTATAAATTTTTTCTGTAGGGAGAGGGCTTTTCTAAGTTTCGAACAACTTGTGCCCAATCCCATTGTAATATATGCAATAAAATATGTTTTTAAAAAAAGTGACATATTTGAATACGACGTCATATACGTGGGTGGCAGATCGGTTCCCTCCAGTGTAGACTAGTTCCAGAAGCATCTCTTCATATCAGCCATTTGAAATTTCGATAATTATTTTATTGAATATTTTGAAATTAATTTGACTAGAAGCTGGAGCTGCCATAGGCAGCAACAGCCCCCAGTCAAATTAGTTTCAAAACATTGAACGGGTTAGTTATATAGTTACCTTGAATGTGAGAAACCGGAAATTCGGAGATCGGGTTGGGGGGGGGGGGGGGTAAAAGAGAACGAATCTATACCCAGCATGCACATGACGTTCTTTCAACGTTGAATCCACGTTGAAACACGTCATGACGTGATTTCAACGTGGATTTAACGATGAATTTCAACGTCATGTGCATGCTGGGTAACTAGTTCTTTACAAAGTAGTGAAACTGGTGCTGTATATCATGAAACTATTTGGTTGGAAGCGAATTTAGTTTCAAAATATTCAACATCTTACCTGCATGCATGGTTGTTTTAAGATTTAAGTTACTAGAATTTCAAATTTCACGATTGTAGTGACTCAGTTTCTGTTGAATATATCATTCCGTTGACTTGTCTAGGCGACTAGATTTCAATATTGAATTAGAGTTTAAAAAAACAACTTCGTTTTTTCTTCCTTTTTCTCATTTTGAAACGTTTTCAGACGTGTTTTCACAATACAATCACTGGGTTTAACAATGTGTCTTATAAGTAGAGCAGTTCCAAAACGACTTTTATGTCGGTCTATAAATAATCCATCGCTCTATGTAGATTGCTTGACCAATATCCGATGTCCATCTGGCCAGTTACGAGCTGCAGTGACGTCATACATTCGCGGACATCAAAACACAGAAATCTATTTAAAAATAATTTTTAGACACCTGTCTCCTTTTTCAAACGATTACTATTTTAACCATTTCATTTTATATTCCTCAAGGATGTGTATCTAACAGTGCAAACTGGTCAAAATTTTGAATATAATTTGACTGAAATTTTACGCTCGGTGTGGATCGCAACGAACTACTTTCAAACAAATTATTTAAAAAATAATCAGCATGGGTTTTATCTATATTACAACTAGTAGGCCTACATATCGTATCGAAGAGTAGATAGAAAATAATACGTTCATCAGTATGTCCTCTGTTTACTAGCTGGTCATCTACCGGTCATCTATTCTGTCTGACCCATATCTATCTTCGTGTCATCAACATATTAGTAGTACATCGATACGGTATGCACGGGGCAATCCCAAGTTTCGCGCTAAAATTGATGTCCAGTTTTCTCGACGTGCGCGAATTACAAAAACCCGCCTATGGTCGGTCAGTGAGTCAGTGAGTATATAGATGTCAAACGATCATCACTCTCACATTCTTCCTGAACGCGGACTCTATTACAGTACGGCTCAGAAATAACTTTGGATCTTTCCAAGACAAAACAAAATGTTCTGTTGAATATTTTGAACATAATTGGATTGGAAAATATTGCTGCCTAAGACAGCAATGTTTTCCAATCCAATTTTGTCCAAAATTTGCCAAATATTCAACAGAACATTTCTTACAACATAACATGTCTCTGTTTTTGTTTTGGAAACCAACTAATTTATTTATGAGCTATACTGTACAAACCACTGACCGATGGTCAGCACGCGCGCTATATGCGTGACATGCATTCGTTCAGTCATTAGTGCATGGTCAGCCATCGTTTCCCGCTAACCCAAGAATGACCCCAGGTTGAACGAAGCGCCAGCGAACTATACAGGCGTCTTCAGTATAAACGTCATAAATTGGTCAATTCCTGGAAGTGCTATGGATGAACTTTGTAGGGTTATCCTAGTCTATGTCCAGTACTTTACACAGCCAGACATTGGTTTAGAATATGAACTGTCTTGCTGCTGCGAGCCGCCGGACAATAATTTCAATGGGCAATAACTCTGGATTTGTAGTATGGTTTGAAAATAATTTGACTGAAAGTTATTGGTGGCATACCCACCAACGACTTTCAGTCAAATTGTTTTCAAAATATTTAGGATATCCAGAGTTAAACCCAATGGGGAATGTAGTCCAGAGAAATTCAGCATGCAGACAGTTTAATTGACCAGGATCTTTTTCGTATATAAATATACGTGTTATCGAAGAATCTTTTCTGGAAATAAGTACAAAATGAAATTGCTTAAAGACGCACATTCACACCAGAATGCTTGTAAAATACGATTGTTAAATTATATACCTTTAGACGGCTAAATTATGTACCTCAATGCAATGAAACGAAATAAGTCTTAGCATATGATGATTTCATTCCGCATGAATTAATATCGGTTTTTAATTTGTGAAACTGAATTAGAGACGCGTCTCCCTAATTCAACTTCACGACTAAAAATTATATATAAGATTTTTTTTCTTTTCATTAAATTGATGTACGCAATTTAAGTCTATAATTTCAGTATACAACTTTCAAAGTTTTATTTTCGAGCATGTTGGCGTGAATTTGTGCCTTTATTTTCCAAGGATTATTACCAACAAATTGATAGGTACAAGTGGATACTAATTATTAATTAATATATTTCTTATCAGACAGTCGGTCTAGTTATTAACGTTTGAAATCTGAATCTCAATTTCAAACTAACTATACAAGCAAGATGTTGAATATTTTGAAACTAATTTGACAGGAAGCTGTTACTGCCTATTGCAGCAACAGCATCCAGTCAAATTAGTTTCAAAATATTCAACAGACGATTGTTTTTTGGAAGACAATCGTGTAATTCTTTTTATCCATTGACAATGATATCAGTGGCGCTACGTCAACAACAGCTTCCAGTCAAATTAGTTTTAAAATAGTCAACAAACAGACTATAATCCTTCTAAAACTCAACAGTGCAGTGACTATAAAATTGGCCTCCGTAGGCTACTGATATCGAGAGTCGCCTATAGAACACCATTCTCCAGTTTTATCAAGATCTGTTCATCAATAATGGCGGAGTAACAATTAAAAAATTTAAGTTGAATGATATTTTACTTTAAACGCGACTGATCCATATATGCTAATTTTGTTCAAAATACACATTTTTGCTGAAATAAATACCTTGATAATATAGATGTGCTTGATAATATAACTAGGCCGATCTATCTAATCAATTGCCGTTTTTTCTACGGAAAGTATAGCCTATATATAAATTCTGAAATTTTCCCTCTTTATTGCAAAACAAAAAAGGTTTCAAAAGAAACAATTGTCATCTTGTTTCGTACTTGAACGTCACTTGTTGTCTGCTGGACTCAAAAGAAATATACAATCTTATCGTGACCCTTTAATTCTTGACATTTCAGTGTCTCATATTCAAGGCAAATATCCAGGAAAACTGTTGAATATTTTGAAACTAATTTGACTGAGAGCTGTTGCTGCCTGTGGCAGCAACAGCTCCCAGCCACATTAGTTTCAAAATATTCAACATAATATGCCTTACATTATACAGACTGTGTCATATATGGAATATCAGTGTTAAAGGATAACAATTCAAATTTATTTCTTAAAAGATTCTATAGCGCTACTATCAATAGTTATTTCTGCAATAATAATTATTATAACTGACACCGAATACGAGCACTTAATTTTCTAAAACAACTATTTTATCGGTTTTTTCATCCGCCACATTTTTGTCGTCTGCTACAACTGAACGTTCGATGTTACTGACTGACCACAAACGCAGGCGATCTGAAGAAAAACGATCACTCGACCCTAATCCTTATGAATTCTCAACAATCTGGTTTCATATTGGATAAATACGCCACTTGCCGAACAATTTGAAAACATTTTGACTGAATTCCTTTACTATCTTATACAGCTACGATTTTCACTCAAATTGCATTCAAATTAGGCAGATTGGCATTATGCAAGGAATATAAAAATACATTCTAAGATATTTTTTGAGAGGACGGTTAATGCACCGAATGACCGGTGGTGACCACTGGCCGATCCTCTAACATTCCTTGTGGACATCGACGCAGGATGTTGACAAGCACTTATTGTTTTTGTGCTATGTAAATACTTTATTTATTTCTTACAAGTCGTTTCCGTTAAACATTCTTAACCCAATGTGCCCTCGGAAGATACAGCGAGTGCATCTATGCATGACGCTTAGAGGAATCCATTTCTAGCCATGCTCCGCCCATTTCTAGCTAAGCTTCGCCCACTTGTACGCGTATTGGAATCAATTTATATACTTTAAACCCTGAATTCACACCCATTTTCAAGGTAATTGTACAGGTAAGCTGTTGAATATTTTGAAACTAATTTGACCCGGTGTTGTTTGTGTCTATGGCAGCAACAGTGCCCAGAAAAATTAGTTTCAAAATATTCAAAAGAATGTTTATTAAATTGCAAATCCATCAAATATATACAATTCGTACTCTTGACGGACGTTTTGAGCTTTATGACGGAGCTATAATAAGCCATTATCATTGTGACCTCAGCTGATTAGTGATGTAATTGATTATGACGTCATATACATGAGTGACATATAGCATCCTTCCATTGAGTGAGAAACGACCTTTGATATTTAGTGCATACACATGATGCACTGCATATAATGGCAATCGTGTCTGTTCTGTTTTGCAATTTACTGACGTATGAGCGGTCAGCTTTGTATTCACTTAACCGTCCAATAACCCTGACCGTTGGTCAGAACGGACATGGCTAATAGCAATCGTTTTAACGATCGGTTTCTTCATTGAAAACTCGTCCGCTGCAAGGCTGATTGCAATGCTGGATCGCCTATTCATTTTAACGAAACGACTGATAAAGCCAAATTACAGAGCTTGTATAAATCTTCCTGCTGGGCTATGGCTGATCAGTGAATGGTCAACGAATGTTCATCGAACGTATTCACCCCTACAGGATATCATTTATTTGATTATTATATGGCCTGCCTAAACCTTCTTGTTTATTTCGAAGGAACTTTGAGTGAAAATCGTTACTGTCTAAAGCAGAAACAACTTTGTCAGATTTATTTCTCAAACTATGCGCCAGGTTTCATATTGAGCCCATATTAATCGATTTGACTACAAATTAATGATAGAACCCCCACAACCCTAGTAACGCCCCTTACTGGGTCGGTATTAGCCCAGTAAAGGCCCAGTAAACTGCCAGGGAAACTGTAAATCAGGGATCCTTAAACTTGGACACAACGAATCCATTTGAATGACTATCGAACCTTTGACCTTTGTTTGTGTCTCCTTTTCATGCAAGCGGCAGACATAGCAGACGATTTTAGCGCCAACCGACATAACCGCAGCCGGAGTATTATCTGGGTGACAGACTGAAAACTTTAGACTAGGCCAATCATTTAAACAGCAGCAACTGATAAGCAGGTTCCACAATGCTTTCTTCCAAAATTGAAGGAATTGAGCGTACTAATTGTAGACTGAAGAACAATGCGAACAAATAAACTAGAAAAGAATGAACGGATGAATGAATAATGACTTCCAATCGTTCAAACAAACGTATGATTGAATGGATGAACAAACGACATAATGCCGGAGAGGGGTGGGGTGTGGTGGGCGGGAGGGAGGGAGGGAGGGAGGGAGGTGGAGAGGGGGAAGCGAGAGAGAGAGGGGGACAGAGGGGAGAGAGAGAGAGAGAGGGGGGGGGGGCGATTAATGAATGAACGAAAGAACGGCCCGGCGAATGAGTAAATGCACAAACGAACGACAGCAAAAAGCAAACGTCTTCTTCTAATTCACCTTTCCAGAGTATCCACCGATGATTTGACGTCATATGACGTCGTAGTCAGCTAAGCGGCGTGTATGATGACGTCATAATCATTACGTCATAAATGCTTCTATTAGACCCGTCTTTAACTCTTAATAGTCTGACACCTTGTGCGAATTGTATGTCTCTACTATTTAATAAACACGCTGTTGAATACTTTTGAAACTCAAAATATTCAACAGCTTAGCTCTATAGCTTTTGTGGAAATTGACAGTCAGGGAGTTCAGAGAGCGATCGATCCCGACACGAGCGAGGTGTGGGTGGAGCTTAGCTAGAGATGGGCGGGGCATAGCTAAAAACCACGAGGTGATGTCCTACTCCTACAACACTCATACTGGTCAAACAAACATGGAATAAATTGACCACAGCAATTCTAAAGCTCATACATTTTTCACAAAATAAACAGACCTGTCTTTAATAAGAGGCTCTCAAATTTCACAAGTTCGCTGTCAATGCCCACAAACAGCGCACTTAATATCGATCTTCGCTTAAATCGGACAGTGATGGTTGAAAAGGAAGAATAGAGAAGCGTATGGTCCCGGGTTATTGTGTTTCCGCGCGCACGCTTGTGCCTGGGGTCGATGAAGGGTACTTTAACTGAACCTCTACACATCCCGTTGTTGTTTAAATGGTCAGGAGTATATGATTAGTGCACTCCGGTCAGAGTTGTCCATCGCTGCAGGTCATGGTGACTTCACAGCTCACCTTTTTGTTGGTCTGGGCAAGGGTTAGATGGACTGAGTCAAATATAGAGACACAATCATGAGTGAAGGCGATCAAGTTACAAAAGGTCAATGTATCTGTGTTATCCGCGTGTGGATGTCGCCGTATATAACACTGCAATCGAGTAATCCAGTTTTAGCTATGCCCCGCCCATCTTTATCTAAGCTCCACCCACACTTCGGCCGTGTTGGGATCGATCGATCACTGAACCCCCTGACTATCAATTTCCCGAAAACTATACAGATAAGGTGGCGAATATTTTGAAACTAATTTGACTGGATGCTTTTTCTGCCTATTGGCAGCAACAGCGCCCAGACAAATTAGTTTCAAAATATTCAACAGTATGTTTATTAAATAGTAAAGACAGAGAATTCGTACAACAACACTTAGTCCTTTATAAATTAAGCGTCCGTGACGAGCTTATCTACGTCATTCATGACGTATCCGATTGTGATGTCATCCTACACGCCACGTAGTTGATTATGATGTCATTTGATTGATGTATAAACTGGAATGCTCCATTATTATGTATACAGAAGCTAATCCATTCTGTCGACGTACTGATGCCAGATCCTCTAAAACAGGGCACAGCAGCGTATTGCGACTATTGAGGATCTCGATAATGTAATAATGAGCTCCTGCTAAACTGCTTGAATATTTTGAAATTAATTTGACTGAGCGCTGCCACTGTCATAGGCAGCAACAACACCAAGTCAAATTAGTTTTAGAATATTAAACACGTTACCTGTATAGTTTTCTGGAAATTGATAATCATGGAGTTCAGGGATCGATCGATCCCAACACGGTCAAAGCGTGGATGGAGCTTAACTAAAGATAGGTGGGGCATAGCTAAAACTGGATTCATCAATTGATCATGTGACATTACTGAGGGGTAATAACTAATATTATTACCCCTCAGAAATGTCATATGACCATACAATGTTATTTGATTGGTTAAGATCAGTGATGTATGATATGGTATTTCCCTCACGCAAGGGCAATACTACACTGTATCCCCGCGCAAACATCGTGTTTTCGTCTTAATGTGCAGATTAATTATGATGTAACAATAGCCAATGACGAAGCTCATGACGTCATAAGTGTTGATGCATTCCGAAACTAACGTCTTAAAGTGTTGAAAATTGGCAATATTTAAGATAAGGTAAAATTACTCTCTCTCTCTCTCTCTCTCTCTCTCTCTCTCTCTCTCTCTCTCTCTCTCTCTCTCTCTCTCTCTTAATCTCTCGCTGGCGTCTAAGGGGTATCTCTCGCTGGCGTCTAAGGGGTAATAAATTCGCTACACCAGTGTTTTGCTGGGAGTACAGGCTGTTACCACACGTGCAAACAAATATATTTCCCTCCCTGCGCTCGAGAAGTACAACGTTTGCACGTGTGGTAACAGCCTGTACCCCCGCCAAAACACTAGTTAAACTAATGTATTAAATTTGTATCCTACTCAATACTGCTTATTTTATCGCCCCATTTAAAAGCTTCTCAATTTACGACACACGCACATATTCGACATTCTATGACAATGAACAATATTTGAAAAATTGATCAAATGAAAATGTACCGATCAAAATGTCTGTATATGGGTTCTAAAGACTGCCATGCTATATGGCCACTCTATCCTGATTTGACGAAAGAAATATACCAAACCATTAATTGGAGCGGGACTTTCATATCATTTCCAGGAAATATTAAGAAAATCGCAGATGGCCGCCGAGAAAATTAAGTAATCACATGACGAAGTTGCTGACGAAGTTGTTGAGTGTAACCAGAAAAAGAAGTCTATATACTGCTTCATCTTCAGCAACAAGTAGACGGGTGAGCTGTCACACTTTAAGCCTTCTCCGGAGAAGGGGGAAAGCTTCAGCTACAAGCTGAATCCATCCGCATCGTTCCTGTGGCCTACTCTAGCTCTGAATTCTCCTCGGAAGAACTCTGTTGACCCGGACTGTAAGATATCCAGTAAATCGTGTTCCTCATGAGTGTGGACGTTGAACGCATGTGACAACTTCCCTCCTCAGGCTCCACCTTCTGAGTTCCGAAGAGCTGGGATAACAGGTCTCTTAGTGGGAGTAGCTGGGAGATCCAGCACCCTACCTATGGGACTGTCAAATTTCTTTTATATGATTCTTGTCAGCAGTTCCTTGACCGATCGGGAGACACCCTGCACACCCAGGGAGGTCAGAATCTCTTGATTAATTGGTGGAAGCCTACCCACTCTAGTGTAGATGACGTTGATGTCACGAATTAGACCACCTATTCGTGTAATAGATGGTATCCTCATACCACAAGCCTGACTGTAGTCTTATTCTTGCGAGGGTGCAGCGGTTCCAGTGGGAAGACAATCAGTTGTAGAACCATACCAAACATGGATGCGTTTAATCTGTCTTTATAGAGACACTATAAAGATACCTTAAACATGAAGCAGTCTGTACAATATCTAGACAGAGTGGCTGAATCCATGACCTCACATCACACAGATCCATGGAAGGACTTCCTGACAGTCATTCGACTTGGTATCCATGATGAGAACCCTTTCCTTATGGCTGGGAAGTACATCAGCTTCACTATCTCATGACAGAGCTATGAAATTAGGAGCATGACTCTCAAGTTCAAGTTCAAGAGCACCGCGGAGAAGGATGTAGATCTCCCGCAGGTTATGATCAGGTGGAAGATTATGCAGAGCAACAACACTCTAGACACCACCTATGTGAACGATGAGTACGGCGTCCTCCACTGGCTTGTAGACCTACCTACTATGCGAAGAGGAAAGGGTACTATGCCATGAGATGTAATGAGGGTTTCACACAAGTTCACAGAATTCAGATTACAACCAAACCTAGAAATGCCTGTTTCAGTGCCACTCTTCTCACTCCTCGAGAACACATATGTGAACCTGGCCTTGATGCAGGACAAGCTGTTCCTCCAGATGTACACTGAACATCTTGATGGCTAACGATGACCTCTCCACAACTTCACATCTGACATGATGAGAACGGCCAGGAACTAAAACGTGCTGGCTCTAGACAGGGAATTCTACATATAGAGCGAGAGTACCAGCAGGTCCAGGCCACAGCTAATCAACGGCTGGAGTTGACATTACAACGAGATGTCTCAGATTGCGTAGCTGTATCAGTCCTGGTTCAGAATGGAGGGGGTGGTTCAGCAGGTGACTTCAAACTTGTGGTGGCTGGGACCATTGTTCTCAGTGAGGTACGTGATCAGGCTGATTGGTGTCTCTATCGATAGAAAACGAAGTTATAGCCATACTACGTCTAGTGAGTGGCCACGAGGATGTAGAGTTGGCACTCGAGGGTCAGTACCACCTCGGAGGTATGGACAACCCACCCACTCATGGCAATCAGCTTAGCTTTCATGTTGGGAATTTGCTCGGAGAGCGAACAGACACTCGCTCAGTGGGCGTGACAGTGCTGTACCTCAGTTAATGCAAGATTTGTGTATCGCACATGCTGGTATTCAGCTTGAGCGCATATAGAGCACGATTTATGCCGACATAGCAGCACCAACAGCAACCACTACTATGAGCTGCCGATGCCACATCGTCGAGAGTTGGCTCAGAGAGCTTTACAGCCTCGTAGTGCTCATCGAGACTCTCACCTGCCTCTTTCATGTTCTAGGCAGCCAGTTTGTGTTGATCATTGGCTAGAGTTTTCGTGGATATACATGGCAACTGTTTTCTATCACTACATATGCTTGGCTCTAAATGGAGTGCAGAACTGGAGGTGGGGCGCGGCCTGGGGTGTCGCGGAGTTCAGTCTTGTATTCCAGCTTGTAGGTGAGCATTGCTCCACCACAACATATGGAGGGCGTGGTCCAGAGGCGTGGTCCATTGGCATGGTCCAGAGATGTGGTCCAGAGGTGTGGTCTGTCTAGAGTCGTGGTTCACAGGCCAGAGGTGTGTTCCATGGAGTTATTTGGTGGAAAACCACCACATTATAGGGCGGGCGTAGTCCACATCTGTGGCGCATTGGCGTGGCCCAGAGAGTGTGGTCCAGAGGTGTGGTGCATAGGCCAGAGGTGTAGTCAATGGGCGTGGTCTCGAATGGGGTTATTTGGTCCCGAACTCTCTATATATACCTACTCCATTTTTGTCAATAGGCCCTACCTACTCCAAATAAATAAAGGGTGGTAACGCTATGATATATCAACGATTTAACACGATTGTTATCAGCCTGAAACATATTGCTAATAACAACAATCTCTCAAGTTTTTATAAATATTACACTGAAGAATAGGAAAATGAACCACAAATGTATTTCACACAGGATCCAATAATTTTTAAAATCCTATAGGTTTCAATAGGGCAATTATTTGCAGGGGCGATAACTCTAGTTTGTGTAGTATCTATTCAATACATGTTCATCCATCTAATAGAAAATGTCACCAGGGACATATTTACCAAATTTAGTTTTAAACCATCAGGAAATGGCCAGACGTGCTACTATATTTTGACAGACGCTGCTGAAGAATGAATGCTCATGACCTAATTTCGACCCAAAATGACCCCGAGTAAAAAATCAAGATGTCATTC